>VZQC01001366.1:1811071-1825006 GCA_009823505.1 Rhizomys pruinosus
GTTCTTTCTGATGTTTGTCATTGCATCCCTCTAGGTCCTTTTTGAGTTTTTCATTCTCTTTCTTTAGTTCTCTGAATTCCTCTTTATGTTCTTTAATTTCTCTGCATAGGTCTGCAATTATTCCTCTAAGATCTGTTCCTTGGGTCTCCTCCAAGGGGTTCCCATTGTAGCTGTCTCCTACAGGTTTGGTAGAGCTTGGTGCAGGATTATCCTGTACCTTTCCCATGTTGTCCCTTCGTCGTGTCCCTGGCATGTGGGCTTCCCTTTTGTGGTTTAGATCATAAATAGCGGATGGTTTTGCTTTCCTCCTTCAGATGCCTTTTTTTTTTGTTCCCTTTCCTCCTCCTTGTTTATGGAGTATGAACTTGTCTACTTTTCAATTTTGTTGCTATATTGGATATTGAAAGCCAAAGCACTCTTCTCTTCTTGTTCTGAAGGTTCTCCCCCCCAAAAAAGAGTCCACTTGGATTCTCACCGATGGCGGGGAGGGATGATATGCCTGATCTAGCCCGCGCCCCGGCAGCCTGCCCAAAGGTGTAGCCACTCTGGCCCTGACCCGACTCTCCAGACCCTCTGGCCCAGCGCCTGGGTCCTGTACAAAGGGCCTCAGGCCTGGGAAAACCCCAGCTCCAAAGCTACTTGCCCAGGTGACTTCTGGGTAGCCGCCCCAAAGGTGCAGCAGCTCTGGCCTTGTCCTGAATCTCCAGACCCTCTGGCCCAGCGCCCAGGTCCTGCACAATGGCTTATTTATTTATTTTTTAAAATATGGAATGCTTCATGAATTTGCATGTCATCCTGGTGCAGGAGCTATGCTAATCTTCTCTGTATATTTCCAATTTTAGTATATGTGCTGCTGAAGCGAACAGTATACAACCAATTTAAAATAGTTTAATGGCCATATTAAAAAGTAGAGAAAGGGTTGGAGAGATGGCTCTAAGAGTACTGGCTGCTCTTGCAGAGGACTTGGGTTCAATTCCCAACACCCACATGGTGGTTAGCAACCATCTGTAACTCCAGTGCCAGGAGATTTGATGCCCTCTTCTATTCTCTTTGGGCTTTGCATGACACTGGTGTACCTACATATGTGCAGGCAATACACTCATACACATAAAATAAAAATTTAATAAAATATTTTCTTATAAAAGTAGAGAGAAACAAACATAATTAACTTTAGAAATGTTCAATATACCTATAAATACCATTTTAGCAGACAGTCAATAAAAAGTCATTAATACAGCCAGCAGTGCACACACTTGTCACTCAAGTGGGTGTCTGGCATGCAGGCTTGCTGCTGCCCACCCTAGGCATCTGCTGCCCACTGCTAGAACCATACAGAGGAACTGTGTGTGCAGATAGAAGGACAGCCAGTGGCATACACACTTGTTGCCCAGGTGGAGTCTGGTGTGCTGACCAAAGGACCCCCCCCCAATGCTCAAGCTACTGGCACTGTGGTGGAAAGTATAAGCTTCTGGTGCTGTGGTTTACTGAGGTTGGGAGGATACAGCAGTGTCAGTGATTCTAGGCTGTACACCGAAAGCTGAGGAAGAATCCAGAAGGAAACAAACTGAGTGACCAACCAGTCCTCCATATTAACATTTGAGATTAACAACAGAAGCCAAACAAACAAAGGGGGGTGGGTGGGACAAATACACATGCCAAAGACACAACGTTAAAACAACAATATTGGAAAAGCTCATAATAAATCCCCAAAGAACTTAACCAGTCCTGTAGAAGATCCCAACAATGAGATCTCCCTGGAGATTGGGAAGAACAATTGTAGATATATTCAAAGACTATAAAGAATATATCAGAGAACTAAAGGGAGAGAATGAAAAACTCACGAAGGAACTAGAAGGAAAGAATGATAAATTCCAGAAAGAAATAAAAGGAGAGATTGATAAACTCTGAAAAGAACTAGAGGAAGAGAAATACAAACTGCAAAAAGAACTAGAGGGAGAAAATGACCAACTCCAAAAGGAAGTGGAAACACTGAAAAGAGCCCAGGCTGAAAAGAAAAAAAGAAACTGACCACCGAAACAAGGACCTACAAGAAGAGAATGAAAAGCTCCAAAAAGAAGTGGAAATATTGAAGAAATCACAGGATGAATTGAAAAAGGAAATTGAACATTCATCCAATCAGGCCCATTGACCAATGGAGGAGCAAGTAGCATGGCCTAGGTGCATGATGCTGGGTGGGGCAATGGTGTATAGTGGCATGGAGTTGGGGAACTTATGATTGGTCCTGGGAACTGACGTCATTTAGTTTATAAAAGCAGGCTGTAGCAAGGAATAAATTTGCATTTCATAGCAACATCATCACAGAATTCCCGGCTGTTATTTTTATTAATTATTGTGTGCATACAGGCTAAAGTAGGCCTGTATTTCATTTGGGTGGCCAGTGGGTTAGAAAAAGGCTTCCCTTTGCTGACCACTGATCTGGGTGGCTGGTGTTGTGAGTGAGTAGGATGAAGGGAGGCGATCAGCCATCAGTGTGAAATTCCTGTCCAGGCTCTGGGCAGGTGAGAAGTCAGGGCCAAGAGTGGAACACATGTCTTGTGGGTCCAGGCTAAGGGCCTGAGTTGGAAGTACCATCCAGGCTGGCCAGCTGGCCTCTGTGCCAAGGGGTTGGCTCCCCACAGTGTCCACAAAGCAGGCAGTGTGTTCCCATCCCCCTTAGCAGGGCTGTGTGGTCCCTGTTCAGCATAAAAAGAAAGCTTCCTACATTCAATATAGTGCTTGAAATGCTTGCTAGAGCAATAAGGCAAGAAAGCGAATTTAAAGGAGAACTAATCAGAAAAGAAGTAAAATTAACCCTTTTTGCAGATGATATTATAGTTTGCCTAAGGGATGATAAAAACTCCACCAGAAAACTCATAGAAATGATTAAAAGTCTGAGTAAAGTAGCGGGATACAAAACAAACCTAGAAAAATCAGTAGCCTTTCTTTACACCAACAATAAGCAACTGGAGAAGGAATATAAGGAGACCTTCCCAATCACAATAGCCTCAAAAAATCCCTAGGAATAAACCTAACCAAAGACACCAAAGACCTCTACAACAAAAAATTTAAAACCCTGAAGGAGATTGAAAATGACATCAAAAGATGGAAAGACCTCCCATGCTCATGGATTGGAAAAATTAATATAGTAAAAATGTCCATTCTACCCAAATTAATATACAAATTCAATGCAATCCCAATCAAAATCCCCATGAGCTTTTTCACAGACTTGGAAAAAAAAATCCTTAAATTCATATGGAAAAACAAAAGACCCTGAATAGCTAAAGCAACCCTGAGTGAAAAGTGCAATATGGAGGGGTACTTTACCAGATTTCAAGCTATATTACAGGGCTATAGTCATAAAGAGAGCCTCATACTGGCAAAAATCAGACCCATTGACCAATGGAACAAAATTTAGGATCCAAACTTAAGCTCATATAACCTCATATTTGACCAAGGGGCCACAAAAGCTTAATGGGGGAAAGATAGCATCTTCAGCAAATGCTGTTGGCAAAACTGGATCACCATTTGTAGAAGAACAAAATTAAATCACTACCTCTCACCCTGTATAAAAATAAACTCCAAGTGGATCAAAGATCTCAACCTGAAACCTGAAACCCCGAAGATGGTAGAAGAAAAAGTTGGCAGCAACCTATAAGACATAAGTGTAGGAAAAGACTTTCTAACTCAAGCAGCAGCTGCACGGCAAATAAGGACAACAGCCAACAAGTGGGACCTCACCAAACACAAAAGCTTTTGTACAGCTAAAGAAACAATCAAGGAAGTGAAGAGAAAACCCACAGAGTGGGAGGAAACCTTCACCACTGATACACCTGACAGAACATTAATTTCCAGAATATATAAACTACTTAAAAAAACAAAGAAATATGAAAACAAATGGACCTACTCAAAAGATGGAGTAAAGAGCTGCACAGATACTTTACCAGTAAGGAAGTAAAGATGGCTGAGAAACATCTTAAAAAGTGTTCAACATCATTAATAATTAAGGAAATGCAAATTAAAACCACACTAAGGTATCATCTCACTCCAATAAGACTGGCTCAAATCAAGAAAACAAAAGACACAAATGCTCGAGGGGTTGTGGGGAAAGGGGAACACTCATCCACTGCTGGTGGGAATGTAAATTGGTACAGCCACTGTGGAAAGCAGTGTGGAGAACACTTAAATGACTCAAAATGAGCCTACCACCTGACTCAGCCATACCACTCCTGGGTATATACTCACAAGACGCATCCTACCGCAAAGATACATTCACAGCTATGTTCATTGCAGCTCTCTTCACAATAATGAAGGTCTGTAACCAACCCAAATGCCCCTCAATTGATGACTAGATAACAAAAAATGTGGTACATCTACACAATGGAGTTCTCTGCAGCGGTAAAGAAAGATGACATCATGAACTTTGCAGGTAAATGGATGGAACTCAAAACCATTATGCTAAGTGAAGTAACACAGTCCCAGAAAAAAAAAAAAAAGCGGAATGGTTTCTCTCATTTGTGGATGCGAACACCAAATCCCCAGTTAGTAGGCAAACTGAGCAACTTTATTATTGTATTTCATTGTATCTGAAAGCAACTGTGCTATTATAATTCGAGTCTCTTAATGGACTCTAGAATTGACCTACCACTTGTATTCACACATTGTAATTACCATATATGGGTGGAAGTTATGTATTCATATTCTAAAAAAAAAGAATGTAAAGTTATACTTCTATTTACCTGCAAGGAACTTTACTGTTAAAATGTGAATCTCTAAATGTGTTTTGGAATTAACCTATAGTTTATTTTCAGATTTTGTAATTTCGATTTATGTATGGAGTGTATATATGCATACTTTGGAATAATATAAAATTAAAGGGGACACAAAAGAGAGAGAGAAAAACCTACTCAAAGAACTGACCAAAACAGTAAACTTGTGCATCCAAAAGGTAATAAAAGACTAAGAAAAAGATGCAAGACAGAACTTAACATGTATGACATAATCCATGAGCTCTGGCAGGGGCAGGGGGGGTGTGAGGGGTGGGCACGTATGGGGGAATGAGTCTAGATTTGATTAAGAAATGTTGTATGAAATACGCCCAATAAAATTTTAAAAAAAGGCAGGTGGGTTTAGAATGAGGTGAATTTGTGTTCATGCTTTTCTTGCACCTCACATGACAAGCAAACACGGAGGGAATAGCAGAAAAAAAGTCATTAATGAGATATTAACATTTTTTCATACTAAATCTTTAAACCTAAGCATGACTTTAATAATCATGTCACTTCACTTCTCGATTCACATGCACTTCACATCAAGTTTTCAAGAGCCCTTTGAGACTAGTGACATTGTATGGAACAGGGCAGCTGTTTTGTTTACTTGTATGTATATTTTAATTTATATAAATCTGTTGAACCTAAAATGAAATTATGTTCTTTCTAACATAAGCTAGATAACGCTCATTTAAAAAAATAAGTGTCCCTCTTTCTCCATTT
This sequence comes from Rhizomys pruinosus, assembly GCA_009823505.1. Lineage (NCBI taxonomy): Eukaryota > Metazoa > Chordata > Mammalia > Rodentia > Spalacidae > Rhizomys > Rhizomys pruinosus. The sequence continues at coordinate 1,816,561 of VZQC01001366.1, forward strand.
AACTGTTTGAAATGCTTAGTAATTATGTTATAGATATAACTGATTACTTTTACAATAATCAGTTATTGCAAAATTTCAGTTTAAGGAAAGGAACATACATCTTTATTTAGTGTTATTGAATTTCAACAATACAGTTGAGACAAAAAAATTCTCTTTAATGAGATTGAAAGGGACTTCTCCCAGCAAGATTCTGTAATCCAATTAAATGAGTCTCCTTGGCTCACAAGTCTCCTAGAGGGCCACATACATGTTTGAATAGTTCTAAAAATAAATTTTTTCTTTTTGCTAACCCTGTGTCCTAGCTCATAACAAGACCAATCATTTATAGTTATTAAGCTATGTGTTAAGCATATTCTCCTATGAACATTATTACATCAACTCTCAGAATTACGATGTAATTACTGTTACTAACCCAGTTGGAAGTTGGAAGGACTCAGACTCACCCAAGATGGTGTAGTGAGAAACAAAACAGACTCATTCTTGGAGCAATTCCAGCCTCAAGGTCAGTGTGCCTGACTAGTATGGACTTTTATCTCCTTGAGGCAGAGGAAGGAGACTCACCTCTCAAAGGTATTAGACAGGTATTAAGCAAAGTTAAAATCTGTTAAAATCTCTGATGGAGTAATAAGTTTTTAAAGACCTTATTGTAAGCATTCCTTCTGATGTTATTTTCCTTTAAATAAGCAAATATGTTGGAGGATGGGGAAATTTGAGAGCCTAATAAAAGCTATTGGATTCTCCACTATTTCCTTGGCTGCCTTAAGCAAAAGGACAACTAGTCCAACAGCCAGCCAGGCTGTCTTTATATTCACACTGGCAGATTTGAAATTGCATAGATGTTAGGCTGGAGAGATGGCCTAGAGGTTAAGAGCGCCGACTGCTCTTGCAGATGATCCGTGTTAGATCCCCCGCACCCACATGGCGGCTGAAAACCGTCTTTAAGTCCAGCTCTAGGGGAATCCTACACCCTCTTCTGACCTCTGCGGCATTTGCACCGCACGGGTGCACAACCTACATGCAGACAGTACATTCGTACACATATGAAAAAATAAAATTTGAAAATACTAAAAAATATTAAAAAGAGAAATTGCATAGATGTCTTGAAAAAACCATGTCATGATCACAGCTGATTGCCCCTGGCTCCTGAAAGGGAAGCTTCAGCCTTGACAGCCCTAGGTTACCCTGTATCCATTTCCATCCAGGCCAGAAGGAGAGTACATCTCTTGGTGGCCCTGAAGAGGGACCTGAGAGTGTGCTAAAGAAGCAAGGCTATGATTGGGCTAAACACAAAATTCCCTTTGTATGTGAGGTGTGCTGTGATTGGTGTAAACACAAACTCTCATTTGCATGTCAGGTACCATGACTGCTCCAAACATTATTTCTTTGGCCCATATAAACAGGCTGCTCAAGCCCCTTGGTGAGTGAGCTGGGAAACACTCTTCTATAACACTAGGCCCAATAAAAAGCTTCCCTCCAGTAGTCTGCCTACCTACACACAGTAGTGTGGGCTAAGTTGATAACAGGAAGAAAAAATTAGAGTCAGCAGAGTAGTGATGACGGAGGCAGCTGAGGGACCGTGGCTAGTCAGCGTGGCCGTCAACAGGCTGGGCCTAGAAATGGCAGGGCGTCCGGTTACTGGACAGCTAGGGAAGTAGATGACCAGTTGAAGAGTACTCAGGACAGGAAGTAAAAGGTAGCAAGAGTAAAGAATGGAAGATAGCTGAGAAGAAGGATGAGGAAAGTGCTGTAAAGAACCTTAGAAGAAAAACTTCAGCCCTTGGAAGAATTTCGAAGGGTTGTGCCAGGTCTTTAGGATCAAGGGTCTCAGATATCCCAAACCATAGGCTACAGCACTGGTTGGTGTTAAGGGCTAAGGAATTCTGACTTCCTAGGCTTGGATAAGATCTGTAGGATGTGTGAAACTAAGGGTCACAAAATCCAAGGCCTGGAGCTCCAGAGGGCTCCATATACTGATGCTCCTACTTATCTGCTGCTGCCACTGGCTGCTGCTGAACATGAAGGAAATAAAAGATACCAGACCTGCGTTTGAAGCACTCCTCCTTCCTATTCACAAGTTCTATCAAGGCAGAGTAAAAGAACCCTGGCCAGCTGACTGGAAACACCCTCGACTAACTTATTTTGACTGCCGTTTGGCATCATCCCATCCCTGATGCATGTGCATAACTGCCCAATTAGTCTCCACTCCATCCCCGAGATCACAGGCACACCCAGAGTGAACTACTTCACATCTAATAGGTAATGCTATGTAGATTTTGTAGATTTTTTTGATGCGTGTGAAGAAATAACTCCCTAACAGCCTTCTTGGTCTAGCAGGAGCATGTCAGTCCCATGATCTTATTATCCTATTTCACCATGAAGGACATCTGTGAGGATCTGTGCACACTTGTCTGGGCCAAGTCCCTTTGCAAGAGCCACACTACAGTCTATGCCACATGGGCCACAAGCCAAAACACTTCAGACACTTCACTTTTCTGTGCACCTTTTCTTCCCTTGCACAATGTCCCCCAAACAGAAAACTATTCTCTGGGGTGCAGGAGGATTTGGAGACTTAGCACTCATGATGGTTTGGGGGTTGCTCATAGTTCTATAGGTGTTTGGGGACTATATCTGCTTCCTGGGGTTGCTATAATGAATCACCACCAGCTCAGTAGTTCAAAACTGTTCTCACAGTTATGGAGGTCAGAAGTCTGAAAGCAAGACATCCACAGGGCTTCACACCATCTGACGGCCTAGGGTACAAGTGCTTCCTCTTGCAGCTTCTAATGACTTCAACTATTTCTTGGCATTTGGAAGTGTAAAAGATAGGACAACCCAAACTGTAAAACATGCATTCAGCACTCTGTGCCCAAATGTGTGAGGGCATATCTCTACTTCAAGTGATTCTGTGATGGCAGAGACACAGCTTAAAATTTAACTCAGTTCTGAGTCCCTTCCATTGCTGCAGGTCTAGACTCCTGTACCCTTTATCAGGAGTCCAGACATTTCCAGCCTACCTGAGAGTGACTGAACCTGGCCTCCACATGGTTGTGAGCTTCTCAAATTGTGCCATGCCCATCCCCCTACCTTGGGACCATTTGAATCCCCTCCCACTACTGGGCTGGACACCTCTGCCATTTAGCATGGGTCCAGACATTTTCAGCCTGCCTGAGAATGCCTGAATCCAGCTTCCACATAACAAGTTTCCCAAATTGTGCTGTGCCTGCTGACTAGTAGGGGTGAAGATCTTAGAAGAAAGCCTGAGAATTTATTTATTTATTTATTTTTATTAATTTTTTATTTATTTCTGTATGTGTATGAATGTACTGTCTGCATGCAAGTTTGTGCACCCGTGTCGTGCAGTGCCGCGGAGGTCAGAAGAGGGTATCGGATTCCCCTGGAACTGGAGTTCTCCTGGAATTGGAGTTTCAGACGGTTCTCGGCCGCCATGTGGGTGCTGGGGATCGAACCCGGGTCCTCTGTAAGAGTGGTTGGTGCTCTTAACCGCTAGGCCATCTCTCCAGCCCTATTTTTTATTTTTTAAGCCTGAGTAATTGATGAATGCTCAACTAGAGCCTCTAAGGGAGCTCCTGAGTAGCAGGACCAGAAAAAACTGGTCCCTGCTATATAAAAATCAAAAGAGAGAACCTGAGGCTTAGAGCAACCATCTTCATACCTAATAAGAAAACAACCAAGACACATCAAAAATACAAACAAAATCAGTCTTCAACTCAACAAAGGAAGATAGGAGTTTCATACCAGAATCATAAGCAACAAAAGAAACTCACGCTAATAATGAAAAATAATAACACAGAAAAACTAAAATAATATGTCCCCACTAAACATCACCAGTCCTATAGATGAGCTCTACAGTGAGAACCCTGTAGAGATGACCCAGGACACAGAAATTAAAAGAAAAATCATAAACATGTCATAGAATTTAAAGAATTTAAAGAACACACTAACAAATCAAAGAATTAAAAGGAGACAGGGATAAACTTCTGATTGAATTCACAAAAGAAATAGAAATATTGAAGAAAACTCAGGCTGAAATGAAAAAGGAAGTGAAACACTCAATAAGCAAACTGGAAATGATGGGAGAAAGCCTCACCAACAGATGAATAAAATGGAAAACAGATTATCAAGACTGGATGATAAAGTTGAAGAATTGGACTGCTGAAGCAAAGATTATGAAAAAAATTAAAAAGCAAAGGAATGGCATATGCAAGAAATGTGGGACACAATGAGAAGACCAAATTTACACATCACAGGCATAGAGGAAGGAGATAATTTCAGGATAATTGTCTTCACCACATCTACAGCAGGATTGAAGAAAATTTCCCCAAATTAAGGAAAGACATACCTATACAAATGTAAGAAACACATAGAACACCAAATTGAAAGGATCACAAAAGAAACTCCCCATGCCATATCATTTTAAAAACCTAAATGTACAGAACAAAGAGAGAATACTTAAAGCTGAAAGCAAAGAAAGTCACATATAAAGGAAATCCATCAGAATTATAACTGACTTTTCAATGCAAAGTATGAAAGCCAGGCCTGAACCAAAATATTCCCATTTCTAAATGACCATTGATGTCAACCCAGAATAATTTACCCAGGAAAAATGTCTGTTATAGCTGAAGGGGGAAAGAAAAATCTTCCATGACATTAATAGACTGAAATAATTCATGTAAAGAAAACCAGCTCTTCAGAAAATACTTGAACCAATACAAGGAGCTAAAGAAAGGAACAACTATATCCAAGAGGCAACAGAAAGAAACTAAATGAACATATAACTGTGGAAACATGAATTTAGATCAAGAATGCAAAAAGAAATTAAAATGATGGGAACCAATACACATCTTTCAATAATAACTTTAAACATTAATGGACTGTACTCTCTAGTCAAAAGGCACAGCTAATGGAATGGATTAAGAAACAAAATCTATCTTTTTGTTGTTTGTAAGAAACCCACCTCACTTTCAAGGACACACACTATCTTAAGGTGAAAGGATGGGAAAAAAAGTTCCAAGCAAATGGCACTAAGAAGCAAGAAAGAGTTGTAATTCTAGTAGTTGATAAAATAGACTTCAAACTAAAACCAATCAGAAGAGATAAAGAGGGTCATTTTATTCTTATCAATGGAACAATTAACCAAGAAGATATTACAATCATTAATATATGTGCACCAAATTCTGGTGCACCCAACTTCATAAATGCGGTACTATAAGACACAAAGTAATCCCAACTCACTAGTAGTAGTGGACTTCAAAATTTCACTATCTCCATTAGACAGGTCAACTGGACAAAGAAAAAACAGAGAGAGAGATCTGAATTAAACAATACCATACATCAAATGGACCTAACAGACATCTACCGAATAGTCTACCCAAGGACCAAAGAATATACTTTCTATTCAGCACCTGTGGAACTTTCCCCCAAATCAATCACATACTGGGGCACAAAACAAACCTCAGCAAACACCAAAAAGAAGAAATAATTCTATCAGATCATAGTGCAATAAAGCAATTTAAAATCAACACCAGAAAAAGCCCTAGTAACTACAGGAACTCATGGAGATGAAATAACACACTTCTGAATAATGAATGGGTCAAAGGAGAAATTAAGAAAGAAAAAAAGTATTTCTGGAATTAAATGAAAAGGACAATGTAACACATCAAAACCACTAGGACACTTTAAAAGCAATCCTGAGAGGGAAATTTATAGCTCTAAGTGCCTGCATTAAAAAATCAGAAAGAGTGAAAATAAATGACTTAACATTTCAAATAAAGACTCTTGAAAGTCCACAACAAATGAAACCCAAACCCAGAAGACAAGAAGAAATAGCAAAAATCAGGACAGAAATGAACAAGTAGGAACAAAGAAAATAATACAAAGAATCAATAAATCCAAGAGGTGTTTCTTTCAAAAGATAATTAAGATAGGACCTTAGCTCAGTTAAAAGAAAGAAAGAGCAACTTGAAATCAACAAAATTAGAGGTGAAATGGGAAACATCACAGCAGACAACAAAAAGATCTAGAACATTATAAGGGAATACTTTAAAATCCTATACTCAATGAAATTTGACAGCCTAAAACAAATGGATGAATATCTAAAATCATGGGAATTACCAAAGCTAAACCAAAAAGAGATGAACAGCTTAAACAGACCCTTAACATACAGAAATTGAAACAGTAGTACAAAACCTCCCAACTAAAAGAGTACCAGCCCAGATGGATTTACAACAGAATTCTACCAGAAATTTAAAAATGCTTTGCAACCAATATTATTTAAATTATTCAAAAAGCTAGAAACAGAGGGAGAACTCTTAAGTTCTGTCTATGAAGCCAGAATCACTGTAATACCAAAACCAAGTAAAGTTACAAAAACATTCACCAAAACACAAGCAAATACATAAAACTGTAGACTCATATCCTTAATGAACATAGATGCAAAAATTCTCAACAAAATAACTGCAAACCACATACAGGCACATATCAAAAAAATCATCCTCCATGATCAAGTTGGCTTTATTCCAGAGATGCAGGAATGGTTCAATACACATAAGCCAGTAAATGTCACAAATCTTATAAATGGATTCAAATATAAAAATCACTTGATCATCTCCATAAATACAGAAAAGGCCTTTGATAAAATTTATCATGCATTTATTATGTTAAAAGTCTTAGAGGGAATTGGACTGGAGGGAATAAATCTCAACAAATTAAAGCTAAACAAAAACCCACAGCCAACATCATTCTAAATGGACAAAAGCTGGAAGCATTCCCCTTAAAGTCAGGAACTCTGCAAGGCTGTCCACTGTCTCTACTCCTTTTTAATATGATGATTGAAACTTTTTCTAGGGCAATAAGAAAAGAGAAGGAAATTAAAGGAGTACTAATTGAAAAAGAAGAGGTCAAATTCTCCCTTCTTTTGCAAATGATATATTATACCTAAGAGATGCTAAAAATTCCAACAGAAAATTCCTACAATTAACACTTTCAATAAAATGGCAGGTTCTGAAATTAGTCTATAAAAATCAGTACCATTTCTATATACCAATAACAAGCAGTTGGAGAAATAGCACACAGAGACCCTCCCATTCACAATTGCCTCAAAAATTCTTAGAATGAACCTGACCAAAGACATTAAAGATCTCTACAATGAAAATTTCAAGTCTTTAAAGAAAGAGATTGAGGAAGACACCACAAGATGGAAGGACCGCTCATGATCATGGATTGGAAGAATTAATATTGTGAAAATGATCATCTTAAAAAAAGAAGAAAATGGGGGCTGGAGAGATGGCCTAGTGGTTAAGAGCGCTGACTGCTTTTGCAGAGGACCCAGGTTCGATTTCCAGCACCCACATGGCGGCTGAGAACTGTCTTTAACTCCAGTTCCAGGGGAATCCGATGCCCTCTTCTGACCTCCATGGCACTGCATGACATGGTTGCACAAACCTACATGCAGACAGTACATTCATACACATAAAAAATAAATAAATGAGGCCCGCCTGGTGCACAGCAGTAGAGGGGCCCAGACCAGCCGAGCTGCAGGGACTGTGCCACATCTGGTAGGGGATTGTGGGAAGGAGAAGCTAGGCCCACCTAGCACACAGCAGCAGCCGGGCCCAGACCAGCTGAGCTGCGGGTACTGCACCACGTCTGGTAAGGGATTAGGAAGGAGAAGCTAGGCTCGCCTGGCACATCGATTGGCATCGGAAAACAGGCCAAAAAAATAAATAAAAGGGAAACCCTCATGCCAGGGACACAGCGAAGAGATAACATGGGAAAGGTGCAAGATAACTCCACCCCAAGCTCTACTAACCCTGTAGGAGATAGCTATAGTGGGATCTCCCTGGAGGTGACCCAAGAAACAGATCTTAGAGGAATAATTGCAGACCTATGCAGAGAAATTAAAGAAAATAAAGAAGTCAGAGAACTAAGGAGAGAGAATGAAAAACTCAAAAAGGTCCTAGAGGGATACAATGACAAACTTCGGAAAGAACGAAAGGAAGAGAATGACAAACTCCAGAAAGAACTAGAGGGAGAAAAAAACCAAACTCTGGAAGGAAGTAGAAACACTGTAAAAGGAAGCCAACCAACAAAGTAAGGAGCACCAAGAAGAGATTGAGAAGCTCAAAAGGTAAATGGAAATACTAAAGAAATCACAGGATGAAATGAAAAAGGAAATAGAACACTCATCCAATCAAGAAGAAAGGAAAGGAAAAAGCCTCAGAAATAGAATGGAGGAAGCAGAACAAAGAATATCAGACCTGGAAGATAAGACAGAGCAACTAAAAAGCTCAAATAAAGATTATGAAAAATTTAAAAATACACAAAAGTGGAACAACCAGGAAATATGGGACACTATGAAAAGATCAAACCTCCACATCATAGGAATAGAGGAAGGAGAAGAATCTCAAGAGAATAGTATTGATCAGAT
>VZQC01001366.1:1837337-2007762 GCA_009823505.1 Rhizomys pruinosus
ATATATATAAAATAAAAGAAAAACATGTTTGGCAGAGTGCATGATCTCTGGTAGGGTGGGGGGACAAGGAAGGCGGCACGGGTCGGGATTTGATTTGAAATTTTGTATGAAATGCACAGAACTTCAATAAAAAAAATTGGCTTTGAAAAAAAAGAAATGAACAACCTAGAGTCAATATCATGTTAAGAAAGCCTCCAACATGATGGGAGAAAACAAAAATGAGTGAGTCAGGAGGACAAGTCTGGTGACTTGAAGTCAGTCCCTAAAATCCACATGAACATGAAATGAAAGAACTCCACAAGGTTGTCCTCTGACTACCACATGCGTCATGTCCCATGTGTATGTATATATTAGTATATATATACTAATACATGTCCCATGTATTAGTATATATATATATATACTAATAATAAATCCGTTTTAAAAACTTGAACAGTGATTTAAAGCCTGGAGGAAAGAAATTGCACAAAATGGAAGAAAATTCCTCATTCCTAAAGTATATACTCTTAGTGAGCTAAGACAATATGTTGCCTTCATTTAAAAAAAAAAAACAACAGAAAAAATTTCAACAAAGAATTATGTGAGAATGAGAAAATGACAGCTACAGAGACAGATCAGCAGTTAAGAGCACTTGCTTGTTAAACAAATGAGGCTGGAGTTCAGACCCAGCACACACACTAAACACCAGACATGAGCTCTTGCACTCCCATAGCCACAGCACTGAAGGGAGAGGAGACTGATGATCACCGGGCTTGACAGCCACCAGCAAAGTGAAACACAGGTTCCAGGTACAGTGGGAGGCCATGCCTCAAAAAGAACAAGGTGGGCGTGGCAGCAGAATGCATCCAGCACTCTATTCTTGCTTCTGTGAATGCACACCCTCTGCACACACATGTGCACCTATGCCACACACAGAGACAGCTGGGCTGGAACTCACCATGTAGACCAGACTGGCCTTGAACTCACAGACATCCCCCTGTCTCTGCCTTCAGAGTGCTGAGATTAAAGCCATGCCATACCACTATGCCCAGCAAGAAAATATTCTTAAAAAATAAAACAAAAACAAAATAGAAACCAAGAACTCACACATATAAAATAAAAAAACACCAAATATCCACACCAATGTCCATCACAACATAATACATTGGTGCATTAGCGGTACTTTCATCTTGGGGGTAATCAAAGGTTAACTAATTGGACTTAAAGCCAATTCAATGGGAGGAAACTCATGTATGGTACTGTGTAGCCCAATACACATGGATTGGGAAGTCATATATCTTAGAGAAATCCCCAAGGCTGTCACATCCTTGAACTAATGTAACTTCTTACTAAGTGCAACATGTGTATCCTTACATTTACAAACAAATATCCCAGTCACCACTCATCAAAGAAGCTTCATTTGCAGCAGACAAAAACTCTTACAGAGAAACACAATCTGTCACACAGAGACGTTGTCTGTGGATTCCCTAAGTCTAAATGGCACATCTACTGTGCAACCTCTACACCTAAGGCTTATAAAACAAAATAAGGGGCCAAGAGGACACTAGCCTCTAAATGCTCATTAATGAAGCTCCCTCATGCAACAAAGAGCCAGGAACACAAAAGGTCATGAATGCCCAAACTGTGGAGATTAGGAGTCTGCAGAGTGTGGTTCCTTGAACAGGACTACTATATTAAGCTTCACTCACCCAGGATTAAGGGATCATTGTGGAAGAGGGAGTGAAAAATTGTAAGAGCCAGGGAGAAGGTGCATGACCATGTGAAAATTGAATCCTACTAGCTCCCTGGACCCTGCTCATACGAAATTACATCAATATCATGATGTTCTAGACCCATGCAAGTCCAACCAAACAAAACAAAAGGGGAAATGGGCAGCAGATCCCAATCTTAGCTGAAGAAATATTGGCAGCTGATTACTGTTGTGTGAGGAAGAACTGGTCTTCCTAAAACAAGGAACTCTGGATAGGTTGACTAGACCTCAGTAGATGAATTTGCATTTAAGAACATCTGGGGACACCAATTAGGCACAATAAGCTTTAACACAAATGACAAAGTGTATGAATTCCAGTGAAGTGGCTGTGGAGGAAGCCACTGAAGGAGGAGTATAATGGTGGTTAAGTTTTATTGAGATGTTCTATAGGAAATACACAAAAATTCTCACAGTCTTTGGGTTTTCTCTTCATTTCCTTGGTCGTTTCTTTTGCTATACAGAAGCTTTTTAGTTTAATGAAGTCAATTAAGTTGACCTTAATTCCTGATAAACTAATGTCTGATTGAGAAAGACCTCTCTTACACCTATATTTTGTAGGTTACTGCCAACGTTTTCTTCTAATAGTTTCAGAATTTCAGGTTTCACATTAAGTTTTTTGATCCTTTTGGAGTTGACTTTTGTGCAAGGTAAAAGATAAGGGTTTAGTTTCATTCTTCCACAAGTGGAGATCAGTCTTGCCAGCACCATTTACTGAAGATGCTATCTTTCCTCCAGTGAATGTTCTTGGTCCCTTTATCAAATATCAGGTGGCTGAAATTGCATGTACTCAACTTTGGGTCTTCATATTATCTTCCATTGATCTGCAAGTCTATTTTTGTTCCAATACTATCAGTACTGTGCTGTTTTATGACCATAGCTCTGTTAAATAGATTGAAATCTGGTATATTAATCCCCCTGCATTGCTCTCTGTGCTCAGGGTTGCTTTAGCTAGCCAGGGTCTTTTTTGCTTCCATGTAAATTTTAGGATTTTTTTTTCCTAATTTTGTGAAGAATACCATGGAGATTTTTATTCGGATTGCATTAGATAGATAGATAGATGATAGATAGATAGATAGATAGGTAGATGATAGATAGATAGATAGATAGATAGATAGATCATAGAGCTTTCGGTAAGATGGTCATTTTCTTTCTTATTTTATTTTTTATAGTTTCTTTTATTTCATTTTTTTAACAATAAGTAATAAGTTGTGAGTATAAGCATCCTTCACGTAAAACCAATTTGCAAGCAGTTGTGTCCAAACCCAGTTCAAGGCTCCCACCATCCAGCTGGAGGGGCTTGTGTGTACATTCAAGTTGATCAAATAAGTGTCCAGTCTATATTGCTGTAGTTTCACCATTCACCCCAATGCCATCCCTTACATTCTACCACACCCCCTCTTCCACAGATTGTTCCCTAGGCTTAGAAAAGGGGCACAGGTGGATGAGAAGCAAAACAGTCTACTTTCTCTGGAGATCTCGTTTTGGACATTGATCAGTTCTGGCTGTTTTCTTTCATGGGATGACAGTTTGTCCAGGAATAACCTTTCAGTCCTACTAATGAAGCACAAGCAATTAGATATATAGGTATTTATTTTTTTTTTAAGAATGAAAAACGAATAGTGGATAATCATTTATTAAAATGAAAAACAAGTCAATTAGAATGTTCGAGAAAGATAAAATGCTCCATTCTATTAGGGATAATATTTGTAGGAATTATTATGAATTACACATGAGTTAATCATTATACACAATAACAAAACCATCAAGAATCCAAGGAGGACCTATTTAAGAGAGGAAACCATCTATCACTAAAAACAAAATATTTTAAATTAAATATTTTAAACTGATATATAATAACACATGAGATACTTAGAAATATGACAGTATTTACTGGGGAAAAAGAGCTTAGGAAGACAAGGTAAGTGGCCCCTGGGATGACAGGTGTGGAGAGCTATTTTTCACTGTAAATGTCACAATATTTTTTGCTTATATTTATGCAATGATTATCATGGTAACTTTTTTCCTTTTTTATTATTATTATTTGTTTATTTTTAAGGGATTCTACAATATAATAACACAGTTGTTTGCAGATAACATTGATGTTACTCAGTTTGCCATACAATTAGGTAATTGGTGCATTTTTCAAGTGTCCAAATTTTGAACAACTCAAGGTTCCCGTAGTCCAGTTGGAGAAGCTTGTATGCACAGGCATGTTGATCAATTAGGAGTCCAGACTATATTGCTGTGGTCTCATGATTCACTCCTATCTCTCCAGAGCCCTTACATTCTACCACGCATCCTCTTCTGCAATTTGTTCCCTAGGCTTTGGGAAAGAGGCACAAGTGGATGATAAGAAAACAGTCTACTTTCTTTGGAGTTGTCATTTTGGACTCTAGTCTGTTCAGGTTGTTTCCCTTCATGGGTTGACAGCTTTTCCAGTGATACCTTTTTAGTCAAACTAACAAAGCACAAGCACTTGGATGTACAGGCATTTAAGCAGTACTAATCATTATGGCAAGCTAAGCTGTGAGCATAGACACAGATGCTTGGATGGTATGCTAATCCGCAAACTGTGGTTTCTGTATAACAGGTGACAAGTTCTTATTGTGGCTTATAACATCTCCTAACCACTAGAGGACATAAGCTTGTGGCATCCATTGTGAGAAATATAGGCATTTAAACAGTACTAATTATTATGGTAGGTTACTTTGTTATAGACACAGATGTTTGGATGGTATGATATATAGGTATTTAAACAGTACTAATTATTATGGTAGGTTACTTTGGTATAGACACAGATGTTTGGATGGTATGTTAATCCATGAATTACGTTTTTTCTGTAAAAGATGACAAGGTCTTACTGTGGCTTATAACATCTCCTAACCACTAGAGGATGTAAGCTTGTGGCATCAGCTGTGAGTTATTCCTCCAAGGAGAGAGCTAAAAGCCAATTAGACTTGAGATATACAGACATATGGCTGCCACTGCTGCAAAGTATTTCCAGGTAGGTGAGATGTAGCTGATGCTGACAGAGGAGTCTTGCTTGACTCAAGGAGACCTATATTTGCTTTATTGGTTTAGTGGTCTTTGGTAACACTCTCTGGTATTCCAGAGACCAACTGTACACTTGCAAGTGCGGTCTCAATACATCTTTCCCATGCTTCCATCAGGTCTTCGACAGCAGGGACTTATTGCCTCTCTTCTTGCAAGTATCCCAGTTTACAGGCAAGAAGCCTTTACCTTTTGTGGGGGCTTGGCTCCCCTGGCCAACATCTCCTTGGTAGAATAATCCATTGCTGATGTCAGAGCTCCTGTAAATATATTTTGCTTAAGTGCAAAGCTTAAGGAGACTTTAGTATTATATTTGATTCTGAATAGAGAATAATCCTTTTCACAGTTCCTATGTCTATTAGTCAATTAAAGAAGGCAGTTTTACCAGTTTTATAAGGGATTATCTCTATGACAGTTGGCTCCAATTTACAGTTAGAGAACGATCTCATCATCATCATATTCCTCCTTGTTCTATGAAGGAGAGGTAAGAAAATCTGTCCTATTAAAACTTTGCACCATCTAGAAGGTAAGATTCATTAGGACTCATTATAAATATATGTTAAAAGTAGGATCCACAGAGGGGTTTGATGCCTGTAGCAGTCTGATGCTTTTCTTCCTTTCAATGTTCAGACAGGCCAACCTATCTGCTGGCACTTCATGGTACATCCTACACAATGCAAAGCTGCGTCTTTTCTTTCTTAGCTATTAAGTTGGTGACGTTTTGACCTGTGGGAACATACAAATCTTTTCCCATAGTTAGTTTTAAGATTTGAATTGCAAAGTTTTTGACAAAAAGGTTTCATATATATCTGTATCCACCCTTTTTATTTTAGGTTTTTGTTTTTTGACCCATGAGTCTCAAAAAGGCATTTATAGTACACATACCTATAGGCAGGAGTCAAGGCACAGATTTCATCAAATTCACCCAAACTATTTTGGGTGACTATATGTCATTAACTTGGGAAGCAAACTTAATTTCTTAAGTTAAATCATCCTACAGGTAAACGAGAATGCTACAAGATGATACTGTACAACAGAAAAATTATAGAGAATGTATGGGCCAAACCCAAAGTTATTGTTATACAGATTTTAAGTAAAACAAGTATGGATGACAACAATTTATATTTCCAATTAACTAAGGTGCATTACCGTTTTTATCAGAACCTTTAAACCAATGTTGTTTGATATACACATATTTACTTTTACTAAGTCCTAAAACACCATGTAACCTGTAGGCAGAGTCTGAGCAAAATTGGATACTTGTTGCTCATGTCAATTAAATATACATTAATTGAATATAGACCCGTGTCCCTCTCCTGTCCCTCCCACCCGTCCCGATTCACCATTTCAGTCAGTTTTCTGATGCAGTCTATCTGTTGTTCTTTTAATATGCATCCCTCTCCACAAGAAATATTTACAACTGGGTTATTGGTGCTAGCATCTGCAGATGAGGGATACCATTTGTCGTTTGTTTTTCTGGGACTGTGTTAATTCACTTAACATAATGTCTTCTAGCTCTATCCATTTGCCTGCAAAGTTCATGATGTTGTCCCTCTTTATCGTTGCATAGAACTCCATTGTGTACATGTACTACATTTTCTCTATCCACTCGTCAGTTGAGGGGCATTTAGGTTGGTGCCAGCTTTTTGCTATTGTGAACAGAGCTGCAGTAAACATAGCTGTGCATGTATCTCTGCAGTAAGATGAGTCTTGTGGGTATATACCCAGGAGTGGTATGACTGGGTCAAATGCCAGGCTCATTTGGAGTCTTCTAAGGGTTCTCCACACTGATTTCCATAGTGGCTGTACAAGTTTACATTCCTACCAGCAATGGATGAGTGTTCCCCTTTCTCCACAACCTCTCCAGCACTTGGTATCATTCGTTTTCCTGATCCTAGCCAGCCTTATTGGAGTAAGATGATATCTCAAAGTCATTTTAATTTGCATTTCCTTAATTATTAGCGATGTTGAACACTTCTTAAGATGTTTCTCGGCCATCTCTAATTCCTCCTCTGTGAAGTCTCTATTCAGAACTTTGCTCCATCTTTTGAGTGATTCGTTTGTTTTCCTTCTTCTTTGTTTTTTCAGTAGCTTGTATAATCTGGAAATTAATGCTTTGTCAGATGGATCTGCAGTGAAGGTTTCCTCCCACTCTGTGGGTTTTCTCTTCACTTCCTTTATTGTTTCTTTTGATGTACAGAAGCTTTTGAGTTTAATGAGGTTCCACTTGTCAATTGTTATTCTTATTTCTTGTGCAGCTGCTGTCTGATATAGGAAGTCTTTTCCTATGCCTATGTCTTGTAGTCTGCTGCCAAGTTTCTCTTCTATTGTCTGTAGAGTTTGGGGTTTCACATTGAGGTCTTTGATCCATCTGGAATTGACTTTTGTACAGGGTGAGAGGTAGGGGTTTAATTTCATTCTTCTACAAGTGGTGATCCAGTTTTTCCAACACCACTTGCTGAAGATGCCGTCTTTCCTCCATTGTGTCTTCTTGGCCCCCTTGTCAAATATGAGGTGGCTGAAATTGTATGTGCTCACGTTTGGATCTTCAGTTTTATTCCATTGGTCAACTGGTCTGTTTTTGTGCCAGTACCAGGCTGTTTTTATGACTATAGCCCTGTAGTATAGTTTGATATCTGGTAGAGCGATCCCCCCTGTATTGCTCTTTTTGCTCAGGGTTGCTTTGGCTATTCAGGGTCTTTTTTATTTCCAAATGAAATTGAGGATTTTTTTCCCAAGCCTGTGAAGAAACTCTTGGGGATTTTGATTGGGATTGCATTAAATCTGTACACTAGTTTGGGTAGGATGGACATTTTTACTATATTTATTTTCCCAATCTATGAGCATGGGAGGTTTGTCCATCTTCTTATGTCTTCCTTTTCAGGGGTTTAAAACTTTTGTTGTAGAGATCCTTGTTGTCTTTGGTTAGATTTGTTCCTAGGTATTTTATTGTTTTTGAGGCTATTGTGAGTGGGAAGGTCTCCTTATAGTCCTTCTTCAGTTGCTTGTTGTTGGTGTAAAGAAAGGCTACTGAGTTTTCTAGATTTATTTTGTATCCTGCCACTTTACTGATGCTCTTAATTGTTGCTAGGAGTTTTCTGGTGGAGTTCTTAGTATCCCTTAGGTAGACAATCATATCATCAGCAAAAAGGGATAGCTTAACTTCTTCCTTTCCAATTAGAACTCCTTTAATTTCCTTTTCTTGCCTTATTGCCCTAGCAAGGGTTTACAGCACTATATTTAAGAGGAGTGGTGACAGGGGGCAGCCTTGTCGAGTTCCTACCTTTAAGGGGAATGCTTCTGTCGTTTCCCCATTTAGGATGAAACTGGTTGTGGGTTTCCTGTATATGGCTTTGATTACATTGAGGAATGATCCCTCCAGTCCAATTCCCTCAAGGACTTTAAACATGAAGGGATGCTGGATTTTGTCAAAGGCTTTCTCTGCGTCAATTGAGATGATGGTGTGGTTTTTGTCCTTCAGTCCATTTATATGTTTGATTATATTTATTGATTTTCGTATGTTGAACCATCCCTGCATCTCTGGTATGAATCCAACTTGGTCATGGTGGATGATCTTCTTGATGTGGGTCTTTATGCAATTTGACAGTATCCTGTTTAGGATTTTGGCATCTGTGTTCATTAGGGAGATTGGTCTATAGTTCTCCTTTTTGGTTGTATCTTTACCTGGTTTTTGTAGTAGCATCATGCTGGCTTCATAGAAGGAAGCTGGGAGAACTCCATCTGTTTGAATCCTTCTAAACAACTTGAGTAGGAATGGTTGTCTTTTTGAAATATTTTATAGAATTCTGTTGTGAGACCATCTGGGCCTGGACATTTTTTGGTTGGGAGGCTACTTATTACAGCTTCAATTTCTTCATGTGTTATTGGTCTATTTAGGCTGTTGATCTCTTCTTGGTTGAGCTTTGGTGATTCCCAGGATTTCAGATATTGAACCATTTCTTCTAGGTTTTCAAACTTAGTAGAGTATAGGTTTTTTGAACTATTCCCTTATGATTGTCTGGATCTTTTCATTGTCTGTAGTGATATTTCCCCGTTCATCACAGATTCTATTGATTTGAAGTTGTTCCTTCTTTCTTTTGGTTAACTGGGCTAGAGGTCTGTCTATCTTGTTTATTCTCTCAAAGAAACAAGTTTTGGATTCATTGATTTTTTTGTATGGCTTTCTTTCTTTCTATTTCCTTGATCTCTGCTCTGATTTTTGTTATTTCTTCTTGTCTGCTGCATTTAGGGTTCATCTGTTGTTGTCTCTCAAGTATTTTTTGCTGCTGTGTTAGATCATTCACTTGTGCTCTTTCTGATTTTTGAATGTAGGCACTTAGAGCTATAAACTTCCCTCTTAGGATTGCTTTTAAAGTGTCCCATAGGTTTTGTTGTGTTGTTTTATCATTGTCTTTCAGTTCCAGGAATGTTTTTATTTCTTTATTTCTTCCTTGACCCATTCATTATTCTGGAGAGTGTTGTTTAATCTCCGTGTGTTCTTGTAGGTTGTAGAGTTTCTCCTGGTGTTGATATTGAGTTTTATTGCACTGTGGTCTGATAGAACGCATGAGATTATTTCAATCTTTTTGTATTTGTTGAGTTTTTCCTGTGTCCCAGTATATGATCTGTTTTGTTGAATGTTCCCTGAGGTGCTGAGTAGAGAGTGTATTCTCTGGTGTTTGGGTGAAATATTCGATAGATGTCTGTGAGGTCCATTTGGTGTATTGTATCATTTCGTTCAGTTGTCTCTGTGTTTGTCCTTTGTCCTGTTGATATGTCTAGGGGACTTAATGAGGTATTGAAGTCCCCTAGTATTAGTGTGCTGGGGTTAATCTGTGCCTTGAGATCCTGAAGAATTGTCTTTATAAAGTTTGGTGCACCATTGTTTCGTGCATATATAGTCATGATTGTAAGATCTTCATCGTCAATTGTTCCTTTAATAAAGATGTAATGGCCCTCTTTGTCTCTTTTGACTTCTTTTGTTTTGAAGTCTATTTTGTCTGATATTAGAAAACCCATACCTCCTTTCTTTTTGGTACCATTTGCTTGGAATACTTTCTTCCATCCCTTCACCTTAAGTTGGTGCCTATCCTTGAAATTGAGATGGGTTTCTTGTAGACAGCATATAGATGGGTTTTGTTTCCTAATCCTTTCTCCCAGTCTATGCCTTTTGATTGGGTAGTTCAGCCCATTAATATTTAAAGTTATAATTGAAAGATGGCTGTTGCTTCCTTTCACTTTGTTATCCAATTTGACTTGTAGCCTCTGATTTGCTTACATTTTAATTAGTTTATTTTCCTAGGTGTTTGAGGATTGTAGCTCCTCTCTTCTGCCCTTTGAATTGCTTCACGTATTTTGTGAAGAGTTGATTTTCCAGACATGTATTCTAACATCTTTTTTATGTCATGGAAGATTTTTCTCTCTCCTTCAACTATAGTCGACATTTTTGCTGGGTAAAGTATTCTGGGTTGGCATCCATAGTCCTTTAACACTGGGAATGCTTTGCTCCATGTTCTTCTTGCTTTCATGGTTTGAGGCGAGAAGTCAGTTGTAATTCTGATGGGTTTCCCTTTGTATGTGACTTGTTTTTCTTTTGTAGCCCTCAGAATTTTGTCTTTGTTTTGGGCATCTAGCATTTTAACTATGATATGGCGTGGGGAGTTTCTTTTCTGATCTTGTCTATTTGGAGTCCTATGTGCTTCTTGTATTTGTATGGATTTGTCTATTTTTAGTTTGGGGAAATTTTCATCTATTATTCTGTTGAAGATCTGATCAATACTATTCTCTTGAGATTCTTCTCCTTCCTCTATTCCTATGATGCAGAGGTTTGATCTTTTCATAGTGTCCCATATTTCCTGGTTGTTCCACTTTTGTGTATTTTTAAAATTTTCATAATCTTTATTTGAGCTTTTTAGTCGCTCTGTGTTATCTTCCAGATCTGATATTCTTTGTTCTGCTTCCTCTATTCTACTTTTGAGGCTTTTTCCTTTCATTTCTTCTTGATTGGATGAGCGTTCTAATTCCTTTTTCATTTCATCCTGTGTTTTCTTTAGTATTTCCATTTCCTTTTTGAACTTCTCAGTCTCTTCTTGGTGCTCCTTATTTTGTTGGTTGGCTTCCTTTTTCAGTGTTTCTACTTCCTTCTGGAGTTTGTTTTTTTCTAAAAAACAAACCTCTAGTTCTTTCTGGAGTTTTTCTATCTGTTCCTTTAGTTCTTTCTGAAGTTTTTCATTGTGTCCCTCTAGGTGCTTTTTGAGTTTTTCATTCTCTCTGTTTAGTTCTCGGAATTCTTCTTTACTTTCTTTAATTTCTTTGCATAGGTCTGCAATTATTCCTCTAAGCTCTGTTCCTTGTGTCTCTTCCAAGGGTATCCCATTGTAGCTATCTCCTCCAGGTTTGGTAGAGTCTGGTGAGGGATTATCCTGTGACTTTCCCATGTTGTCCTTTTGACATGTCCCTGGCATGTGGGTTTCCCTTTTGTGGTTCAAATCACAAATGTCTTTTCACTATGTTAGCAGATGGTTTTGCTTGCCTCCTTCTGATGATTTTTTTTCTTTCCTCCTCCTTGTTTATGCAGTATTGACTTGTCTAGGTTTCAGGCATTCAATTTTGTTTATATATTGGATATTGTAAGCCTAAGTCAGTCTTCTCTTCCTGTTCTGAAGGTTCTCCAAAAGAAAGTCCACTTGGATTCTCACCAGTTCCCATTGGCGGGGTATGTGTGTGTGTGTGTGTGTGTGTGTGTGTGTGTGTGTGTGCCTGACCTAGCCCATGCCCCAGTACCTGCCTTTCTTATGGCCTCCTGCTTGAGCCTCAGGAGCCGGCCCACAATGCCACCAAGGGACCAGAGCAAACCCAAACCGAAACCTCTAGTCATGCTGCAAAGGTAAAGCGCGGTCCCGTGGAGATGGGAACCTCCTGCAAGAGGGCTCAGAGTCGAGACCCTCTTCTAGCTGCCCCTGAGACAGTCCACCCCAAAAGTACCTGCCTGAGTGACTTATGGCCTCATGCCTGCGCCTCAGGAGCCGGCCCACACAAAGCCGCCGAGGGACCAGAGAAAACCCAAACCCGACCCTCTAGTCACGCTGCAAAGTCAAAGAGTGGTCCCGCAGAGACGGGAACCCCCACAAGAGGGCTCAGAGTCGAGACCCTCTTCCAGCCACCCCTGAGACAGTCCACCCAAAAAAGTACCTGCCTGAGTGACTTATGGCCTCCTGCCTGTGCCTCAGGAGCCGGCCCACACAAAGCCGCTGAGGTACCAGAGCAAATCTAAACCTGGCCCTCTATTCATGCTGCAAAGGCAAAGTGTGGACCTGCGGAGATGGGAGCCCCTGCAAGAGGGCTCAGGGTCAAGACCCTCTTCCAGCCACACCTGAGACTGTCCACCCCAAAAATTACCTGTCTGAGTGACTTATGGCCTCCTGCCTGTGCCTCAGGAGCTGGCCCACACAAAGCCACCGAGGGACCAGAGCAAACCCAAATCTGACCCTCTTGTCATGTGCCAAAGGCAAAGCATGGTCCTGCGGAGACAGGAACCCCCAGCAAGCGGGCTCAGAGTTGAGACCCTCTTCCTGCCACTCCCGAGACGGTCCACCCCAAAACTACCTGCCTGAGTGACTTATGACCTCCTGCCTGTGCCTCAGGAACTGCTCTTCTTTGTTTTCTTTTTGTTTGTTTGTTTTTTTTTTTGTTTGTTTTGTTTTTTTAATTTTTTATGTTTATGAATGTACCGTTTTCTTTTTTCTTAATTTTATTTATTTTTGTATGTGTATGAATGTAGTGCCTTCATGTAGGTTTGTGCACCCGTGTCGTGCAATGCCACGGATGTCAGAAGAGGGTCTCGGATTCCCCTGGAACTGGAGTTCTCCTGGAATTGGAGTTACAGAGGGTTCTCAGCCGCCATGTGGGTGCTGGGGATCGAACCCGGGTCCTCTGCAAGAGCAGTTGGTGCTCTTAACCGCTAGGCCATCTCTCCAGCCCCTCTTCTTTGTTTTTTGAGTAGTTTATATATTCTGGAAAATCAATTCTTTGTCAGATGTATCTGCAGTGAATGTTTCCTCCCACTCTGTGGGATTTCTCTTCACTTCCTTGATTGTTTCTTTTGATGTACAGAAGCTTTTGAGTTTAATGAGGTCCCATTTGTCAATTGTTGACCTTAATTCTTGCACAGCTGCTTTCTGATTTAGGAAGTCTTTTTCCTCTGCCTATGTCTTGTAGTCTGCTGCCAACTTTTTCTTCTATTGCCTTCAGAGTTTGGGGTTTCATGTTGAAGTCTTTGATCTATCTGGGGTTGACTTTTGTACAGGGTGAGAGGCAGGGGTTTAATTTCATTGTTCTACAAGTGGTGTTCCAGTTTTGTCAACACCATTTGCTGAAGATGCTGTCTTTTCTCCATTGTGTCTTCTTGGCCCCCGTGTCAATTATGAGATGGCTGAAATTATATGTGCTCAGATTTGGATCTTTGGTTTTGTTCCATTGGTCAACAGGTCTGTTTTTGTGCCAACACGTGGCTGTTTTTATGACTATAGCCCTGTAGTATAGTTTGAAATCTGGTATAGAGATCCCCCCTTTGTAGCTCTTTTCAGTCAGGGATGATTTGGCTATTCAGGGTCTTTTGTTTTTCCAAATGAATTTAAGGACTTTTTTCCAAGCCTGTGAAGAAACTCTTGGGGATTTTGATTGGGATTGCATTAAATCTATACAAGAGTTTGGGTAGAATGGACGTTTTTACAATGTTAGTTTTCCCAATCCATGACCATGGGAGGTTTTTCCATCTTCTGATGTCTTCTTCAATTTCTTTCTTGTAGAGGATTAAAATTTTTGTTTTGTAAGATTCTTGGTTGTTCCGTGGTTAGGTTTGTTATTAGTTATTTTATTGTGTTTTGAGGCTATGTGATTGTGGGAAGTCTCCTTATATTCCTTCCCATTGCTTGTTGGTGAGGTAAAAGAAAGGCATGATTTTGTTGTTTTTGTTTTTTTTTTTTGAGACGGGGTCTCCCTCTAGCCACAGCTGTCGCTGTGACTCACCTGTAGACCAGGCTGCCTATAGATCTCATAAAGATCACACATGCCCTCGTGCCTCCCAAGTGCTGGATTCAAGGCGTGTGCCAACAACGCCAGCTAGTCCATTGGAATTTTTTTATGTTTAATTTTGTATCGCCACTTTCTGAAGCTGGTTAACTTTCCTAAAGGATTTTTCTTTTCGGGTGGAGTTTTTAGCAGCCCTTAAGTAACAATCATATCATCACAATAGGGATAGCTTGGAATTCCACTTTTCCAATGTAGAACTTCTAAGTTAATTTCTTTTCTTACCTTATATGCACTAGCAAGTGTTTTTTTCAAGCACTATATTGAAGAGCTTGGAGTGGTGACAGGGGGCAGCCTTGCCTCGATTCCTACCTTTAAAGGGTGAATGTTTACTGTCATTTTCCCATTTGAGGATTATATTGGCTTGGGTTTCCTGTATAATGGGGCTTTTGGTTTACATTGAAAGAATAAGCCCTCCATCCAAGTCCCCACCAGGATTTAACATAAAGGAATGCTGGAATTTATGTGAAAGTTTTTTCGCAGCAATTGAGAGGATGGGTGGTTTTTATCCTTTATTTTCCGTTTATATGTTTTGAATGATGTTGATTGATGTTTCGTAGTTGAACCCTGCATCTTCTGGTATGAGTCCGACTTGTGCATGATGGATGATCTTCGTTGATGTGGGTCTGTAGCGACATTGCCAATATCCTGTTTAGAATTTTTGTACTCTATGTTCACTGAGGAGTTGGTTATAATTCGCCGTGTTTCGTTGTATCTTGCCTGATTTTGGTAATAGAGTGATGCTGGCTTCATAAAGGAATTGGGGAATTGCCATCGGTATCCCTTCAAACATTTCAGTAATAACGATTGGTAGGTTCTTTTTTGAAATGATTTATTAATTCTGCTGTGAAACCATCTGGGCCGTGCTTTTTTTTGTTTGGGAGGTTTCTTTACACATGTTCAATTTCTTCAGGTATTAATGGGGCCTGGTTATATGCTTGGTTACTCTTCTTGGTTGAGTTTTGGTGATCCCCAGGATTTGAAGATATTCATCCATTTCTTCTAGGTCTTCAACGTAGTAGAGTATAGGTTTTTTGAAGTAATGTCTCTGACTTGTATTTCTGGTCTTTCCTGTCCGTTGTGATATTTCCCTTTTTTTTTTTTATTGTAGTGTTTGGAGTGGTTTCTTTCTGTTTGGTTACGGGGCTGAGACGTCTGTCTCTCTTGTTTATAATTTTCTTTCAAAGAACAACTTTTGGATTCATTGATTTTTTTGTATTGTTTTCCTTTGGTTTTCTATTTCATTGATTTCTTTTCTGATTTTTTTTATTTCTTTTCTCTGTCGTCTCGTGCTGAGGGTTTTCCTGTAGGTATTTAGTCCTCTCAAGGGTTAGGTTGCTGCAGTGTTATGATCAATTCAATTGTAGCCTACTTTCTTTTTCAGGTATTTTCAATGGTAGGCACCGGGGCTAACAAACTCTCTTTCTTCTTACAGGCTTCGTTCAAGGTCCCCCATAGGTGTTTTGGTGTTGTGTTTTATTGTTTAGTCTTTCTTCCTTCCAGATTTTTCTTCTCTTTTTTTCTTTTTTCTTTCCTTTCTGCTTTCTTTTCTTTTTTCTTTCCTTTTTCTTTCTTATCTTTTCTTCTCGTTCTTCTCTCCTCTTTCCTTCTTTCTTTTCTTTTCTTTTTTCTTCTTCGTTCTTTCTTTCTTTCTTTCTTTCCTTTCTTCTTTCTCTTTCCTCTTCGAACCATCCTCATTATTCAAGATGTGTTGTTTAGAGCGGTACCATGTGTTTCTTGGTAGTGCAGTAGGAACGTATCCTTGGTGTGTGACTTGAGCTTTATTGCATTCAATTTAGTTTGCGATCGTTGATAGAAAATGTCATAAAATTATTTTCAAATGCTTTTTTTGTATTTGGTGAGGTTTCTTCTGTGTCCCAGTAACTGGTGTTGATTTTGGCAATGTTCCTGGGGTGGCTGAGTAAGATCTGTAATTCTCTGCTATTAGGGTGGAATACTCATGGTAGAGGTCTATGAGGTCCAATTTGGAAGAACTATCATTCGGTTCAGATGCTCTCTGCTTTTTATTCTTCTGTCCCTTTTGACCTGTCCAAAGGAAGGCTCAGTGGGTATTTGAAGTCCCATACTATGAGTGTGCTGGGTTAGTATGTGACTTGGTGGTCCTAAGAATTGCCTTTATAAAATGTTGAGTGGCACCGGTGTTTGGTGCATGTATATTCGTAATTGTGAAATATTCTTATGAATTGTTCTTCTTTGATAAAAATGTAATGGCCTTTTTGATCTCTTCTGATTTTCTTTTTAATTTGAGTCTATTTTGTCTGATATTAAATACCAACACCTGCTTCTTTTTGGTACCATTTGCTGGAATATTTTTTGCCATCTTTCACTTAAGTTGGTGCCTGTCCTTGAAGGAAGATGTGTTTCTTGTAGACAGCATATCAATGGAGTTCTGTTTTCCTAATCAATCTCCCAGGCTATGTCTTTTGATTGGGGATTGTAGTCCATTAATATTTAAGGTTATGACGGATAGTTGTGTTGCTTCCTTTTGTCTATGTATCCATTTGCGGTTTTGTTTTAGGTTTCTACCTTCTGCCAGTTATGCTTTTATTGATTTCTCTTCTGGATGCCTGGGGATGGTTGCTCCTTTCTTCTGTCCTTTGATAGCTTCAGGTATTTTCTGAGGGTTGGTTTTCTGGACATGTATTCTTTCACTTGTTTAGGTCATGAGGGTTTCCTCTCCTTCAACTCTAAGGGACATTTTGCTGGTATAGTACCTGGGTTTGGCATCTTTTATCCTGAACACTGGGAAGGCTTGCTCCACGTTTTTCTTTGCTTTCATAGTTTGCATTGGAAGTCAGTTTGAATTCTAAGATAGGTTTCCCCTTATAGGTCACTTGTTGCTTTCTCTTGTGGCGTTAAGGATTTTGTTTTGTTTTGGGTTCTAGAATTTTAACTATGATCTGGCATGGAAGTTTCTTTTCTGATCTTGTTCGTTTTGGAGTTCTATGTGCTTTGTATTTGTTTGTCCTTTCTTTAGTTTGGGGAAGTTTTTCATCTATTCTGTTGAAGATCTGATCAATACCATTCTCTTGGGAGTCTTCTCCTTCCTCTGTTGCTATGATGAGGAGGTTTGATTTTTCATAGTGTCCCACAGTTCTGCTGTTCCACTTTTGTGTATTTTAAATTTTTCAATAATCTTTCCTTGAGGTTTTTAATTATTCTGTGTATCTTCCAGGTCTGATCTTCTTTGTTCTGCTTCCTCCGTTCTGCTTTCTGGGCTTTTTCCATTCCTTGTCCTCTTGATTGGATGAGTGTTTGATTTCCTTTTTCATTTCCTTTTCTGATTTCTTTCAGTATGTTGCTCTCCTTTTGGGAGTTGTCATCTGTCCGGTAGCTCTTTGCTGTGCGCTGTTGTTTCCTCTCTTTTTCAGATAGGGGATCTTTTCAGTGTTGTCACTTCCTTCCAGTGTTTGTATTCTCTTTCTCTAGGACTTTCTTGAGCTTCTTTATTCTCTTTTCTTAGTTCTTTTGATTTATCTTTATAATCTTTTCGTTTTTTTTTAAAATTAATTTTTATTGGATGCTTTGTTGCATTTCATACATTTTATTCGACTACTCAGTTGCAGGGGCTTAGTTTGATTCCTCTTCACGGCCACCCGGTCCGGGTCAAGCCTCTCCCAGAGTCATGCAATTGGGTGCCGCCATAAGCTGTCCTGCATCTATTCGTCTCCAAGTTTTTTTTATTTTTTTCTTTTTTGCTATATTAATCCTATGGTACTAAGCATCCTTCATGCAAAAACCTATCTGCAGGCTTTGTTGTGCCGCAACACCCCACAGCTCCACCATCCATGGGGGGTGACAGGTTGTTTGTTTCAATCAGTTGATTCAATGAGTGTCCAGACTACATTGCTGTAGTTCACCATTCACCCCAATCGCAGCACCTTCAATCTACCCCCCCTCTTCCGGCATTTTGTTTTCCCTCAGGCTTAGAAAAGGGCACAGGTGGATGAGAGGTTAAAAACCGTTACCCACTCTCTCTGGAGTGTTGACTTGGACTCTGGTCAATTTGGGCTTAGTTTCCTGTTCATGGGCTGACAGCTGTACCAGGAAGAAATAGAGACTTTTGATCCTAGCTAAGAAGAACAAGCAATTAGATATATAGTATTTAAGCAGCACAATATTTGTAAGGTTAGACTTTAGGCATTGAGCCACATGTTTGGATTATGTTTAATCCAATAATGTACATTTTTAACGTAAAAAAAATTCAGTGTTGCTCCCAAGTTAATCTATATGTAGTCCACCCAAAACAACATGGGTGAATTTATGAAATCTATGCCTTGAAATTCCACCCTATATCCGTCATGGTATAATACAACCCTTTATTGCTGATTGATCATACGCTAAAAAAAAAAAGGGGGGGGATATCAGAAAGAACCATGAAACCTTTTCATCAAACCCTGCAATTCAATCTTAAAACTATGGGAAAAGTTTTGTTTGTTTCAACAGGACAAAACGTCACCAACTTAATGGCTGAGAAAGAAAAAATACAGTTTGCATTGAGTAGGATGTACCAAAAAGTGGCTAACGGAAAGGCTGACCCGTCTGAACATTCAAAGAAGAGAAAAGCCTCAGATTGCCATAAACATCGAACTACCTTTCCTGTGGATCGGGATGCGTCCTAACAGTGTAAACAACTATTATATGGAGTCCCAAACGGATAGAACTGGATAACTTCTAGGTGCCACAAAGGTTCTGATATGAGAGACTTCCTTGCCTTCCCACCCATAGAACAAGGAGAAATATGACAATGATGAGGTCGCTCCCCAACTGTAAATTGGAGACAACTATTGTAGAGGTAATCTCTTATAAAACCGGTAAAACTGCTTTCTTTAATTGACTACTAGACATGGGAACTGTGGAAGGGATTATTCTCTGTTCAGAACCAAATATAATCTTGTAGTTCTTTAAGTATGTTCACAATTGTGTTTTTGATATCTGTGTTCTGGGTCATCCCCAAGGGGATCCCACTATTAGGAATCTTCCTTAGGTTTGGTAGAGCTTGGTGCAGGATTATCCTGCCCCTTTCCTGTGTTGTCTCTTCTTCGTGTTCCTGGCATATGGGCTTCTCTTTGCCTCTATTCCAATGTGAGCCCCAAATGCCTCTTCGCTGTGTTGAAGGCTTGCTTTGCTTGCCTCCTTCAGATGCCTTCGTAATCCCAGTTGGCAGGGGGTGGGGGTTTGGGGGGGGGCTCGGGGGTGGGGGGGAAATCTTTACCAATGATGCATCTGACAGAGTATTAAAGTCAAGAATATATAAACTACTCAAAATACAAGAAGACAACTGACCTACTCAAAAGATGGAGTAAAGAGCTGAACAGAGACTTCACCAGTGAGGAATTGAAGATGGCTGAGAAACATCTTAAAAAGTGTTCAACGTCATTAATAATTAAGGAAATGAAAATTAAAACCACTCTCAGATATCATCTCACTCCAATACAGCTGGCTAGCTAAGGTCAAGAAAACAAAAGACAACAGATGCTGGATTGGTTGTGGGGAAAGGGGAACACCCATCCACTGCTGGTGGGAATGTAAGCTTGAACAACCACTATGGAAAGCAGTGTGGAGAACTCTAAAAAGACTCAGAATGAACCTACCACTTGATTCAGTCATATCACTCTTGGGTATATACCCCAAAGACTCATCCTACTGCAAAAATACATGCACATCCATGTTTATTGTAGCTCTCTTCACAATAGCGAAGAGCTGGAACCAACCCAAATGCCCCTCAACAGATGAGTGGATGATAAAAATGTGCTACATTTACACAATGGAGTACTATTCAGTGGTAAAGAAAGATGGCATTATGAACTTTGCAGGTAAATGGATGGAGCTCGAAGCCATTATGCTGAGTGAAGTAACACAGTCTCAGAAAGACAGAGAATGGTTTCCCTCATTTGTGGATGCTAACACCAAATCCCCCAGAAGAAAGGTAAGCTGAGGACTGGAGAGATGGCCTAGCGGTTAAGAGCGCCGTCCGCTCTTACAGAGGACCCGGGTTCGATCCCCAGCACCCACATGGTGGCTGAGAACTGTCTGAAACTCCAATTCCAGGAGAACTCCAGTTCCAGGGGAATCCAAGACCCTCTTCTGACGTCCACGGCATTGCACGACACGGGTGCACAAACTTGCGTGCAGACAGTACATTCATACACATACAGAAATAAATAAAAATTAAAAATTAAAAAAAGAAAGGCAAGCTGAATAGCATTATTGTTATATTTCTGTTTATCTGAAAGCAACTATGTTGTTATAATATGAATCTCTCAATGGGCTCTAGAATCCATCCACCAATTATTTTCAGACTCTGTAATTACTGTATATGGGTGGAGAGTATGTATCCATATTTTAGAGTAATATAAAATTAATGGAGGAAAATGTGAATTCCTAAGCATAAAAAAGACAGAGAAAAATGCAGGATAGTTATGGCAGAATGCATGATCTGGGGTAGGTTGAGGTGGGTTGGGGGGAAGGGAAAGGGGAATATGCCTGAACTGAATTGAAAAATGGTGTCTGAAATACACAAAACATCAATAAACAATAAAAAATAAAAATAAAAAAGAAAGAAAAATATAACAGAGCAACTTGGAAATATTGTAGTTTAAATATGAAGCTATTCAAAATGTCAAGTGCTCGTTAAACAGTAGGCTTCCTATAACCATAGCAGAGGGGTGTGGTAGGGAGTCACTAGCACTGGTCACAGAGATCTCTCTGAAGTAATGGTGATGTTCTGTATTTTGATAACAGTAGTGGTTACATAATTGTACCTATTTGTTGAAGTTTGGAAGCATATTCAAAATGTGTGCAATTCATTTGTATGTGAAATGAAGAACCCGAGTTCACATAAACAGGAGTAGAATAGTGGCTTCCAGTAGCCAGTGATGCGTGTGACTGGGGAGATGTCAAAGGGCATGCAATTAAGCAAGAGGAAAGTGCAGTGACAGCAGCTGTAGTCAACAACTCTAAAAACCAAGAGCGGGTTCTAAGTGTTCTTATGAGCCAAAACGTTAAAGATTTGGGGTAATGTAGGTATCAATCAGCTCAATTTAGTCATTCTGCATTGCATATATATATTGCAAAACCATAATGGAGTGTGTAAAAATAACTGTCAAGTGTAAAATCAAATCAAGAAAGGCAAAGTGTGTATGTCTGAGCATATTGTAGACCTCAGTGCAGTTGTTAATAAGAAAACCTCTCACAGACACTCATTTTCCTTAAGATCAAGCCCAGAAGCCCCAAATGCTTGGCATGAAGTCCACTAGTTACTCTCCTGGTTCCTCTCAACAGCCCAGTTTAGCCAGTCCCCAGCCTGCCGGGTGGGCATTTTTCCCATCCCGATTTGCTTGCCCACCTCTGGCATGGGGACACATGGCCTTGCCCCAACAGACCTCTTTATTTATTTTTATTTTTATTTATTTTCGTATGTGTATGAATGTACTGTCTGCATGTAGGTTATTGCACCCATGTCGTTCAATGCTGCGGAGGTCAGAAGAGGGTGTCGGATTCCCCTGGAACTGGAGTTAAAGACGGTTCTCAACTGCCATGTGGGTGCTGGGGATCGAACCCGGGTCCTCTGCAAGAGCAGTTGGTGCTTTTAACCGCTAGCTCATCTCTCCAGCCCCCCAGACCTCTTTAAATCTGTCCAAACCTTATCTGTTCCTTTTCTGTGAAGATTTTTATGAGTATTGAACCCTGAAAAATGATTGTTTTCTCTATGTTCCTCTTTTATATTATTCTTACATCAGTTATGTTGCATTTCAAAATGTACTGCTTGGAGATATTTCTTTTTATGTTCTTGCATTATTTTAATTTCTGCATTGCTGTTTCACTTTTCATGTGTGCAGGTTTTATTGTCCTGGGAAAGATCAATTTTCTAGAGGGCTATGAGCATGTATTATACATCTTTACATTTCTCCTAGTGTCTAGCATATTGCTATCAACATAGTTGGCAGTCAATAAATATTTGCAGAATGAAGGATAAGGTAATAAATCATGCAGACATTTTAAAGAGATGAAATTAGAGTTTTTGAAATAGAGAGGCTTTGCTATATCAGTAAGAATTGTTAGGACAGAGTAAACCAAACAATATATTAAATTAACATGAAGCTCAAATCCTTTAACACCCGTGTTTTATATAGGATGTACATTATAATGAGATCAACACAATTTATGAAATTAACCCACTGGATCGTTTGGAGCTGCTAAGAATAATCTATAATTGAGATATGGAAATTTTAATCCCTAGTGATTCCTGAATTTATTGCCATGGATTTACTGCTAGGAATCCTGACACTGTCCCAGGAGGCAATATCTTGAGCTATATATGGAATTCTTCATGTCATCTTCTCTCCTTACGGGTGTTGTCAAGATAACAAGCACTTCTGCAATTCTAGGTAGAATGTATGTCCTGCAAACACTGCAAACGAATTCAGCCGTAACATATGCCACACATTTATTATGCACAGCTTGTTAGATTCTGATTTCTGATCTGCCATTTTCCCTAAGGAATATAGACTTCTAGTGTGGCAAAAATAATATGGCTATTTTATTGTAAAGGGCATGCTATTTATAAAAACAAAGACAAAATATAGAACCATAGGGCTCAAAATGAAGCCAACTAGAAGTCATATATGATTTTCCTTTTCCTCACTCATCAGATGAATTGATTTATGATAAGTAAGTTCTTATGGCATCATATTTATTTTATCACAGAGAGAAAGAATACATGCCCAGAAATTGGCCGCCACACATAACCACTCAACTTGCGGTAATGAGGGCTGCTCTTACCAATTTACTTCAGTGCCTGACAGACGAGAGGGCTGTTCGCTTCATCATTGTTGCCCACATGTATCAGCCCTCCCTCACTCCACTTTGATGACTACCACAGCAATATATATATATATATATATATATAAAATCAGATCTCTGCAGGGACTGTAATTATTCATCTTCCAGGAGGCATGGAACCTGTAATGGATGAGTGCTGTAGACAAGAAAACAGTTTATAGGTTTATCTCCTAAACGGAAGACTAATCTGTCTTTACTGGTGGAATAGACCATTACCGTTTAATAGATGAGTTGTAACTATCAGAGAAGATGGTGTAAATGCATTCAGGATTCAGACACAAAAACTTACTTCGGTATTTTCCTGTAGAAGACAAAAGTTGACGCATAGGTTTATCAGACCACACCATGGTTTTGAACATTAAAGGTTCATCCTGAGAACTTTTCTTGTCAGGGGTTATAAATTCCTCTTAAATTACTACCACTAGTGAAGCTGTTGGGAGCAGCTGATTTCATAATCTTTTTGAGATGAGTACTTGATCAACCTCTTATTCCCTACAGAGACCAGAGCTTAAAATTTCCCCTGTGGTATGTATCTTGGTTTTCTGAGTCACATGCTATCTACTCTGCCCTCTCATGCTATGTGCTATGGTGGGTATCATTGTGTTTTCACAGTCTGTTTTGTAGCATTCTCTTGATTTCCACTACTTGAACTTTTTTCCCCACTGAAGTACTTGAATGTTACTTGTGGAAGTAATAAACTGGGTCTCGTCAGCTGTATTCTGGTTTGTCTCAGTTAATGCTCTTCAAAATCCAATTTAGCCCAAGTAAAGGGGGGCTCTTTTAAAAACTGTATTTATTATTATTATTGGGGAGGGGGCACATGCCAGGGGTGTTTGTGGCATATGGAGATCGGAGGACATCTTCCTGGAGTGGTTTTTCCTTTCACTTTTACGTGGGTTCTAGGGATTGAACTCATGTCAGACAAGCTCTTTTGTCTCAGGCCATCTTGCTGGCCTGAGAGGAGCTTTTGTGTAGGAGCATCAGGTCATTTCATGGCTGGCAAAGGATTCAGAACTGAAGAGAAGAACCTATGCTTTGCCCCTGCCTCTGGACCATCGGATCTCTTTCTCCTCTTTCTGTTCCTTCCTTTCCCCTTCCTTCCTCTCCCCTCCTCTTTCTCTACATCCCCCCTCCTTCTCTCCTTCTTTCTCTGCTTTTCTTTCAATGTCTCTACTCTTTTGCTTTGTCTTAGGTTCATTTTGAGGGGAGATTCAGCAGAGAGGAGAAAATGTCAGGACTCCAAGGAAAAGGAAGTCAGGTTTATTTCAGGCATGGTGGCTGGCCTGCCTGTGTTGGGATTTGGATGACCAGTGTTAGAATGTCCCCCAAATGACAATTTTATACCCAGGTACACAGGGATGTGAGTTTACAAGAAAGTGGGGATGAGGAGTTAAGGGAATGGGCATAGGTGAGTTTGTGGCTGGTATCAGTAGAAGCATCTCCAGGGAAACTAGGACCCATGACTGGTATCAGTAGGAGCATCTCAAGAGAGACTGAGGCCTGGATCTGGTCTCCAGTGAGGGGTGATTGCAGGATGTGTAACCCTTACACTTAGCATCTTCTCTGACTCATCTTGGCCATATGTTGCATTAGGACTGTCCTCTGACAGATAGACCACAGACAGATGCCATCTTCCTCAAGCTTGGTTGCACCTGCTTGCTTAGGATCATCACAGCTAACCTTGCTGACTGCTATGTTCAGCAAGAAATGGAGAGCCAGCCACACCTCCCAACCAATCAGTCAGCCATAGCTGCAGGAGAGGGAGGGGCTAAGGTATATAAACTGAGGAAGCAGAGGGGAGGCTCCCTGGCCAATTTGTGTGACTGTGGGGAAGTTACCATCCATGGTTGGATAGAAAATTTCCAGTGCAGCCTTAGGAAGGGAGCACCCACACTCCTATGAGCAACTCACCCACTGTTCTGTAAGTAAGCTCAGTAAATTCACTGGTTTCCCCAGACTGTAGTTTGGCAAAATTGTTCCTCAGTTTCTTAGGGACCAAGTGAGGAGGGGCAGATGTTGTTTGCATTCATCTAGAACTTTAGCCACATCATGACACAAGAAGTCTGTCATTATCTCTACTTAATTACAGTTTACTTTGCTAGAGTCAATCTCATGAGAGTGTGCCTGGTCTACTCTCCATGGGATGTCACCTTTGGCATAATATTTTCAATTCCTGTTGGTGAAATGGGTTCTATGAAGTGTCCCTGGAGTGTAGGCTATGAACTGACAGATTATGTGTCTCAGCATGCTCTCATACACTTCTCCAAGTTGCTATGAAAATGGGAGCATTGCACATGGCTGTCCCCTCCTGTCATTCACATAACATTTGAATTCTACAGAAGCTATATAATAATGCAAGTTCTGGAAGTATCTGAATCAGAAGTTTTCAGTCTGTATGCCCTGTTCTTAAAAAAATGAGTATCTGAATTCCTTTACTTGGCTACATTCTCTGGCAAATATTTTAAACATCAATAGTTATGCACTGTGCCATGAGGTCAAGGGCTTGGGTGCAAATTTTCCATTGCAAACTGGAATTCTGTCTCCACTAATATAAATTTAGTTAAGGCTTTTTGCATAAGAAATAGGCAACTGAGATGATTACTTTTGCTTTCAGTAAATATTTACCGAGTAGAATTGGACTTGTGTATCTGGATTGGAGAATATGGGTCAGAGTCTGACTGGAAACTAGTCCTGAAAGAACCTGTGTTGTCCTGTGGGGAAGCTGTGAAGAGATGTAGCCTTAGCGCGTGCCCTAGTCTGTGTTCCTAAAAAAGCTCAGATCCTCGGGGACACCACTAACAATGCTATTTATTTGTGGATCCCAGAATCCACCACAGTACCTGACTGTGATGATTAACATCAACTGACAACTTTATAAGATCGAGAATCACCTAAGGGACAAACTATGGGCATATGAGTGGTTTTGGATTTGATTAGCTGAAGTAGGAAGACCCACCTTAAATGTGGGTGGTACTGTCCAATCGGTTGTAGTCCCAGGCTGAATAAAGAGGAGAAAAAGAGCTGAGACCCACACTCATGCTGCTCGATTTCCTAACTGTGGGTGCAATGTGACCATCACCTCCCACCGTAACTCTCCACTATGATGGCCTGTGTCCTCAAATTGTGGGCCAAAAAATCACCCTTTCTTCCTTAAATTGTTTTTGTTGGGCATTTTGATACTGCCCCAAGAGAAGTAATCCACTGCACACAGTAGGTATTCCATAGCATCTACTCATTGGGTAGATTGTGGAAGGGAATTTTTCTGCAGACATCAGCATCGGTGCCCTCAGGAGGAGCCAGGTATTGAGCCAATTCATCATCCTAATTAAAATTTAAATATATTTTCTAATCTTAGGAAATTTCAGAAAGTGGTTTTTTTTTCCATTGTCAGCTTTCAAAAGAATTGCTTTCATTTTTCATTTAGTTACACTGCTTTGTGAGTTAAAGGAACACACTTTCCCAAGTATTTAGACTAACATTTGAACACCTCTTCTCTGGGATGACTATTGTGCCTAAATTTTTCTACAGCATTTACTGCCAGAAGCCATACATTCCTTTTTGTCCTTTCTGATCAAAGGTGCTGGGCTGCACTGTGGTTTGGAAAGTCGTGCTGTGTGCTTCTGCGCATACTTGTCAGGTGTGTCTGGGATGGGTTTCCCAGCCCCTGGATGCTGTGTGTTCATTTCACACCAAATCTTTGCCTTGAAAAGACAGTCTCATTTTTCTTTTTAGAAAACAGATTTATCAACTATGTTTTAGGCGGAAAAGATAAGCAAAAATAGGATTCTAACGCGTTCCTATCACCAAGATATAACCACTTTCTTCCAGCTTCCCCATAAAAGTGTTATTAAATAAAAGCAGCATTTCTTTGTCCTTATCTCCAAATGGTGATGGCCTGTTCCAACTCGAGTCCTGCTGAATTCATGTAACAAACAAACTCTCTGGGACAATGGGTATACGAGTCTCTTTAATTTTACTCTTAAAATGTAAGTTTTTACTACTGAACCACCAATGTGCCCCTAAAAAAATTAAAATAATTTAAGTTTCATTTTGCCACATTCCATATTCCTGTACTTTTCGGTCTGTTGGTTTGTTTTTTGGATTCATTCAACATAAATTCATTCAGCATAAAATACCACTGGTGTGGTAAAACCATGTTAACTACAAGGGAGTGCAGGATGTGGCTGGCTATTAGATGCCTCAATCAGCCTTCCAGATGGGAACCCATTAAGCATTAAATCACTTTAAAAAGTATTTTCAAATTCAAGCCAGCTGTCGTGGTGTACACCTTTATTCTCAGAACTCAAGAGGCAGAGACAGGACCATCTCTATGAGATTGAGGCCAGCCTGGTCTACACAGCAAGTTCCAGGTTATTTGAGGCCACAGGGAGTCTCAAAAGCAAATGTCAATTAAGAAACTCCTAAAAACAAACAAACAAAATAAAATCCTTTCCAAATTGATTGTTGAATTGGTGCAAAATTAAGAACTTCTCAGAGATGAGGTGGAAGGTCAAACAAGGCTCTGATGGCCGGGGAGCTCCGGGTTGGCAACTACAGACCTCGTGCTCTAGCTTTGGCAGAGGAACATCACAGGGAAGAGGCTCTGGAGCAGACAGATCTTAGCTCCTCTACAGACGTGACCTCCAATAAGCCAGGGCCATAAAGAATGAGAGCTGGGTCTCTGCTAATGATTGACAACTACTGGCTAGCCTGCATTTAGGCTATAAACTAAGAAAGAAGCTAGGAAGGGGAACAGAGAATGGGAACAGAAAAAGAAAAATAAGTTTGTGAAAGAAAATTAAAGCACAAGCTTTTTATTATAGCTTATTTTATCTTTTTGTACCATGCCGTCTCTTTAACAATCAAACATAAAAGAACTTGCACACCATTGAATATAATTTTTTTCAACCAGTAATTAAAGAAGGATCCAATTATATTCTGAATGTTTAAAGCATGTTTAAAAATTAACAGAATGATGTGTTAGAAAGATATCAGATTGCATTTCTAATAAAATGGATAAATTATCAAAATCACATGTTTTTTGAAAAGCATGCCAAATTCCAGCAAGGGATGCTGGCTCAGACTAAGACACAGTTCATCCTTATGACTCTCCCCAGCACATTTCCAAGGTTCCCTTCCTATTTAGAGATGAAACACACACACACACACACAAACACACACACATACACACACATATGCACACGTGTGCGCATGCATGCACAAAAATATTGAAGAAAAAAAATGGGAAATGTAGAGAGAGAAGAAAACAAATTACATGAATTCCATTTCCCAGTGTCTTCATCTTTAAAGGTCGCTTGCCTCCTCTGCATTCCTCACTTACCCAGGACAGCACCTTACATAGCCTGTGCCTGTTTCAGTTTCTGCAAAGTATCATGTTTTCTTCTCACTTAGTAAGTTTATTGTTAGTAATTGTCTTATTTTTTATTAGATATATTTCACTATATTTTTTCTTTTTTTCTCACCTGTCTTATTATGCAGCTTAGGCTAGTCTTGAACTCATGACACAAGGGCTTCATTCTTCCCAGTGCTAGGATCACAGGTGAATGCCACTGTAGTTTTTCTAATAAATGTGTTTATTACTGTTATCTGTCCTGTCAAACTGTAAGCATAATATTCATAGTATACATGCGGAATTTATGTTTGTTAATTAGGAGACAATTTTGTAAACATTTTACTTAGTAATATGATACTTTGTTATTTATGTTTAAACTGTGAATTAAAGAAATCAGTTGAGAGGTAGGGTTAACATACAATGCATTATGTTTCTTCATTAAAAACAACAGGAAATAATCTCTCATTTAGTGTTTTCCAGGCAAAAGAGTTGATGTTTTAAGAATAAACTATCAATATTAAGCAGATGTTTTATATCACAATAAATATAAAGGCTAAATGCCGTAAGTTACATATGAAAATGGCCAAGTGACATTAAAAACAAAACCCAGCCATAGAAATAAACCACCTATATTTTAAGGATTGCTAAATATTTAGAACCAAAGGATGAAAAGAGATACATAAGACAAAAAAAAAAAAAAAGAAACCTGAGGATTATGTCAATTTTAAATGACTATAAAGCAACAATAAAGAGAACTACAACATGCTGTGGTGTCACTCTGCCACACATAGATTACACGGAAAAGGGAAGACTGAAGACAGCTGCCAGCAGCTGTCCTAAACAGTGGGGCCAAAGGCTGACAACCTTTCCACTGCCCACTTGTCTAATCCAACAACTACACCAGGCAATGCTCTAATGGCATTCCTAGATCCTCCAGACTGCTGCCTGATTGGCACTACAGTCTAATTCCCAGACTGCTGCCTGATTGGCACTACAGTCTAATTCCCAGACTGCTGCCTGATTGACACTCTACAGTCTAATTCCTGCCCTGGCACTCACCACACAGCTGGCGACCTGATAAGTCTCCTTCCAGTCCCACACCAGCTTCCCAAGTTGGTGGTCTGCTTGATGGCCATCCAACCCACTGGTCCACACCAGCTTCTCAAGTTGGTGGCCTGATTTGCTGCTGTCCAACCCACTGGTCACTACTACACAAGCTTCATGGGCTAAGATTATACATGCAAATAATGGCCAGTAGTCCCTGTCTGATGGTATGAAGGATTTGTCTTTTTTTTTTTTTTTTCTTTTTTTTGGTANAATGCTAATCATCCTTCCCTCTTCACTTCCCACTCAGAAACAGCTACCATCATGAATTTTATGTTAATCTTCTCCTTATGGTGTTTCCTTAAGTAGCAAATTGTTCTGGACGGCATCAGATGCAGGATGCTTTATAACCTGTATCCAAACATCTGGTATTGACCAACTACATGTTGGTCCAATACCAATGAGTATGAGATTATTTCTTATTGTACTTTTAATTTGTTTCTGTTACTGTTGGAACATCAGTAGCAGCTGGAAAAACTCTGATAATATGTGTAGCTACTTTTCCTCATTGCTCTGTTGACAGAAATGACCTGAAGGAGGAAAGGCATATTTGACTCACAGTTTTTGGAAGGGTTTAGTCCATCATGGTGGAAAGGAATGGCATAGATGTTCAGGTCAAGTCAAGAGGAAGAGGAAAAGAAAGAGCATGCCAGTGAGTTACCGGTCTTTCTGCATTTTCTCCCTTATTCCATCCCAGTTCCATCAGCCCATGGGACAATGGTGTTCACATCTAGGACAATCCCATCCTTCTGTTAATCTTCTCTGAGAACATCTCCCGGATATCCAGAGGTGTGTGTTTAGTGTGTTTACCAGTCTTCTGAGTGATTCTAAATTCAACCAAGTAATCAGTCTATGAAGAAACTCAATCACCAGAGGTAGCAACTTGGCCTGTTTTCATGTTGTCTTTTTGTTTGATTTCTAAGAATTATTTTTATCCATGCACATTAATTATGTAGAATAATGATTATCATGGTAAACTTTGATCATCACAACCTCTATTGCCCTCCCTCCCTCTCCCCATTCTTAGTCCCCTTCCACATTCATGGCATCTCTTTTTAATTATTTTCCATCAAGATTCCACAAATTAGAAGAAACACCCAATATTTGTCTTTCTGGGTCTGGCTTATTTGGCTTAATATAATGTTCTCTAACTCTATCCATTCCTCTGAAATGACATTATTTCATTATCTCTTTATGGCTAAATAATATCTAATTAGACATATGATCATTTAAGTTATTTGTTCTGTTTTTTCTATGGGTTACCATTCTTTGTTGCTTTTGTTTGATTTGTTGATTATTCCTCTGGGTTTTGTTTGTTGTTGTTTGCTTGCTTTGTTCTTTTGTTATATTTGGAACAGGGTACCAACAAATAGGTAC
This sequence comes from Rhizomys pruinosus, assembly GCA_009823505.1. Lineage (NCBI taxonomy): Eukaryota > Metazoa > Chordata > Mammalia > Rodentia > Spalacidae > Rhizomys > Rhizomys pruinosus. Next base: position 1,867,925 of record VZQC01001366.1, read on the forward strand.
CAGCCAAGTATGCTGGTGTGTAACTCACTCTTTGGCCCAAGATAGCCTCAAAATCCAATTCTCATTCTTCTACATTCCAAGTGCTAGAATTACATTCCGTGACATTATACCCAGTTTCATATTAATGTGATCAAAACTACCCACTTCCCTCCTATTACTATTTGAATCTGAAGTATCCCCTGAAGATTCACATGCTAGGGCCATGACTGCCAACTGTTTGAGGAGTGATTGCATCCTAAAGGTGCTTACCTAATCAATGGACTCATGCTTTGATGAATTCATAATATGGTCGCTTATTAAGACATGTGGAAAGTAGGAGGTAAGGGTAAGGGCTGACTGGGAAAATCAAAGGAGGCACACATCTTTAAAAGATAACAACTCGTCCTAGTCCCTGCCTCTACCTCTCTCATAATGTTCATTCTCCTTCCTGGCCACCATGAGGTGACCAGACTCAGCCTCATGCCTCCAAGTGCCCTGATTGTTCTCAGCACAACACATGCTTCTGAAACTGTGAACCAAAATGAACCCTTCCTTCATTTACGATGCTTTTCTCAGATATTCTGTCCCAGTGACTAATATGCCCTTGTGGCTTTAGATTTTCCTGTTTGGGCTGGTTCTTATCTTAATCATAATTCAGATTTTTATAAATATTTCATATGAGCTACATATAGTAGATGAAGCTTAATTGTTCAGGTTAAAATCTTCTACAGCTTCACTAAGTTTCGAATATCTTATCTATTACTATTGTAAAGAATACCGTAGTATATTTGTCAATTTTTCTTTATATCAGTTTTTGAAATTACATTATTTTGTGCATAATGTTTAGATTGCTATTCATTTAATGAATAAAAATATATAACATGTTGTAGGGAAAAGGAAGCTACCTGTGCTTCTTTTGTCTAAATTACCTGCTTTTCTTTTTACACTGAAACCTGGCCTTAGGCAGGATTTTCATGTGCATTAAAAAGCCTGTGACACCTTGGGATCAAAAGCATTGACAAGTATTCCTGATGTTATGGAACTTGATGCATGGGGCTGAAACCAGGCTCTGAGATATGATGTCACTCTGGGTATAAAACAGAATGCTGTGAATAAAAAGATGAGTCCAAGCCGGGGGTGGGAGCATGAGCCTTTAATCTGGTAGGTAGATCTCTGTGAGTTCAAGGCCAGCCTGGTCTACAGAGCAAGCTCCAGGACATGCTGGTACTAAAAGGAAGACCCTGCTTCAAATGGTATCTTTGTTAAATAACTCAGCACTGTGAACTGAAGTTCCCTGGAAAAGCCACACCTGTGTTAAAGATCCTTTGGCTGATTGTCTAGAACTTTGTGAGTGTGGAGAGTAGGAATGGAAATGTAGATCCAGAGGGAAAATAATCTGGAGGATCTTTAGTCTCTTCTTTATGTTTAAAAAAATTTTTTTTTTTGGTATTTTTGAAGCAGGGTCTTCCTTTTAGTACCAGCTGTCCTGGAGCTTGCTCTGTAGACCAGGCTGGCCTTGAACTCACAGAGATCTACCTACCAGATTAAAGGCTCATGCTCCCACCCCCGGCTTGGACTCATCTTTTTATTCACAGCATTCTGTTTTTATACCCAGAGTGACATCATATCTCAGAGCCTGGTTTCAGCCCCATGCATCAAGTTCCATAACATCAGGAATACTTGTCAATGCTTTTGATCCCAAGGTGTCACAGGCTTTTTAATGCACATGAAAATCCTGCCTAAGGCCAGGTTTCAGTGTAAACAGAAAAGCAGGTAATTTAGAAGAAAAGAAGCCACAGGTAGCTTCCTTTTCCCTACAACATGTTATAATTTTTATTCATACTAATGATATAGCAATCTAAACATTATGCACAAAATAATGTAATTTCAAAAACTGATATAAAGAAAAATTGACAAATATACTACGGTATTCTTTACAATAGTAATAGATAAGATATTCGAAACTTAGTGAAGCTGTAGAAGATTTTAACTGAACAATTAAGCTTCATCTACTATATGTAGCTCATATGAAATATTTATAAAAACTGAATTATGATTAAGATAAGAACCAGCCCAAACAGGAAAATCTAAAGCCACAAGGGCATATTAGTCACTGGGACAGAATATCTGAGAAAAGCATCGTAAATGAAGGAAAGGTTCATTTTGGTTCACAGTTTCAGAAGCATGTGTTGTGCTGAGAACAATCAGGGCACTTGGAGGCATGAGGCTGAGTCTGGTCACCTCATGGTGGCCAGGAAGGAGAATGAACATTATGAGAGAGGTAGAGGCAGGGACTATGGACGAGTTGTATCTTTTAAAGATGTGCCTCCTTTGATTTTCCCAGTCAGCCCTTACCTCCTACTTTCCACATGTCTTAATAAGCGACCATATTATGAATTCATCAAAGCATGAGTCCATTGATTAGGTAAGCACCTTTAGGATGCAATCACTCCTCAAACAGTTGGCAGTCATGGCCCTAGCATGTGAATCTTCAGGGGATACTTCAGATTCAAATAGTAATAGGAGGAAGTGGGTAGTTTTGATCACATTAATATGAAACTGGGTATAATGTCACGGAATGTAATTCTAGCACTTGGAATGTAGAAGAATGAGAATTGGATTTTGAGGCTATCTTGGGCCAAAGAGTGAGTTACACACCAGCATACTTGGCTGGTACCTATTTGTTGGTACCCTGTTCCAAATAATAACAAAAGAACAAGCAAGCAAACAACAACAAACAAAACCCAGAGGAATAATCAACAAATCAAACAAAAGCAACAAAGAATGGTAACCCATAGAAAAAACAGAACAAATAACTTAAATGATCATATGTCTAATTAGATATTATTTAGCCATAAAGAATAATGAAATAATGTCATTTTCAGAGGAATGGATAGAGTTAGAGAACATTATATTAAGCCAAATAAGCCAGACCCAGAAAGACAAATATTGGGTGTTTCTTCTAATTTGTGGAATCTTGATGGAAAATAATAAAAAGAGATGCCATGAATGTGGAAGGGGACTAAGAATGGGGAGAGGGAGGGAGGGCAATAGAGGTTGTGATGATCAAAGTTACCATGATAATCATTATTCTACATAATTAATGTGCATGGATAAAAATAATTCTTAGAAATCAACAAAAAAGACAACATGAAAACAGGCCAAGTTGCTACCTCTGGTGATTGAGTTTCTTCATAGACTGATTACTTGGTTGAATTTAGAATCACTCAGAAGACTGGTAAACACACTAAACACACCTCTGGATATCCTGGGAGAGTGTTCTCAGAGAAGATTAACAGAAGGAGGGGATTGTCCTGAGATGTGAACACCATTGTCCCATGGGCTGATGACTGGGATGGAATAAAGGGAGAAAATGCAGAAAGCCGGTAACTCACTGGCATGCTCTTCTTCCTCTTCCTCTTTGACTTGACCTGAACATCTATGCCATCCCTTTCCACCATGATGGACTAAACCCTCCAAAACTGTGAGTCAAATATGCCTTTCCTCCTTCAGGTCATTTCTGTCACAGCAATGAGAAAGTAGCTAACATATTATCAGAGTTTTTCCAGCTGCTACTGATGTTCCAACAGTAACAGAAACAAATTAAAAGTACAATAAGAAATAATCTCATACTCATTGGTATTGACCAACATGTAGTTGGTCAATACCAGTGTTTGGATACAGGTTATAAAGCATCCTGCATCTGATGCCTGTCCAGAACAATTTGCTACTTAAGGAAACACCATAAGGAGAAGATTAACATAAAATTCATGATGGTAGCTGTTTCTGAGTGGGAAGTGAAGAGGGAAGGATGATTAGCATTCGTTAAACTGCTCAAGTGTGTATTTTTGTAGGGATGTTATATTTCACCTTGAAAATAATGTTGATGAAGATGAAGGTGATGAAGACTGGTATCAGCGAAATGGAAAATCATTTTAATACTTGGTAGGTATTAGTGTTATGGTTTACAGAAAGGCACTCTGCTGCTAGAAATCTTTGTGCCTTTTTTTCTGACTTCCAGCATTGTCACACTCAATTTTGCGATTGTTATACTGCTTATCTGTCACAAATCCAAAGTTTCTTGTTTCCTGCAACTCTTTTTATTTTTGTCTTTTTGAGACAAGGTCTCCCTTTAGTCCCAGCTGGCCTGGAGTTCGCTATGTAGGCCAGACTAGCCTTGAACTCACAGAGATCCACTTGCTTCTGCCTCTTGAATGCTGGGATTAAAGGCATGCACCACCACGTCTGGCATGCAAACCTTCTTAAGAAAGGTACCATGAATCCAAGATTATTTAACATTTTTCACGTTGAGTAATATGGCCTAACATAAATTAAATCCCTTACATTTCCGGTCAGGTTCTGGTTTTTAGACATTTTTGGTTTTGTTTAGTATGATTTTCTCCATAAAAATCTTGTAATGTATGCTAATGTACATATATAGTTTCTAACTTATTATAACTTTTGTATTAGATTTCTTTTTTTTTTTGGGGGGGGGGGTCTTTTCGAGACCGGGTCTCCCTGTAGTCCCAGCAGTCCTGGAACTCACTCTGTAGACCAGGCTGGCCTTGAACTCACAAAGATCCACCTGCCTCTGCCTCCCAAGTGCTAGGATTAAAGGCATGCGCCACCACACCCGGCTTGTATTAGATTTCTTTTTAAGGTAATTTCTATATGTTTGGAAAGCTTAAAGAAATGAAGATGAAAGCACTTCTTTTGTTGTGATGATTGCTAGACTTATGAGAGCCATGTTGATCCAAGCCTCAGTTTCTGAGAAGATGCTGTAGTAATTTATTAAGTCAGTAGCTGAAAGCTTGTTGTGCTTGGCTGTAATGAATCGCCTCAAGTTTCTCTGGATGCCTACAGACTCCTTGGACCATCTGTCTTCTACTTGAGTCGGATTTGTGCTGTCTGACTTCGTGCTGTACAGCAGCCATGCGGGAAGCAGCTGTCACTGGCTGCAATTTCTTCTTGACTCTCTTTCTAGAATTACTGGAGGAAGAAATTTATTTTTCCCTATCTAATACCTTGAACTCTGTTTTGAATTTCACCTTTGATCTCTTCAAAGGGATTTTTCTTCTGTAACAATTCTCCCTGTTCCATGGCTCCTTCTATCTCTTCCCTCCCCTCTAAATATTTACATCTCACTTTTCTTCAAAAAAACAAGCAACACAATTTCCTGTGACAGCAATGAACCATTAAACACAGTTCGCTGAATCTATTTCATTAGCAAACCACTGTGAACTTCAAAACCCTCCGCTTTCACCCATAGGGCCCTAGCCACCTGGATTCCCGGAAGAGCTCACATCTTAGCTCTGCTTCCCCACTTGTGTCTGAACCCTCACCCCCATCCTCACTGCTCCTCAAGGCTAAGGGTGCTCTGTTGAGGCTTTCTCCTTGTTCTTCTTCTCACCCGGTGCTCTTTCTTCACATATTCACACATGAGAAATGTTTTACTCACTTGATTAAAAAAATCAAAATAAGATCACTCACCAGCTGCTTGGATTACTTATTTATATTTGTGCTACTTAGCGCCAAGGTTGTGCATGCTTAGGGGCTGTCTGGTTGGTCAGGGTTAGAAGAGCACGCAGGGGAGGCTCATAAGATATTTGTGGGTTGAGTCAGGCTATGAACACTGAGACCACTCACTGAAGGGAGGGACTGCTGTGACTCTGATGCCTCCTGGATGACTAACTCATCACTAGGCTGCTTTTGGTTCCTGTGACATGTTTGGCTCAGCCTTCGTGCTGCTTGGCTTCCTACCACTCACGCTCTCGTCTTCTCCAATTATGGTACATTCCGAGGCTGTTCTCGGTTCTGGGGATTTCTTTTCAGGGCTTACAACCTTGGAGATTTAGTCTAGTCTTCAAAAATTGTGATCAGCACATAGCACAAAATTCAGCATCTGAACCACTTTAAAGATACAGCTCAGCAGTGTTAACTGTATGGAGTGTGTCAGCTGTCTTCCTTGTGTGGACTGGCTTGTTTCACTTAGCTTAGTAACCTCAGGTTCATCCGTGGCATAGCACAATGGGATCTTCTTATTTAATTTTGATTATTTCATTTATTTTATTTTATTTTATGTGTGTTAGTGGATTGCCTGCATGTGTGTAAGTGCACCCATGTCATGCAATGCCTGTGGAGGTCAGAAGAATATGTTGGGTCCCCTGTAGTTACTGACAGTTTTTGGTTGCCTTGTGGAGGCTGGAAATTGAACCTGGGTCCTCTGCAAGAGCAGCCAGTGCTCTTAAACCACTGAGCCATCTCTCCAGCCCAGATTTTCTTCAAAAGGCTGAATTTTCACCTAGTAAAATCTATAGCTATTTACACATCTCACTTTTATGCATTATCTGTTGATGGATGTCTCAGTGGTCTGGCAATGTGAATGAGAACTTTGTTTCAATTGTTTTGAATATGCATCCCAAAGTGGCATTTCTGGACCATATGGTGATTTTATTTAAAATTTACTTCACAGCTCCACACTGTTTTCCACAGTGGCTGCATCTTCACCTTTGCTCGCGGTGCATGAGGAACGCATCCTCATCCGCCCTCAGCCTGGCTGTCTGGACGGTGGCTATCCTTATGGATATGAGGTGGTGTCACACTGTGGTTTGGGTTTCCATTTCCTTGATGGTAGTGATGCTGAACATCTTTCCACATGCTGATCAGTCATATCTTGTTAGTAAAAATGTCTGTTTACTTCCTTTATACAGCTGTAAATTGTGTTCTTTGTTGTTGAGATATAGGGATTCTTTATATATTCTAGGTATTAATTCCCTATTAGATATATGGTTTGCCAATTTTCCCCCTATTTGGTAGGTTGCCCTTTTTACCTCATTATTTCCTTTGCTGTGCAGAGACTTATATTATGTACATGCTCCTCTCCTCTGACTTATTTGTAACTGAGTCTTGCCTGCCCCTCTCTTATCATTGTGCTTCCCTCTCTGCAGTGCTCAACATAGGAACACTTAACTAAGTGACAGTTTAGCACCTTAATTACTGCAGTGAGTCATTTAAAGCTGCACATTATCACTTTCCATTTTAAATTACTTTTAAATCTCTGATGTCTCTAAATGATTTATCTACACCTTATACCTCTCATTGCCAACATGTGAGGCTCAGCCTTCTTCCATTTTCCTCTTACCTAATTACTAATTATCTGTATTTTTTGAAAAATGACATTTTTTGGTCTACAAAAAGAAACAATGCACACACACACACACGCACACATGCAGATTGATCCTCATTAGACAGAGAGAATATAGCATGAAGAAGGTTAAGCAGAGAAGGCTTATGGGATTGCTACATTGTAGCTCAGAGTGGCAAGGGAAGACACGGAATATATAAGTAAAATAGTGTGACTAGAGATACAAAAGAAAAAGTTTTCTTTTTTTTTTTTTTTTTTTTACAAAAGAAAGAAGTTTTAATGAAACTAGGAGTTCTCCAAGAAGATATAACCATTATAAATTTCTGTTTGCCTAATAACGTCTCCAAAGTATGTAAACAATAATTGACAAAACTTAAGAAATAGATATTTCCATAATCATAGTTATAAATATTAAAATCTTCACAATTGAACAGAGCATTTGATAAAAGTCAAGAGAGATAGGGAAATGTGAGGAGTACTATACACTTGACTGAGTCCATGTATGTAAAACATGTCACCTGTGGGAGTGGAACTTTTTGTGTGGCTTGAAGTGAGAAATTCTAAGACCTGTCCTGGGAGATCTCCAGTTATCTGATATCTCTGTGGGCTTCCAGAGTTATCTGTAGCTGGAGATTTGGGATATTACAATGATTTCTTTGCCTACCATCTCTGCAAAGTCCCAGGCCCCTTCTCTTGAGGCACTGAGCAAAATGTCACACCTCTAGTTACCTGTTGCACAAACCAGAGCTCTGCAGTCCCCCCGATTAGAACCAAGGTGGCTCACCCCTCCCTTCTGTCTGCCCCCTACTTCCTTGCACAGAGCACAGTAGCCTCCAATATATATACCTCACTGACAGAAAATAAACGGAGTTCCTATCCTCCCCAGTTCTCCACGCATGTGTGTGAGTCTGCTTATTTTTCCTACAGGTGTTCTCCAGCGGTTTTTCCTCCACCCTTCTTGCAGGAGCAGAGCCCAGAGACTGCCGGCCTGCAGGCAGGAGGCAAATCCTGGAGCTGAGCCAAGAAGGGAAGGACAGCATGTGGAAGGCAGTCACACGTGACTCAAAGACACCACATCTGACGGTCACCCACAAAAATGAAACCTTTTCAAGTATAGAGGAAAAAAACTGATACAGGCCATATTTGAGACTATGAAATTATCTTGATAAATTTAATAGAACTGAAATAATACAGCAAATGTCCTTGGTAATAATAGAATTAAATTGATAATAAATCATAAAAATCTTCAAAAATAAATCTCACATGTTTATGAACCAAAGAGCACATTTATAGAAAGGCAGATAATAAATTACATGAGTAACTGGAACATATTTCTGACTAAATAATTATTCAAAAATTTTACGGCTAGGGAGGTGGCTCAGAGGTTAAAGTACTTACTGCACAAATATGAGGACCAGAGTTCAGATCCCTAGAACCTGTGTGTGTGGTGGGTGAGTGTGGTAGGTGAATATGGACAGTGAGTGTGGCTGCCACTTATAATCCCTGGCTCAGAGGTGGAGACTGGAAGACCCTGTGTTGCCAAGCTCTGCATGGATTAGGAGATGCTGGCTCAACAAATAATGGAAGAGCAATCAGGAAGATTCCAGGCATCCACTTCACATGTGTGTGACCACCCACACCCATACCCACACCCACACATACTCCCAAACACATGTAAACACACGTACACATAAGAAGTGAGTGGGAACCCTACCAGCGGGCGAACTTTCAAACAGGAATGATTCTCCTTCTGGTAGCTTCCAGCTGTGAACAGCTCCTTGGCAAGGGGCGGGGCCTGGAGAGCATCTTCCATCCATGTGAAAATGTAACTTGGTCTTGTGCAGGTCATCACAGCTGCTGTGAGTTCAGGAGTGGAAAGCCCTGTCATGTCTAGAAGACAGCACTTCACAGCTCTCCTCCCCATCCTCCAGCTCCTACCTTCTTTCCGCTTCCTCTTCCTTGATGTTCCTTGAGCCAACAGGGGTTGAGGGGATGGGTGTGGGTTGGAAAAGACACTCCATTTAGGGCTGGACTCCTCATTGTCAGCACGTTAACACATTTTGCACCTTTGTAGCAACTGATGCCCACTGCCAAAAGAAGCATCTCTGACTGTAGTCAAGAGCAGCTCACGTACCTGGATACAAAAATAAATATTCATGGGAGGTAGAGGCAGGCAGATCTTTGTGAGTTCAAGGCCAGCCTGGTCTACAAAGTGAGTTCCAGGACAGCTGGGGCTACAGGGAGACCCTGTCTCAAAAAAGACCAAAAAAAAAAAAAAAACCAACAAAAAAAAAAACCCAAAAATAAATATCTAGAAGGTGATGTGGTAATGTGACCATTGAGCAAAATAATAGTATGTTCTACCATAGGGCCTCTGACATCTCCAGCCAGGCTTTTGACTAGAATTACAGTATCAGACAAGAAATACCCTCCTGGGTAGCAGGCCTCAAATCCCTGCTGTTTGTTGTCTCATAACCTTCATACCCCTGTTGTGCCAGTGGGCACATCGTGCCTGAAGGTCTGTATTAGAGCATACAACATCCAGCGCTAGGTGAGCCCATTGCTAACTTTTCTCCCTCCGTGGCCTGGATAGCACCTTCCAGTGCTGTCAAAACTAGCGAGCAGGGAAAAGTTTCCCAGTCATTTTGAGATTGATTTCTCTATGTACTGCTGCCAAATTACACAGGTTCTTCAGCAGTAGGACTTTATTGCTGAACAACCAAGGGCATGACAATAACTAGTGTTGTTTTGGAGACCTCTGGGGCCTTCTTGACCAGTAACTCCCAGGGAGGTGTCCCATACCTTGCATTGCTATTTCATTTAATAAGTCGTATCTTCTTGGGGGATATTCGATGTCAGTATATATCCTGGTATAACTGCAGGAGTCAGGAAAGTAGAAAGTATCTATTAGAGGAAAAGGGAAATGAGATCAAGAGAGGAGGACAGTAGGAAACAGGAGTAAGAGGAAGGGAGAACTGAGGGAGGAAATGGATAAATAATGCTTAAATGGTGTGAAAAGGTAATGTAATATTCAGTAAGTCTACTGGAAAATATGCAGTACATGTGAACATATGAGTATGACAAAAGTTATAGGGCCAGGTCTGGGAAACCTCCCTTTGGACTGTTGGTCAGGGTAGTTCAAGAGAATCAAAAAATAATACAGCCGGGCATGGTGGCATAGGCCTTTAATCCTAGCACGTGGGAGGCAGAGGCAGGTGGATCTTTGTGAATTCAAGGCCAGCCTGGTCTACAGAGTGAGTTCCAGGACAGCTGGGGCTACAGGGAGACCCTGTCTCGAAAAGACAAAAAATAAAATAATACAAACTATTACCATAACCCTTGATTGCCTCCTAGAACTTAAAGGTAAGACTCCATTGCAGAAGACATGATAACAAGATTTGAAGCAACTGAGCTGGAACTGACCTGGAAGTCTCCTCCCTAAAGACTGTAATCAGAAGACACGATGCAATCTGCCAAGGAAGAAAACCAGCTGTAAAGTCTATGAACCACAACAATTACCAGCCCAGCAAACTCCTACTATTGGCACAGTAGTGGAATTTTTAGTTTGGGGGTAATCAACATCTGTGTCATTGAAGTTAAGGCCTACTCAATGAGAGGGAAATCGTGTAGTACTGTAAGCAGCCAAGTACACATGGGCGGAGCGGTCATAGATCCTAAAGAAAACCTACTTCTGTCACTTCCCTAGACCAATGTAATCCTTTACTTTATTCGAAATATCCATTCTTATATTTATAGAAATGTGTTCCTCTCACTACTCATCAAAGATGCTTCTTTCTTGTAACAAACGAAGACCATTACAAAGATCCACAATTGGTCAGATGCAGAGAACAAGTGGCTGTGAGGTGCCCAGCCCTAATCGACACATCTAAAATGCAACCTCTACATCTAAGTCTCAGAGAACATCATGGAGGAGAGGACAAAAAGATGTAAGAGCCAGAGGGACAGGACACCTCCTGGTAGAGGACACATTCTAGATGTGATAGGAAAGCTACAGTGAAGTCTCTACAGTATGGTGGTCTAATGAGATCTGCATAATGACAAAACAAGTTGACAGGCCAAGGTAGTGGGGGCAATGTTACAGGGTCCAACCTCAAGATGAGAAGTTATAGGCAATCAATGGATTCTGAGGAGAAAGAATCAGTTTTCTCCAGAGACTAGGTTGCTGAGTGATTATCTAAATCTAAATAGCCTTTAATCAGGTGAACACAAGCACAACTAAATGAAATCCGTGCATTGTAAAATAGTATGTTCAAGTGTATGTATATATCGATATATGTAACAACAATCAAAGAGAGGACAAGGAACTAAGGAGTGGAGACCTGAGAGAGCTGGTGGGGGACTGGGAGGGGTGGAAACGATGTGTGAAATTCTCAAAAATCAATTAAATATTGAAAAAGGAGCTCTCCTCTGTTGTCTACCATTTATTGACAGTTGTATTCCTGTCCAGGGTGAGATGGAATCTTGAAGTGGTTTTAATATGAAGTTCACTGTTGGCTACCGATGTTGAGTGCTTTTAAAAGAGTACCTCCCTCCAAAAAAAAAAAAAAAAAAAAATAAAGAGTTCACCAGCCATTCGTATTTGTTATTTTGAGAATTTTCTGTTCAGTTCTATAGCCCATGTTTTAACTGGGTTTTTTATTTTCTTTGTGTTTAGTTTCCTGAGTTCTTTGTATATCCCGGTACTAATTCTCCATTGGATGAATATCTGGCAAAGATTTTCTCTCATTCGATGGGCTTGCTTCACAGTTTCCTTTGCTGTACAGAAGATTTAAATTTCATGAGATTCCATTTATCAATCATTTGTCTTATTTTTTGTTTCCACTAGAGACCTATTCAGGAAGTCCTATAAGTTGAAGTATTCTCCCTACTTTTTTCTCTATCAGTTTCAGGGGTTGAGTTTCATATTGAGGTCTTTGATTAATTTGGAGTTGAGTTTTTTGTAGTCTGAGAGGTAAGAAACTAGCTTCACTTTTCCAGCACCATTTGTTGAAAATACTTTTTCCTTCTATTCCTATTTTTGGCATCTTTGTAAAAAATCAGATACTTGTGGTCACATGACCTTATATTGGGTCATCAATTCTATTCTACGAATAATCTATGTGTCTGTTTTTGTGTCAATGCTATGTTCTTTGTATTGTTATGGCTCTGTAGTGTAATTTGAAATGAGGTATTGTGATACCTCCTTCAGGATTCTTTTTGTTCAGGATTCCTTTGGCAATCCTTGGTCTTTTGTGCCTCTGTGTAAATTATTGGATTTATTTTTTATGTATGTGAAGAATGGCCTTGGAATTTTGACTGGGATTGCATTGGATCTATAGCTTGCTTTCGGTAGAATTTCATTTTTCACACGATTGATCATTCCAATCCATGAGAATGGGATGTCTTTACATTTTCTAGTGTCTTCCTCAATTTCTAAGTGTCTTAAATTGCCACTGTAGAGGTCTTTCATTTCCTTAAGTTATTCCCATGTATTTTATTCTATTTTTGTGGCTATTGTGAATAAGACATGATTTCATTTTTAGCATGCTTGTTGCTGGTATACAGGTATGTAGTATACACACACATGCATGTGTGTGTGTGTGTGTGTGTTTGTTAATTTTGCATCCTGCCACTTCCATGAGCATGATTATCAGCTCTAAGAGTTTTTTGTGTGGTACTTGTGACCTCTTATTATGTGTATGAATGTATTGCCTGCATATATGTAAGTGCACTTATGTCATGCAATGCCAGCTATTGGAAGAGGGCGTCAAATTCCCCAGAGTGGAATATGAATGGTTGCTAGTCACCCTGTGGGTGCTGGGAATCAAATGGGTCCTCTGCTAAAGCAGCAGTACCCTTAACTGCTGTGCCATCTGTCCAGCCCTTAATCCATTTCTTTTAAGCTTTCCATTTTAGTGGAGTATGAGTCTATAAAGTTTGTCCTCATAATTTTCTGAATTTCAGTGGTATCTGTTGTCTTCCTCTTCAGCTCTAATTTTATTGAATTGGTGAGTATGGCTAAGGTTTGCTCAATTTTATTTATTTTTTCAAAGAACCACTCTTCATCGATTCTTTGGATTGCTTATTTTTGTTTCAATTTCACTGATGTCAGTCCTGATTTTGATTACCTCTTCCCATTTACTGTTCTTGTGTATTGTTTGTTCTTGTTTTCCAAAGCCATAAAGTACATTATTAATTTGCTTATTTGAGATCATCCAAATTTTTTTGGTGTAGGCATTTAGTGTTATAACTTCCCTCTTGGGACTACCTTCACTGTGTCCCATAGATCTTGATAATGTTGTGTCTTCATTTTCATTTTCATTCAATTCTAGGAATTAAAAAGTTTTCTTTTTGATTTCTTCAGTGACTCATTTATCATTCAGGAGTGTGTTGTTTCATTCCATGGATTTGTATACTTTCTGTAACTTCTGTTGCTGTTGATATGCAGCTTTATTCCTTTGTGATCAGATAAAATGCAGGATATGATTTTTTATGTATTTGATAATGCTTGCTTGTATCTTAATCTGTGATCCATTTTGCAGAAATTTCCATGGGTTTCTGAGAAGAATGCATATTCTTCAGAGTTCTGGTAGAATGCTTTGTAGATGTATGTTAGGTCCATTTGATTTATGATGTCATCTAACTCCAATATCTCTTTGTTTATATTTTGACTAGATGACCTGTCAATTGGTGAGAATGTAGCATTGAAATTCCTCACTGTGTGGCCTCAATGAGTGTCCCCAAGAGGCTTCAAGTATTTGAACAATTTGTCCCCATTTGATGGTACTGTTTGTGGAGGTTTAGGAGGTGTGGCCTTGCTGGAGGAAGCACATCACTAGTGGGAGACAGGCTGTGAGACTATGTAGCTTACCCACTTCTTGTCTGTCTCACTCTGCTTCCTGTGCCTGCTTGAAGATGTGAATGCTAAGTGTTTTGTTCTGCTGCTTCTTGCCATACCTCTTGCCGCTATGGACTCTCATCTCTCTAGAACCATAAGCCACATAAACTCTTCCTTTAAGTTGCCTGGGTCATGGTGTTTAATCACAGCAACAGGAAGCAAGTACTACACCCACTGTCACTGAGTTGAGATTCGGTGCAGCTGCATTGGGTACATGTATGGTTAGAATTCTAATGTCCACTTGATGGATTGTTCTATTGATAAGCATGAAGTGACATTCTTTCTTATTTTTGGATTGAGGGCAGTTTTGTCAGAACTTGGAATATCTATACCTGTTAGTTCCATTTGCTTAGAATATCTTTTCCCATCTTTTTACCCTAATGTGGTGTCATTTTTGCTGGTGATGTATTTCTTGTTAGCATCTTGTTTTCTATTCCAATCTAGTAGTCTATGCCTTTTCTTTGGGAAATTGAAACCTTTGATATTCAGTTATTACTGAAAGTTATTGGGGGTGGAGAGATGGCTTGGTGGTTAAGAGCACCTGAGACTGATTTCCAGTATCCACATTGGGAAACTCATAACTAACTGAGGTAATGGACAGTTTTAACTGGCATGTGGTTGCTGGAAATGAAACCCATGTCTTCTGCAAGAGCAGACAGTATTTCTAACCATGGTGCCATCTCTCCAGCCCTTAAAATCATATGTATTTGTGTGCTACCTTCTGATGTTTCAGTACATGTATATATTATGTGATGCTCAAATGAGAGTAAGCACAACTGTCATTTCAAGCATTTATCTTCTCAGTGTTGTTCTAGATTTTTTGAAATATATGGCTCAATGAACTAGCACTAAGGCTGTTTTAAAAGCCCTATGGAAACCTACAATTTTATAGAGGAGGTATGGGATATCTCCTCTGAGTTGTTGGTCGCAGGTGTCCCAGAGCCCCGCCCCCACCTCCCCACCCCCATCAAATAACATAAGGTATTGCCATTGCTCTTGGGTGCCTGCTTGAACTTGATGATAAGACCCTGCTGCTGAAGATACTACAAACCTTGGTCTCATGTGATGGAGAAATAAAGTTGGTATTAACTAGGAAATTTGCTCCTTCCTGCCTAGTTCTCATAGTGTTGGGATGTGTAATGCAGGCTGATGGGAGGGGGGAAAAAAAACAACTTCACTGTCTTACTCAGCTGTGAGCCCTGTGAATACTAATGATCTGTGTTGTGCAACAATGGTAAGAATGTTATGGGAGTAACCATCTAGTTTCTGATTGGACTGAAGGCCTGGAAATGCGTGCCTGGTACTGCACATCTGGCCAAGAACCCATGGTTAGAGAACTACAGGCCTTGGAGATGAACCTATTACTATCATTCTGCTAAATGGAAGACATAGTATAAACTGTCCTCTAAATTTGTAACTCTCTGCCCTCAGGCGTTATCAGAAAGGTTTCTTTGAGCAGTCTACGGTGGTCAAAGTATAGAGACTAAGTATCAGTGGACTAATCAGTTGTAAATGAGACATCTATATCTACCCCTTTCCTCAAGGCTCAGGGATCACCATGGAAAAGAGGGCAAAAAAATGATAAGATGTGATAAGAGGTGGAGGAGGACTGTCATGAAACAGTGTCTTCTGGATAGAACAGGATATGTTATGCCCTGAATCCAAGACCCTCACAGACCACCAGGATACGCGACACTGATGCAAAGGCAGAGAATCTTTTAATCAGCAAGCTCGTCGGGCTGTTCCCATACCTGGCACAGCAGGATTGGGAAGAGCCCTGAGGCTCTGTATGGCCACTCTTTTTAAAGGAAAAAATCGCAAGCAGGGGGGTTTCCACACCTTGGTGTTACGGGATTGGTGGGCTTGTATAACTCAGCAAAAGCACGTGGGGGGTAGGGGGGAAGGCTGTGGGGCAGGGGTGATAGGATTCATGGTATATTTCCTGGGATTGTTGGGTTATGTCGAAAACATGCTTATCTGGCCTTTGCACTGACCACCTGCAACAGTTATTTCAAAAACATGTTTATCCTGATCCCTGCATAGTCTTCCTGCAGCTTTTATTTTTAACTTTATGGTATAGGTGGAAGTTCCCCCTTTTGTCTAGGATGGAGGCTTTGGTATGGTCAGCAAAATATGTTTTTAACTCATTGCCCTTCATTCCCCCATTTCTCTTGTTACTTGAGAGGCCAATCTTGGTCTCTCCTGTCTAGCTTAGACAGAAGTGTCCTGGTCTACATCATTATATTAGCCATTTAAGTGGTGTGGATCAAGTAGGGTATAATGTGTTCTTAAGGTCATCAGCTGAATTGCCCCCAGTCTTTCTCTCCTAGAGGCGACTAACTTATTCAGTATACATGAGCCTAGGGTTAGTAATAACAGAATAACGAGGGGCCTAACAGGGTGGAGATCAGTGTGGGCCTCCCTTACAGCAGCAGCCATGGTTTCTGCCCGAGTCAATATCTAGCATGAGAGGGAAGGGGTTCATGAGTCCCCACTCCAGCCAAGGGGCTGTGGATGACTGCTGGCTTCTGAGGAAGGGAGAGTCAGTATCTTTAAGGGTGTGGCTTTTAGGTTGATGTCACTCTAGGAGGTGGCTCAAACTGGAGTAGATGTGTTATTAAAGAAAAAGACATGAAGTTAGGGGGATTAGGGAGGTAGAGGTGTGTCTCAGAGGGGTTAGTGGGAGGAGGGGGGGTGAACATGATAAAAATGTTGTGTGAAATTCTCAAAGGATTAATAAAAATGATCTTAAAAATGATCTTTTAAAAGAAGTAGTGGTACAAAGAATCCTAAATGTAACACATTTTTCAGTTCCATGATCGCTGGGCAGCAAGCCTACCCAGCACACCCTTTCTGATGCTCTTTCCTATTGTTTTCAGTTGTAGATTTGAACAAATCCAGGTCTCTCTATGTCTTTCCTGTTCAAGAACATGTGGTAGCTTCTCATCACCTCTGACAACAAAATAAGACAGTTCCCTTGACTTTCAGGTTTTTCTTTGAAGATGAGAAATACAGTTCATATCTGTAATCCCCCAAATGGTCCTTTCACTTCAGTGACCAACATTATTTATTTTTACAGCACGACCACCTCACTCCTATTTCTGGAATGTCACCGTGTCCTGGAAGGGCTTCCCATCTGGCTTAAATAATTCATGCCTTTCCCTCTCCTCAAATCCAAGCTCATGTATACAATTCATTTTCCTCTGAAAATGCCAGCAAAACCCAGTTTGACCTAACCTTGATTTCTAAGCATAGTCACAATTTAACATCCTGTGAATACTTTGACAATAACATTTTTCTTTGTGCTAGCATTACTTTGCAGTTTCTTTAAGCCTTAAGGAGGAACACAATTATAACAATTTTTCCTGATTCTGAGTTACAGATTTTGGAAGTAAGAAAGAATAATCTTTTGCTGTATAATAGCCTCTTAAAAAATAAACAAAATAACCTCAGAACAAAGGAAATAATTTTATCCTGGTCTTAAATAAAGTTTCCATAACTTTAAAAGGCAACATGGTTGCCCACAGAATTGAGTGTTTGAGTGGACAGCGAAGGTGCTGAATAGGAAGCAATGGTCTTGATGCGCCCTTGCTTCAGGCTCAGTTTGCATTGGTGGGCAATCAACCCACATAATTCTTTTTGTAATTCTCCTTCTCTATTTTCTTCTTTTTTTCAAAAATTTTTTTTTAAATTTTATTTATTTCTGTATGTGTATGAATGTACTGTCTGCATGCAGGTCTGTGCACCCATGTCGTGCAATGCCGCGGAGGTCAGAGGGGGGTGTCGGATTCCCCTGGAACTGGAGTTCTCCTGGAATTGGGAGTTTCAGACGGTTCTCGGCCGCCATGTGGGTGCTGGGGATCGAACCCGGGTCCTCTGTAAGAGCGGTCGGCGCTCTAGGCTAACCGCTAGCCATCTCTCCAGCCACTCCTTCTTCCTATTTGTCAAATGGTGGTGCAACTGGGGTCTAAAAAGTCTTTAGAAGTCTTGAGCCCTTGATAGGTGAATCTTTCTTTTAAATTATTTTACTTTTACTCTTATGTGTATGAGTGCTTGGCTACATATGTATGTGCATCCATGCGCATGCACACTTGTGGAGGCCAGAAGAGAAGGTCAGGATCCCCTGGAACTGGAGTTAGGGAAAGTTGTTAACCACACGTGGTGCTAGAATCAAACTGGGTCCTCTGCAAGAGCAGCCAGTGCCTTAACCACTGAGCCATCTCCGCCCAATAGGTGAATCTTAATTGGACATTAAAATAAGATAAATTTTCTATTTAGCTTTATATACAAATAAGAGACTGAGCCAAATGTGGTGGACATGCCTTTAACTCCCCAAGTACTCAGGAGCAGAGGCAAGCAGACATCTCTGATATTAAAGGCTAGCCGGCTGCATAGTAAGTTCCAGATCAATGGGGGCTACAGGAGATCCTGTCTCAAAAAGAAGAAAGAAAGAACGAAAGAAAGAACGAAAGAACTCTGTTCTATTTAGAAGCAGTCTACCTTATTCATTAAGAAAAGATTTTAGGTCAATTTCAGAATTTATAAAATTTTAGTCCTAGTGTCCCCTCACCCCTAATGCTGGGAATTGAACCCAGGGCCTCATGCATGGTTGGCAAATGTTCTATTAATTAGGAGATGCTCAGCCCCAAGACTTTACTCTTTTTAAGTTGAAAAAAAATCAGGTGGATAGTAAATGTTGGTAGGAAAAATAAGATGATGAAAAATAAGAGTGGGACTAGTGGACAGAAAACACGCTGGAGGAGGTGCAATCAGATAGGACATGTGATCAGCTAAACGATGGGTGAGGCTCACAAGTACAAACAAAGCTTCTGTCAATGCAGAGACATTCCCTAGTGCTAACATGGAAAGGAAATTTCCTGTTCTAATCTTCATGTTCAGGGGATAAAGGGAAGTAGACATAACACTTGAGTAAACACCCAAAACTACTTTCCTCTTTAANTCGGATTCCCCTGGAACTGGAGTTCTCCTGGAATTGGGAGTTTCAGACGGTTCTCGGCCGCCATGTGGGTGCTGGGGATCGAACCCGGGTCCTCTGTAAGAGCGGTCGGCGCTCTTAACCGCTAGGCCATCTCTCCAGCCCCTCCTTCTCTATTTTCAAATGGTGGTGCAACTGGGGTCTAAAAAGTCTTTAGAAGTCTTGAGCCCTTGATAGGTGAATCTTTCTTTTAATTTTTTACTTTTACTCTTATGTGTATGAGTGCTTGGCTACATATATGTATGTGCACCATGCGCATGCACCACTTGTGGAGGCCAGAAGAGAAGGTCAGGATCCCCTGGAACTGGAGTTATGGACAGTTGTTAACCACCACGTGGGTGCTAGGAATCAAACCTGGGTCCTCTGCAAGAGCAGCCAGTGCTCTTAACCACTGAGCCATCTCTCCAGCCCAATAGGTGAATCTTAAATTGTGACATTAAGATAAGATAAATTTTCTTTTGCTTTTTAAAATAAGAGACTGAGCCAAATGTGGTGGTACATGCCTTTACTCCCAGTACTCAGGAGGCAGAGGCAAGCAGACCTCTCTGAGATTAAGGCTAGCCTGGCTGGCATAGTAAGTTCCAGATCAATGGGGGCTACAGGGAGATCCTGTCTCAAAAAAGAAAGAAAGAAAGAAAGAAAGAAAGAAAGAAAGAACTCTATTTCTATTTAGAAGCAGTCTACCTTATTCATTAAGAAAAGATTTTAGGTCAATTTTCAGAATTTATAAAATTTTAGTCCTAGTGTCCCCTCACCCCTAATGCTGGGAATTGAACCCAGGGCCTCATGCATGGTTGGCAAATGTTCTATTAATTAGGAGATGCTCAGCCCCAAGACTTTACTTTTTTAAGTTGAAAAAAAATCAGGGTGGATAGTAAATGTTGGTAGGAAAAATAAGATGATGAAAAATAAGAGTGGGACTAGTGGACAGAAAACACGCTGGAGGAGGTGCAATCAGATAGGACATGTGATCAGCTAAACGATGGGTGAGGCTCACAAGTACAAACAAAGCTTCTGTCAATGCAGAGACATTCCCTAGTGCTAACATGGAAAGGAAATTTCCTGTTCTAATCTTCATGTTCAGGGGATAAAGGGAAGTAGACATAACACTTGAGTAAACACCCAAAACTACTTTCCTCTTTAATATTCTTCAAGTGTTTTGTATTTTTCCACATTTTATTTTTCACTAAGAGTTGGTGCTAGAAATATGTTAGTCAAAGATTTTAATAGTTGAAAAAGAATTTTGATGGAAATTTGAAAGTGATGAAGAGGAAGTGATAAAGAAGCAGAAGGACCAGGCCAAGAATACAGAAATCACAGGGCTTTTAGGGCAAAACCAGGGCAAGTGAGTAAGAAGCATCTGTGCCAGGAGTGAGGGACCGAGTCTGGAAGGGTCAGAGCCCGAGTGAAAGGAGGGAAAATGAACAAGGTTGAGACAAGGTGATGATCGCAAGGAATAATGTTATTTTACCAGCAACATTTAATAGCATATCTTCTGTGTTTTCATTAAGTATTCATTATTTTTAGAAAAAGTAATATATTTAAATATCCCACAATTGGCCTGAAGGGACTTTCACTTCCAGGGTAGGGTTAGCTTTGACTGGTGGCCCATTTTGAAGGAAATAGGCAATTGAAAAATTGATGAGTGACATGAACACATGATTTGGACAAGAGAGGATTTACATTTTTATGGCTGATATGCATAAAGTATTCATTAAGTTTTACTAGAATTACAAATGCACATTAAATACCAATGATACACTAGTGTTGTCCATCATTAAAATTGCATAACAGTTTTTTTTCATTAAAACATTTTTATTTATTGTTGTTTATGTGTATGTGTGTGCCTGCTTCTCAGTCTGTGCACCATGTGCATGTAGAAGGAGCCCAGAAGAGGGTGTCAGATCCCCTGGAACTGGATTAGCAGGCTGGTGTGAGCTGGGAATGAAACCCAGGTCCTCTGAAAGAGCAGTAAGTGCTTTAAAAAATTATTTATTTATTTTTTAATTAATTAATTAATTTTAATTTTATTTATTTATTTATGTGTATGAATGTATGTCTGCATGTAGGTTTGTGCACCCATGTTGTGCAATGCCGCGGAGGTCAGAAGAGAGTGTTGGATTTCCCTGGAACTGGAGTTCTCCTGGAATTGGAGTTTCAGACGGTTCTCGGCCACCATGTGGGTGCTGGGGATCGAACCCGGGTCCTCTGCAAGAGCAGTCGGTGCTCTTAACCGCTAGACCATCTCTCCAGACCCAAGAGCAGTAAGTGCTTTTAACCTCTGAGTCATCTCTCCAGGCCTAGGAATTTTTATTTTAATGGTCATGTACAGAGGCGAATGGCATGCAGGTATCTTGTTGTGATTGTCTAGTGGTTAGTGCTTTGCACTGTGCCCCACCAACCCTGGTTCCAATATACAGAGCCGGTTTTCTTTTACATTGTTGGTGGCTGGTAGGAACTGCTACAACCCTTGCACACCACACTTTCTCAACAGATGACTATCCTTAAGAATTGGTACACACTTTAATTTAGAAACACTATTTCTTAGAATTTATTCTTAGGAAATAGTTAGGACAGCACCAAAGATTTTTATTGTCATTTTAAAATGAATTTTTTTGCCAATATAAAGGCTAACCCAGCAACAGTTAGGATTTTTCTCATAAGTTGTAATAGAGTTCTGTGCATCCACAAAATTTGAAGATGTCGTAGCAGAACTGATGGCCCGGAGAGATGTTCGTGACAATTTATTCTGTGTTAAGAGCAGCTTGCACCAACATGTACTACAAATGATAGAAATTAAGATAGTGGTTTAGGTACAGGGGTATAAGTTTAGATACTCAGATTAGTAGAATCAAATAGTGCCTGGTAGTATATGCAATTATATAGAATCAATCAAATTTCAACAAAGACACAAAAATATTTCTGGGGGACAAAAAAACCTTTTCCACATGAACCCCCAAAGTAATACAAGATGAATACAAGCTGCCTGAGTTAGCTTCTGATGCTGTAATAAAACACTGACCAAGAGCAACTGGGGAAAAAGGTTGATGCCACTGTAGAGCTCACAGTCAGAGCAGGAGCCCGGGGCAGGAGCTGAAGCAGGATCACAGAGGAAGTCTGCTTCCTGCTTGCTCCCCTGGCCTTGCTCAGCCTGCTTTCTTCTACAACTCAGGACCACCTGCCCACCCACAGTGAGTCGGGCCCTCCCACATCACTCAACAATCAAGAAAACAGACAACTATTTGATGTATTAAGCTGGGTTCTCTAGAGGAACAGAATCAATTGCACGTATTAGAAAAAGATTTACTAGGTCGGCTTGTATACTATCAGGGCTGGGTAGTCCAACAAGGGCTGTCAGTATGCTGGAGGGGCAGAGATGGTGAAGTTGCTCAGTCCATGAAGCTGGATACCTCAGCAGTCCCAGTCCCATGCTAAAGATCTGCTAGTTCCTCAGAGAGTCCCTGGTTAGAAGGCTAAAGGAGCTTGAGTATGAATTTAGCAGAGGAGGGCAGCAACTGAGGCAGCACATTTGCTGAGAAAGTAGTGAAGGCAGACAGACAACACTGCTTTTCCTCAGGTGCTTGACATCTGGGCTGTCTGTTGAAGACACTGCACACTTCGAGAGCCAGTAATCCCCTCTCAGACCTTTCTAGAAGACCCCTCATACCCAAAGGTCTCCTAGGCGATTGTAAATCCCATCAGGTTGACAGTCAAGGCCAGCATCACATAAGGTCACATGATTATGTTGCTTTTTACTCTTTCTTACAATTGTGAATCTGGTGCCCATTAAAATGTCAGATGTCCTAATGACATCTACATTCCCCCAGTGTCTGGAGCACAGGGAGTCATGAATTTGGTACGTTGGGATTTTATTTTGATATTTTCATTTAGTATGTGAGAAACTTTTTATTTTACTTTGTGAAAGTCTTCTTTCCTTCAAGGAAATAAAGCTGAAAGAGGCTGTATTAGCTACTTTCCATGCTGGGGGTGACAGAATACATGACAAAAGAACTTATGGAAGGGAAGATTTATTTTGGCTCCTGACATCAAAGGGTTGCAGTCCATTACAGCAGGGAAGTCATGGCAGTTCACAGCAGCAAAAGCATGCACAATCTCTCTATTCCCCACATAGTCACACAGATCATGGCTAGGACCAGAGCAGGTATAACCTTCAAAGATCCATCTCTAGTAACCTACATCTACCAGATAGATTCCACTACTGAAAGGCTACACAGCCTTCTAAATGGCACTACAAGTGCTAAACCATAAGCCTATTGGGGACATTTCAGAATAAGAAGACAACAACTATATAAATTGCCCCCTTTTGACTGTGCTTAGTGGCACATGCCTGCAATCCCAGAACTGGGGATTTGAGGCAGGAGTTGAAAACCAGACTAGGTTGGTCTTGCTCTTCCAGCCTTGTTATATAAGCAAGATACTGTCTGAGAAACAGAAACAAGACAAACTTTAGATGGGAAGCCTTAGTCCAGCCAGAATTTAGGCTGAGGACAAAAGCTAGTTACAAGGCTGCATAGTGATGAAACCTGAGATGGAAACTGTACCAAGTACAGTGATGCTGTTTCTCTGAAGCATATATGGGCTTTGCATTGCTTGTTTATTTGTTAATGGACCTGGGTTGTCTCTACTGTTTTGGTTATTTTGAAAAATATATCTATGAACATTAATATATATTTTCTACCATTTTATTAAAGTCAAGGACCAGGCTTGGCATTTTACACATTTTTAGTCATTTACTTTTAGATCTTTGAATTATTTTGAGGGTCAAGATTCTGGTCTGAACAATAGTGACTTGACAATAGTAATAAATCAAAGGCAGGGGGCATAGGAAGTCACCAGAGTGATAATTTAATGCTAAATTTGTATTCATGACTCAGACTAGTATAGGTAGAAAATAATGTATCAAGAATCTTAACAATTCCTAAAAGAAACACCACAAAATTAAATCTGAGTATAATTTATCTTGAATTGAATTCTTTTTGGAAAATAAATTTAAAAAATAAGTGGAGTTGAAGCTGAAAGATGAGCAAAGATTCTTTCAAGGGAGCACTTAGAGTTTTCTTGTATATGAAAACTTGATAAGCTGGAAATACTTTTCTCTTTTAAGAAATCTTATTCAAAAACAAGAAAAAGTAGTACAATGAAATGCATCTCATCTTGACATTTAGAGTTCTTATATATTTTTTAACATAAAATAAAAATGAGAGTATGTATACTATTTTCTCCTACCTCTGCAATAAAATTTGATAATTCCTCAAGTTCACACTGAATTTGTATATTATATATATGTACACATATACACATGTATTTGCACAATATTTAAATATGCATGCTTAAAATATTTTCCATTTATGAATGTTTTTTATTGATTTTTATGCATTTAATATAATACATTTTAATCATGTTTAGACTACCCCATAAGTCCTCCCTAAGCTCCCCCCACCAGATTTTGTGCATTCTGTCATTTTCATTAAGGCCTATTGAATCAAGTTTCTGTCCCAGATGTCTCTTGGTGCAAATTCATCCACTGGAGTCTCTTGAAGTACCTTGACCAATAATACAAAGGGAGGTTTTTCCTGTCTGGCACTGTATTTCTTGTATGCCCTTCAGCTATGTGCATGGATATGCACTGCATATATATATATATATATATATATACATATATATATATATAATTTACAGAAAAGTGTACTTCTCACCACCATTGTTAAATATATACACACATGTATAAACATATGGCGATATATAAATATATATTTAAATACATAATCATAAATATACATAATAAATATGTAATATATGTATTTTTTATTTTTTTATTGATGCTTTGTGTATTTCATACATCATTATCCAATTCAGTTCAGGCATATTTCCCCTTCCCTTCCCCCCATCCCACCCCACCCTATCCCAGATCATGCATTCTGCCATGACTGTCCTGCATCTTTCTCTCAGTTTTTTTTCCATTTTTTAGCAATAGGTGTTAATTTATGAGTACAAGCATCCTTCATGCAAAACCAATCTGCAACCTATTTTTCAATAGGTTTTGAACTGATATGTTTTCCTCTGGTTTGTCATACCACTTAAGCATTATTTATCTCTTCTCTCCCCCATACGATCCTCCCTCCTCCCAGTCAAATACCCCCATTTCCCCATTTCTGCCTTGATGACACCTGTCTCCTATTGTTCCCTTCTCTTGGGCTCCTTCTTCCCCTTTTCCCTCACAGTTCATTTTCATTTTCTTAGCTCCTTTGCAGTAACATCATGACATATACTCATATATAAGGATTTGAAGTTAAGATCCACAAATGAGAAAGATCATACATTGATTGTTTTTCTGAGTTTGAGTTACTCCACTATATATAACAGTTTCTAGTTCCATTCTTTTACTTGCAAGTTCCATGATTTTGTTTTTCTTTACTGCTGAGTAGAGCTCCATTATGTAAATGTACCACATTTTCATTATCCATTCATCAGTTGAGGGACATTTAGGTTTTTTCCATTTCTTAGCTATTATGAAAAGAATAGCAGTAAATCTGGCTGCACAAGTATCTCTGCGGTAGGATGAGTCCTTTGTGTATATGCCAAAGAGAGGTATAACTGGATTATACAGTAGATTCATTTTTAATTTTTAAAAGAGTTCTCCACACTGTTTTCCACAGTGGTTGCATCAGTTTGCAATCCCACCAGCAGTGAATGAGAGTTCCCCTTTCCCCACATCCTTACCAGCATTTGGTATCATTTGTTCTCTTGATCTTAGCCAGTCTGACTGGGATAAGATGAAATCTTAACTGGTTTTGATTTGCATTTACCTAATTACTAAGAATGTTGAACACTTTTAAAGGTGTTTCTTAGCCATTTTTATTTCTTCTTTTTAAAAATTGGGTCATTTGTTTTCTTTGTTTTATGAGTTCTTTATATATTCTGGATATTAATCCTTTGTCATATGTGTTTCCATAAACTCATGAATGGGAGCGTTTCTATGAGCCCTCTCTGATTGTCTGTTATTGGTATATAACAAGTCTACCAATTTTTGTAAATTAATTTTATGTCCTGCCACTTTGCTGAAAGTGTTGACCATTTTTGGAAGTTTTCTGATGGACTTTTGGGATATCTTATGTATAATATCATGTCATTCGCAAATAGGGATAATTTGACCTCTCTTTTTTCAATTAGTACCCATTTAATTCTTTCTCTTGTCTTGTTGTTCTAGCAAGAGTTTCAACCATTTTACTGAAAAGGAGTGGAGACAGTGGAAGCCTTGTCTGGTTCCTGATTTTAAGGGACTGCTTTTGGTTTTTCTCCATTTAGAATGATGTTGGCTGTGGGTTTGTTGTATACAGCTTTAATTATATTGAGGTATGCTTTTCTAGACCAGTTCTCTTTAAGATGTTTAGCACAAATGTATGTTGGGTATTGTTAAAGGCTTTTTCTGCATATAATGAGATGGTCATGTGATATTTGTCTTTAAGTCCACTTATATGATTTATTAAATTTCTTGGCTTATGTACATTGAACCATCCTTGCATCTCTGGAATAAAGGCAACTTGGTCATGGCAGATGATCTTTTTGAAATGTGTCTGTTTGCAGTTTGTGACCATATATTTTGTTGAGAAATTTTAGGGATGTGGGTCAATAGTTTCCTTTTTTTGTTGTGTCTTTTCCCGTTTTGGTATTAGATTAATACTGACTTCATAGAAGAAGTTTGGATGTTCTCTGTTACTTTCTTTTGAATATTTTAAGTAGTATTGGTTCTAGATCTTCTTTGAAGGTCTGGTAAAATTCTTCTGTGAACCCATCTAGGCTTGGACTTTTTTTTTTTTGTTTGGAGGCTTTGTATTACTGTTTTGATTTCTTTATTTGTCATGAGTGTGTTTAAACTGTTGATCACTTCTTGATTTGAATTTGATGGATCTATTGAATTTAGAAATCTGTTAATTTCTTTTAGATCTTCTAATTTAATCGATTATAGGTTTTTAAATTTTCCTTTATAATGTTCTAGATCTTTTTTTGTGTTAATTGTTGTATTTCCTCTTTAGACCTTGATTTTGTGGATTTGGATTTGCTCTTTCTTTCTTTTGGTTAGCTGGGCTAAAGGTTTTGTCAATATTGCTTATCTTTTCAAAGAACCAGCTCTTAGATTCATTGATTCTTTGTTTCATTTTTGTTGATTTCTGCTCTGATTTTTATTATTTCTTCTTAACTATTGGGTTTGGGTTTGGTTTGTTCTTGCTTTTCCAAATTCTTGAGTTATACCATTAGTGCAATTTCTGATTTTTTGTTTACTTTTTATTTTTTAAATTTTATTTATTTATTTTTTATGTGTAGGAAGGTACTGTCTGCATGTCGGTCTGTGCACCTGTGTTGTGCAATGCCACAGAGGTCAGAAGAGGGTGTCGGATTCCCCTAGAACTGGAGGTCTCCTGGAATTGGAGTTACAGACGGTTCTCAGTCGCCATATGGGTGCTGGGGATTGAACCTGGGTCCTCTTCAAGAGCGGTCAGCGCTCTTATCTGCTAGGTCATCTCTCCAGCCCCTTACATTTTATTTTTTAAAAAATATTTTATGATCTTTACTTTTATGTGTATGAATATATGACCTGCATGTGTGTAAGTGCACCTTTGTCATGCCTGTCCACAGGGTCAGAAGAAGGTGTTGGCTTCCTCTGGAACTGGAGTTACACATGGTTGTTAGCTGCCATGTGAGTTCTTAGAATTGAACTTGGGTCCTCTGCAAGAGCAGCCAGTGTTCCTAAACACTGAGCCATCTCTCTAGCCTCTTTTTCTGATTTAAGTAATATTTTATTTATTGTTAATAGATGTGTATGAGTGTATTGCCTCCATGTGGGTAAGTGCATCCATGTTGTGCAATGCCTGCACAGTTAGAAGGAGTCAGATTCCTCTGGAACTGGAATTATGGTGAATGTTATCCATCAGGTAGGTAGTGATAATAGAGCCCAGGTCTTTTGCAAGAGTAGCCAGTGTTCATAACTACTGAGCCTTTTCTCCAGCCTCTTTTTCTGATTTTTTTAATGTAGGCACTTAGAACTATCTGTTTCCCTCTTAGGACTACTTTTAACATGTACCAGAGGTTTTGTTATATTATCATTTTCATTTAGTTCTAGGAAAACTTTTATTTATCTCTTGGTTTCTTCTTTGACCCATTTATCATTCAGGAGTGTGTTGCTTAATCTCAATGAGTTCACACAGTTACTAGAGCTTCTTTTGCTGTTGATTTTAAGTTTTATTGAATTGTCATCCAATAGAATACATGGAATTATTTAAATTGTTTCATATTTGTTGAGGTTGATTTTGGAAAAACTTCAATGGGCTGCTGAGAAGAATGTGTGTTCTTTGGTACTTGGGTAGAATATTCTGTAGATGTCTGTTAGGTCCATTTGATGTATGATATCATTGAATTCAGATGTTTCTCTGTTTATTCTTTGTCCATATGACCTATATAGTGGAAAAAGTAGAGTATTGAAATTACCTACTATGATTGAGTTGGGGTTAATCTGTGTCTTTAAGTTCAGTAGTGCGGTTTTTATGAAATTGGGTGCTCCTGAGTTTGGAGCACATATATTCATGGTTGTTATGTCTTCTTGTTGATTATTCTCTCAGTAGAATGTAGTGACCTTCTTTATCTCTTCTGATTAATTTTAACTTGAAATCTATTTTATCAGATATTAGAAGAGCAACTGGTGTTTGTTTCTTAGTGTCATTTATTTGGAATATTTTTTCTACCTTTTCTCCCGAAGGTAATGGTAATGGTTATCATTGGAGGTAAGATAAGCTTCTTATAGACAACAAATATGGATTTTGTTTGCAACTAATTAGCCTGTGTCTTTTGACTGAGTAGTTGACGCCATGTACATTTAGACTTATTATTGCAAAGAAAGGTGTGTATTGGTTATTATCACTTTTCTGTTTGTGTTCTTAGTCTTATTTTGTGTTTCCTTACTTTATACTTTCATTTTTTTCTTTCTGTAACAAGTACAGTCATTTCTTCATTCTGTTGTATTGCTTCAAGTATTCTCTATAGGGCTGGATTTGTGGACATGAATTCTTTTATCTTATTTGTATCATAGAAGATTTTTATTTCCCCTTCAATTATGATAGACAGTTTTTCTGGATAAAGTATTCTGGGTTGGCATCTCTGGTCATTTAGAACTTGAAAAGCACTTCTGGCTTTTATTATTTGAACTATAAAAGGCTGTTTCTGTTCTACTCCTATCTAATTTGTGCTCTGTATGCTTCCTGTATCTATATAGGAGTGTCTTTCCTTAATTTAGGGAAGTTATTCTACAATCATGTTGAAGTTCTAGTTGGTGCCATTCTCCTCCTTCCTCCATGCTGATGTGTAGATTTGGTCTTTTTACAGTGTCCCACATTTCCTGCACATTCCAATCTGCAAAAAGTTTTCATATTCTTTGTTTGAGCCCTCCAGTTCTTCAACTTTGTCATCCACTCTTGATATTCTGCTTTCCATTTCATTCATTCTGCTGTGAGGGTTTCTTCTGTCATTTCAAATTGACTTACTGGGTTTTTCAATTCCATCTTCATTTCAGCTTGAGTTTTCTTCAGTATTTCTATCTTCTGTGAATTCACTTTTCAAGTACTGAACTGTTTTTGTCATTTAATTCAGGCATATATTTGTATTTTCTTGAGCTTCAGTCAGAAGTTTATTCCCATTTTCTTTGAGTTCTTTGAGTTGTTTATTGGTGTTTTCTTTAAAGTTGTTGAATTCTTTGGTCATGTTTATGATTGCTCTTTTAAATTCTGTGTACTAGGTTTCTCTGGGTAGTTCTCATTATAGTATACTGCTGTAAGACCTGTGGGTTTTGTGGGGACATAACTTGGTTTTTCATATTATTTGTGTTTCTCTGTTGGGGTCTGGACATATGGATGTGTTTTGTTGGTTGTATGTTTGATATGAAATTCTAGCCTGCCTATGTTTAGTGGAAGTTAGGTTCTGTTTACATTGTTGATATAGCTTAACTGTTTTCTGATCCAGTGTAAATAGTTAGTTGGTCTGAACTTCAAGTTCTCACTTTTTTTCCTCTTCTTTATTTTTTTTTCATTTTTGACAATAAGTAATAATTTATGAGTACAAGCATCCTTCATGTAAA
Source organism: Rhizomys pruinosus (assembly GCA_009823505.1). Lineage (NCBI taxonomy): Eukaryota > Metazoa > Chordata > Mammalia > Rodentia > Spalacidae > Rhizomys > Rhizomys pruinosus. The sequence continues at coordinate 1,898,085 of VZQC01001366.1, forward strand.
ACCAATTTGCAAGCAGTTGAGCCCAAACCCACCATCCAGCTGAGGGGGGCGGGGCTTCTATGTACAGTCAAGTTGATCAAATAACTGCCCAGTCTATATTGCTGTAGTTTCACCATTCACCCCAATCTCAGCCCTTACATTCTACCACACCCCCCTTCCGTAGATTGTTCCCTAGGCTTAGAAAAGGGGCACAGGTGGACGAGAGGCAAAACAGTCTACTTTCTCTGGAGCTGTCGTTTTGGACTCTGGTCAATTCTGGCTGTTTCCTTTCATGGGCTGACACTTTGTCCAGGAATAACCTTTCAGTCCTACTAATGAAGTACAAGCAATTAGATATATAGGTATTTATTTATTTATTTATTTTTAAATTTATTTTATTTATTTAAGTGTATGAAGGTACTGTCTGCATGTAGGTCTGTGCACCCGTGTCGTGCGATGCCGCAGAGGCCATAAGAGGGCATCGGATTCCCCTGGAATCGTAGGTACAGATGGTTGGTTCTTGAGCCGCCATGTGGGTGCTGGAGATTGAACCCTGGTCCTCTGCAAGAGCAGCCAATCAGTGTTATTAACTGCTAGGCGATTTCTCCAACCCCCAATTTTTTTTTAACCAAACAGTTTTCCCCCCCCGAGGGGGGTGCACCGTTCCTGGAGGTACTGCAATACCAGGTCAATGTGTGGAGTGGATGGAGCAAGCTCCTATTCCAACTCCTATTTCCAAAAATCCATGTAATATATTGACCTCGGATAGAGGGTGTATCAGATATTAAACTGATAAGAACAGATACTACACTTGATCTTAGCCAAAGGGCTGAGAAGCGATATATAGGTATTTAAACAGTACTAATTGTTATGGTAGGTTACTTTGGTATAGACACAGATGTTTGGATGGTATGTTAATCCAAGAATTATGTTTTTTCTGTAAAATGTGACAGGGTCTTACTGTGGCTTACATCATCTCCTAACCACTAGAGGATGTAAGCTTGTGGCATCAGCCATGGGTTATTCCTCCAAGGAGAGAGCTAATAGCCAATTAGATTTGGGATATACAGACATATGGCTGCCACTGCTGCACAGTATTTCCAGGCAGGTGAGGTGTAGCTGGTGCTGACAGAGGAGTCTTGCTTGACTCAAGGAGACCTATATTTGCTTTATTGGTTTAGTGGCCTTTGGTAACACTCTCTGGTATTCCAGAGACCAACTGTACACTTACAAGTGTGGTCTCAATACATCTTTCCCATGCTTACATCAGGTCTTCAACAGAAGGGCCTTATTGCCTCTCTTCTTGCAGGTATCCCAGTTTGGAGGCAAGAAGCCTTTACCTTTTGGGGGGCTTGGATCCCCTGGCCAACATCTCCTTGGTAGAATAATCCATTACTGCTATCAGAGCTCTCCTGTATTAATATATTTTGCTTAAATGCACAGCTTAAGGAGACTTTAGTATTATATTTGGTTCTGAATAGAGAATAATCCTTTTCATGGTTCCTATGTCTATTAGTCAATTAAAGAAGGCAGTTTTACTGGTTTTATAAAAGATTACTTCTATAACAGTTGGCTCCAGTTTCCAGTTAGAGAACGACCTCATCATCATCATATTCCTCCTTGTTCTGTGAAGGGGAGGTAAGAAAGGTCTCTCACATTAAAACTTTGCAGCACCTAAAAGGTAAGTTTCATTAGTACTCATTATAAACAGGTGTTACGAGTAGGATCCACAGAAGGGTTTGATGCCTGTAGCATTCTGAGGCTTTTCTTCCTTTAAATTTTCAGACATGCCAATCTTTCTGCTGGCACTTCCTGGTACATCCTACACAATGCAAAGCTGTATCTTTTCTTTCTCAGCTGTTAAGTTGGTGACTTTTTTACCTGTTGGAACATACAAATCTTTTCCCGTAGTTAGTTTTAAGATTTAAATTGCAAAGTTTTTGACAAAAAAGTTTTCATATGTATCTGTATTCTCCCTTTTTATTTTAGGTTTTTATTTTTTGACCCATGAGTCTCAAAAAGGCAGTTGTAGTACACATACCTATAGGCAGGAATCAAGGCACAGATTTCATCAAATTCACCCAAGCTGTTTTGGGTGACTGTATGTCATTAACTTGGGAAGCAAACTTACTTCCTTAAGTTAAATCATCCTACAGGTTCTCACTTTTGAATTTTATTGATGGGACAATGGTTCCGCACTGGCTTGTCAAAAGCTCTCCACATAGGTGAAGGGGTCTAGGACCAATTCGAGACTATGGGGATCCAGTAGCTGAGTTCTAGCAGGTTAGTCCAGAACTCTCAGATGGGGCTTAGGCTCAAGGTGGCAATGGAGGGAGTGTAGGGAAAATCTAATTAGGTAAGCAGAGATGTGAGCCCTGGAGCATCTAGAATGTAGCTGGGCAGAGTGCAAGGAGATGAAGATATAGTTGGCAGTGTCTTACCAGGCTTGCCTGGAAGTCTTAGATGGGGTGAGCAGGGAAGGCTCTAGGTCCAAGGCTGGCCTGGGACAGCACGAGATAGAGTCTAATTACCTAAGCAGAGTAGATATAAGCTCTAAAGCAGAGAGAAAGTAGTTGGTCACAGTTCTCACTCAGGGAGCCCAAGGCAAGAACTCAGGGCAGGAACCTGGAGGCAGGAGCTGAAGCACAGGCCATGGAGGAATGCTGTTCACTGGCTTGCTCCCCTGGCTCATGCCCAGCCTGCCTTCTTATACAGTACACAACAACCTGTCCAGGGTGGCACCACTCATTGTGGGCCGGGCCCTCCCACACTGCCCGACCATTAAGATAATACTCCACAGATGTGGCCACCGACCAATCCAATGGTGCCAATTCCCCAATTGAGGCTCCCTTGACCCAGGTGTGTCAAGTTGACACTAAAGCTATCCAGCACAATTGACCCCTTGTCAACTTGACACATAAAACACATCACTATTAAACCACCACCTTTCCAGTTCTTATCCCCAAAGTATGATATTAACATTAATCACAACCTAAGACAGTACAACCTTAAAAGCCCCCACAGTCCTTAAAATGTCCAAATACTTAAAAGTTCACAGTCTGTTAAAAGTTTCTTAACTGTAGGCTGTTGTAAAATCCAAAACAAATACTGTCTTATTTCAAAGGGAAGAATCAGGCACATTCAAACAAAACTTAAGTCCAGCAAGTAGGTCAAGGCTGGACACCTGGGACTCACTCATAATCTTCTGGGCTCCAAAGGGTTTTGGCAGCTCCCCTTCTCTGACTCTGCCATCCATGGCACACACAGTTCATCTCAAAGGTCCAAGCCCGCTCCATTCTACACCTGCCGCTGCTCTTGGTGGTCATCCCATGGTCCCAACATCTCCAAAAAGTTGAAGTCGCCACTGAAACTGAGGCAGCACCTTCACCAATGGTCTCTTCTGACCTCTCCTGGTGCAAAGCCTCAGCTTCTCTCCATGACCCCTGCAATCCTGGGGTCTTCACAGCAACCGAGGTGCACTTCCATCAATGGTCTTTCCTGACCTCTCAGTGCCAAGCCTTGGCTGCTCTTTGTGACCCCCTTAAATTTCAACAACGGAGCCATATAGAAGACTCTTACACGCAGGCTGGAGAGATAGCCTAGCGGTTAAGAGCGCCGACGCTCTTGCAGAGGACCCGGGTTCGATCCCCAGCACCCACATGGCGGCCAAGAACCGTCTGTAACTCCAGTTCCAGGAGAACTCCAGTTCCAGGGGAATCCGAGACCCTCTTCTGACCTCCGCGGCTTTGCACGGCACGGGTACACAGACCTGCATGTAAACAATACATTCATACACATACAAAAATAAATAATAAAAAAAAAAATTAAAAAAAAAAGACTCTTACACGTTACCAAGTCCTGCTTCTGGCTCGAGATGGAGGCTCAGGCCCCTTCTGGATCATAGCTTCTGTGTGCTGAACCTGAAGAGATTCTTCCCAGAAGATTTCACGACAGTGATGCTGGTCTCTTGTTACAGCTGATTTTTCAGCCCCAGCTAACCAGCATCAATTGTCCCAGTACAACAAAGATTTCCCTTCAGGTTCTGGTCTCTTGTTACTTACAGCTGATTCTTCAGCCCCAGCTGACCAGAACCCACAGATTACACAGTCCTGATGATCTCTGCTCCCATTTGAAACTAGAAACTTCACAAGCCAGGCCTCTATCTTCTACAACTCCTTCAGCAAAACTGTTCCAAGCTCCACAGCAACAATCTTTAGGCATTCAATGATCTTCCCAGACCAAAGTTTCAAACACCTCCACAATCCTTCCCCAAAACACCAAGGTCAGGTCTGTCACAGCAATACCCCACTCTTCTGGTGCCAATTTCTGTTCTAGTTTGTCTTCCATTGCTGTGACAAAACACTTTGACTGACACCAACTTGGGGAGGAAAGGGTTTATTCAGTTTACGTCTCCTGGGTCACAGTTCTCACTCAGGGAGCCCAAGGCAAGAAATCAGGGCGGGAACCTGGAGGCAGGAGCTGAAGCACAAGCCATGGAGGAATGCTGTTCACTGGCTTGCTCCCCTGGCTCATGCCCAGCCCGCCTTCTTATACGGTACACAACAACCTGCCCAGAGTGGCACCATTCATTGTGGGCTGGGCCCTCCCACACTACTCGACCATCAAGACAATACTCCCCAGATGTGGCCACAGGCCAATCCAATGGAGCCAGTTCCCTAGTTGAGGCTCCCTTGACCCAGGTGTGTCAAGTTGACACTAAAGCTACCCAGCATACCAACCTTGTGTTAATTTTTTTTTTTTTGGTCTTTTTGAGACAGGGCCTCCCTGTAGCCCCAGCTGTCCTGGAACTCACTCTGTAGACCAGGCTGGCCTTGAACTCACAAAGATCCGCCTGCTTCTGCCTCCAGAGTGCTAGGATTAAAGGTGTGCACCACCACGCCTGGCTTTTTCTTTTCTTTATTTTTTTTTTTAACCTTGTGTTAATTTTTTAAAATCTTTTGAGACAGGGTCTCCTTGTAGCTCCAGGTGTCCTGGAACTCACTATGTAGATCAAGCTGGCCTTGAACTCACAGAGATCTGCCTGTCTCTGCCTCCCAAGTGCTGCGATTAAAGGCATGCACCACCATACCCAGCTGTTAATTTTGTTTTTAAAGGACATATTTAATAGATTAGTTGGCAGTGTTTTATATTTAGAAGATGAGGTAATGTGTAAATATCTGAAATAAGAGCAAATATACACTCACATTTAAAAATCAGCATTTCAAATGGGGATTACATATTGGAAAAACCTAAGGAAATCATCATATAGGATAAACAGAGGCCCAGGAATAAAAGAAGCCAAGCAGTAGCCTCCTCAATAGTAATGCATTTTTTTCTTTCAAAAGACAAGTTGGTAAGCATGGAAATGTTTATATATGATTTTAGGGAAAATCTTTTTTTTTCTGTAGAACAGTGAATAGAAACAAAAATTTTTATTTTTGTGTATAACACCAAAAAATTTTTAATTATATACATAATATTTAAACAGTTTTCAAAATAAATATTTCAGAATATAAATAATTTATTTTGTTGTAGGGATGGCCCATAACTGTACAAAGTAATTAACAAACAACCTGGCCCAGTCTAGGGCTCTGTCAGAGGCTATGAAAGGCTTTTCTAATATCTGAGTATGTAACTACTGAACCAGCTGGGAAAAGTGCATTAGCCCATGGTCCAGGCTAATGAACAAACACCAAAGCCATTTACCTACTAATCCCCAGACTGAGGAATTTTCCCTAGGAGCAAATTCCAACACAACAATCTGGGCCTCCAGTGGTTACTGTAAGGAGTACTCCAGCAAGGAGGGAAAGCAGCGAGTGGCTATCGCCATTTGGGTGACCTCACCTGGCTAGAGCTCCATATCCCTGGTGCCATAGTCTACTGCAGGCAGAGATTTGCAGAGGGCAACAGGTCAGGGTGTCTGTGGGTAGAGAAGAATCCAGGTCTCCTGTCCTTGACACAGATAATGAGACAGGACAGGACAATACCGACAGGACTAGCCCTTTAGTATATCAATTTTAGACTCATGGAAGTATTAATCATTCACATAACAATTCATCCAGACATGCATTAACACAAACCCAATCTCAATATCCCATGAGAGGCAGAACCAATAAAGCAAATATAGGTCTCCTTGAGTCAAGCAAGACTCCTCCATCAGCACCAGCTACACCTCACCTGCCTGGAAATACTGTGCAGCAGTGGCAGCCATATGCCCATATATCCCAAATCTAATTGGCTATTAGCTCTCTCCTTGGAGGATAACCCATGGCTGATGCCACAAGCTTACATCCTTTAGTGGTTAGGAGATGTTATAAGCCACAGTAAGACCCTGTCACATTTTACAGGAAAAGTGTAATTCTTAGATTAACATACCATCCAAATATCTGTGTCTATACCAAAGTAACCTACCATAACAATTAGTACTATTTAAATACCTATATATCTAAATGTCTGTGCTTCATTAATAGGACTGAAAGGTTATTCCTGGACAAACTGTCAGCCTGAGAAAGGAAACAGCCAGAATTGACCAGAGTCCAAAATGACAGCTCCAGAGAAAGTAGACTGTTTTGCTTCTTGTCCACCTGTGCCCCTTTTCTAAGCCTAGGAAACAATCTGCAGAAGAGGGGGCATGGTAGAATGTAAGGGCTGTGATTGGGGTGAATGGTGAAACTACAGCAATATTGACTGGACACTTATTTGATCAAGTTGATTGAACGTACAAGCCCCCCCCCCCAGCTGGATGGTGGGACCCTTGGGCTGTGTGGGTTTGGGCACAATTACTTGCAAATTGGTTTTACATGAAGGAAGCTTGTACTCATAAATTATTACTTATTGTTAAAAAATGAAAAAAAATAAAATATTTTTAAATAAAAAAAGAATTATATATATAAAAAAGAAAACAGAACTTAGAGGAAAGACTCCTCAATATTATCTCTCTCTTCCTATAAAAAATCTTTTGGTTACTTGGCTTTGAAGGAGTAGACAGGCATCAGTAAAGCTTGAACAGACAAAATTATAAAATAATATATAGACCAAACATTTAAAAGGATAAATTTGCCCTACCTGTGTGCTTGTTTAAATGCTTACAGCATCTTTCCACTGCTGTGTATGCAGCACGCCTTCAAGAACAGGCAGTGAAAATATTTATCTAGACAGTCAGATCAGAAAACTCATAAAAATTCTTTCTTTTCATTTTAACTCCTGATGCTTTAAGCACTGTTTGGAGCAAGTATATGTAATACTCTTACCCTGTTGCATAGTTACCCTGGGGTTCTGGAGTGTGGCCCTTGCACACTTCCCAGAGCTCAGTACTTCTCCAGCATTTTTCAGATTTCCTGTACTTCAGTCAGGTCCCTGTCAGGTTCCTGTTCAGGTGCCACATGTAGCCGCCCTGCTTGACTGGTGCCAAAAACCAGATTAGACCAGAAATCTCCCAACTCTGCTGCTCAGGAGCCTTTATTGAAAGCTCAGTATTTGAAGTTCACATAGAGTTTACATATGATAAGCACTCAAGCAGAGCAAAACACATAGGAATTTCCCCATAATGATGGTGAGAAAAGAGCACAGTGCGTTAAGGCCATTGGCAACTGGCCTAGTAACAGACCTCCTTCTAGATATGCAGAAACATAACAGGAGGGGCCTAAACGCCTGCCTGGCATTCCAGGGACAGATGTCTAATTGTTCTATCCCCAGCATCCAGAGAGCAGACTATCCCATCCCCAAGCCTTCACAGTAACAAAGTCTGAAGAAGTCTGTAAGCCTAGTGGCAGGAGCCTATTGATTATTAGTGAGCAGAATGCCATTATCCTTAAGGGACAAGGGGGTGGTGGTGGTGTCTACAATTAAAGACATATAGCACCATATCTTAAAGTTTTTATTATACATCTTTCACTTACTTGGATAGATTTATTCCAAGTTATTTCTTTTTTGAGGCTATTGTAGATGAGATTATTTCCCTGGTTTCTTGCTCAGTATGTCTGTTGTTGGTATGTAAGCAATATATTAATTTATGTGTGTTAATTATGTATTCTGATACTTTTCTGAATGTGTTTATCAGCACTAGGAATTTTCTGATGGATTTTTAGAGTCTTATTTATAGAATTATATCATCTGCAAAAGAGGATATTTTGACTTCTTTCATTTCTGTTCTAGTTTGTTTTCAATTAACGTTACAAAATGGTCAGACCAATACCATCTTGGGAGGGGCATATTCAGCTCACATTTCCCAGGTCTCTTCTAATTAGTTTTGGTTTGAGTTCTATTTTTTCAGATATTAAAAATGCATGCTTTTTTCTTGGTTCCATCTGCTTGGAATACTGTTTTGTATCCTTTACCCTAAAATGCTGTCTATCTTGGTGGTGTATTTCTGAACCAAAGCCTATTTCCAAACAAAGTCATAGTTCCTAGGTAGGGGGAATTAGGACTGAACATACCTATGTAGGTTCAACCCTGAAGTGCTATTTTGCTGTTTTGTCATATATGAATTCTAATGCTAGGTGTCCATCATTGATAGGGACCTCTGCCTTCAGAGGTCCTTAAGGACGGGCTCGAGGATGTCTTTGGACTCTAACCACCTGTCCTGCTGCTGCTGGACCTGCAGGGGCTTGCCCCCAACAGAGAGGACCCATTCTGCTCAGAACTGTGACTGTTTCCTTTGGTGTGTGCCTCATCTTGCCAGAAGTGGTAGGATTTTGAGCCCCTGAAGCAGAGTCTGTAAACAAACATCCTTAAAGAGAGAAATAATTCTGTTTCTGCTGCTAAAGTTGACTTAAGAGAGTTCTTAAGAGTTAGGGATCCATCATGGAAACTGTATATTCTTTGCGTGTGAGTGGCAGGTGAATATGGTAGGTGTTCCGTTTGGTGTTTCAGGAGGCAAAATCAGAGAGACAAGAAGGGGCACATAGAGGCCGTGAGGGAATGATAGCATGGCCAGGTACGAGAGGGCGAGCCCCAGCAAAGGGTGGGTGGTGGGCTGCAGAAGGTAAGTTTAGGGATCAGAGAGTATATGGGGCAAAGTTGAGGAAGACTGAAAGCCAAGTCCATATCTGTGTTCCAGAGTGTGGAGCTGCTGTCCAGACAGGAGCAGAGTGATTGAGTTGTCTTCATCTCCATCTCTGCTCAGGTGCATTTGTTTTGACTCTTGTGGGCCCTTTAGCCTGTTACTGTCTGTTTCACACTAATCACAAGTGGCTGCTGTTGTCCAAATGTGACAGATTCAATTTAGGATTCGGCCTGTTCTTTTCCTCAAGCTCTGCTGGATCATTGCCGTAGCATCTTCCCCCTTTGCTTATTAGTGTGTCATTTTCTGGAGCGTAGTTCAAGCTGCAGAGGCCCATAGAAGTCTCTGGGCTCTAAAAGGAGTCATCTTTTATGAGAAGTCTGTCTAGTTAAGTTTGTGTTCCTACATGCAGACAGTACATTCATAGACATAAAAAATAAATAAAATTAAAAAAGATTGTGTTATGTATGCATTTAATTGCTTGCTAAGCTGTGGTATTACTGTGGTCCAGAAAAGCATGTCACCTCTGGTGGCATGTTTTGTGTTCCGAATAAAAATGGTTCATAGCAGCTGAACTCCAGATACAGCCTTATTTCTCTGTTAGCTATGAGAAATGAGTCAGACAAGTTTCAGTGAACACTTACTTAATTAGGCTTTGTTTTTAAAACCATATTTGGGGTAATTGGGAGAGCTATGTAACTTTGCTGGGAGAGCTATGTAACTTTGCTGAGGTACTGTACTATTTCCTGGTCATGTTATTATGACCGTTCTGAGAGTATGGGTATTCCAGAAAGTTCCTTCTAAATGAACAGTGGTCTGTGATCATTGAGTTCATTACCCTGCTTCTTCCAGCATGTCAAAAACACAGAAACTACACAGGATGCTGCCTCAGAGTATTCTAAAAAAGACTCTGCCCAACGGTGACTTGCTAGGGACATGGCATTTGTAAACTGTGAGATGTGTGAGAGGAAACAGAGGCAGAGAAAGAACTGTGGATGTCCAGGAACTAAGAGACACTGTCTCTGCTCATAAGCTGTGATCTCCAGGTGTGCCAGGGAAGTCCTTACAGCTGTGAGCATGCCCACAGTCCACGTGAACAACAGGAGGCCATCCCAGTGCTCTACTGGTCACACAGGAACTGCTTTGTTTCTCTTCCTTTCTTACTCCTTATTCTATCTGACTCTAATGCAGGGAGAGATAAAGTTTAGTAACTCAGGAGAAAAGGAAAAAGGAAGAAATCCTGTTTTCAGATGAAAATGAAACTAGACAAATATGAGTATGTGTTTTGTTTTTAAGTTTTTTTTTATTGATGCTTTGTGTATTTCATACATCATTTTCCAATTCAGTTCAGGCATATTTCCCTTTCCCTTCCCCCACCCCACCCCACCCCATCCCAGATCATGCATTCTGCCGTAACTGTCCTGCATCTTTCTCTCAGTTTTTTTTTCCATTTTTTTTTAGCAATAAGTGATAATTTATGAGTACAAGCATCCTTCATGTAAAACCAATTTGCAAGCAGTTGTGTCCAAACCCACACAGCTCCTTGGTCCTACCATCCAGCAGGGGGGGCTTGTATGTTCAATCAAGTTGATCAAATGAGTGTCCAGGCTATATTGCTGTAGGTTCACCTTTCACCCCAATCACAGCCCTTCATTCTACCATGCCCCCTCTTCCGCAGATTTTTCCCTAGGCTTAGACAAGGGGCACAGGTGAATGAGAAGCAAAACAGTCTACTTTCTCTGGAGCTGTTGTCTTGGACTCTGGTCATTTCTGGCTGTTTTCTTTCATGGGCTGACAGTTTGTCCAGGAATCACCTTTTGATCCTACTAATGAAGCACAAGCAATTAGATATATAGATATTTAAACAGTATTAATTGTTATTGTAGGTTACTTTGGTATAGACACAGATGTTTGGATGGTATGTTAATCCATGAATTACATTTTTTTCTGTTGAATATGACAGGGTCTTACTGTGGCTTATAACATCTCCTGACCATTAGAGGGTTCAAGCTTGTGGAGACATCAGCAATGGATTATTCTACCAAGGAGATGTTGGCAGGGGATCCAAGCCCCCACAAAAGGTAAAGGATCCTTGCCTCTAAACTGGGATACCTGCAAGAAGAGAGGTGATAAGGCCCTGCTGTCGAAGACCTGACGTTAACATGGGAAAGATGTATTGAGACCACACATGCAAGTGTACAGATGGTCTCTGAAATACCAGAGAGTGTTACCAAAGGCCACTATTCCAATAAAGCAAATATGGGTCTCCTTGAGTCAAGCAAGACTCCTCTGTCAGTACCAGCTACACCTCACCTGCCTGGAAATACTGTGCAGCAGAGGCAGCCATATGCCTGTACATCCCAAATCTAATTGGCTGTTGGCTCTCTCCTTGGAGGAATAACCCACTGCTGATGCCACAAGCTTGTTTTTAAGTTTTTAATTTGGATTGATTATAGATTCATAGATTAAAAACATAGTAGATAGAATCCCTTGTACCTCTCACCCAACTTCTCTCAAGAGTACCACCTTACACATTGACAGCATATTGACAGTGGTATGACAGCATTAACCAGGCTATGAATTTTATTTGGTCTTCACTAGTTTTTGTACATACTCATATATGTGTGTGTTTCTCTGCAATTTTATTATCTATAAGTTTGTATGACTCTTTCACAGCCAGAACACAGGTGTGCTCAAATACCAGAACGTTGCTCCCATGCAGCTTCACAGCTGCATCCTGTCTTGACCTCATCCTTCTTTGGAAACCACTGGCGTGTCCTGTGTTCTACAGTTCTGTCATCTTGAAGATGTCATCTAAATGGAAACATAGCACACGTTTGGCATTTCCTTTTCCTTAGCATAGTGGAGTGCATTTATGCTTCACTCAGGTTGTTAGGTGATTCAGTTTATTTATTTATTTTTGTTCCTTGATATTCTCCCACTGTGTGGCTACTCCTGAGTTTGTTTCATTAGTTGCTTGTTATGGGCCATTTCCAGTTTAGGGCTTGTGGTGATCTGATTGACAATGTTTCCCATAGGCCCCAACTATTTGGAAATTTTGTCCCCAGTTGGTCACACTGTTTTGGGAGGTTTTAGAAGGTGTGGCCATGCTGGAGGAAACCTGTCACTGGGGCCAGCTTAGAGAGTTCAAAAAGCCTTGCCAATCTCCAATCCCTCTCTCTTCTTCCTGTGCCTGCTTGAAGATGTGAAGCTCTGTTTTCTGCTCCTGCCCGGGCACCTCCTGCCACCATGCCTCCCTGCCATGATGGATTCTAATCTCCCTGGAACCATCAACCATCAGCTCAAATAAACTGTTCCTTTTATAAGTTCCCTTGGTTGTGGTGGTTCTATCACAACAACAGAAAGTGACTAATGCAGAGCTATTATAAATAAAGCTGCTATAAACTTTTCATGTATAAATTTTGTTGCTGGGTGGTGTGATAAGTGAACTTTTATGTAGTCCTGATACATATTCATCTTTACATGTGTCATTTGAAAATATCTGGGAGAAGATACAAGCTGAGAGAAAGTTGGACATCTTTGTTTTTCATTTTCTTAACGATAATTTCAGAAAGCAAAATATTTTAGTTTTAATGAAGTCCTATTTAATAGTTTTTTTTTCTTATAAACTATGGGTTTTAAAATTCATGTTGAGCACCCTTTGTCCAAAAGATTGTTGTCTTGGGTTAGACATTGAAATTAATTCAACACAAAAAAGATGACAAAGAAGAGCTGAAGGACAAAAACAACTCAAGAAAAAGAGAAGCCAAACAGTGAAATAGTCTGCATAATACAGTGACATCAATAATCACAGCAGAGGAATGAACTAAATACCCTTTTCAGAGGGCAGAGATAGTCAAGCTAAAAAAACAAGCAGAACCCGGCTGTGTGCTGTTTCTAAGAGGCACATTGTAAATTCTAAGATTCAAGTAGTTTCGATCGTGATACATGAGAAATAGCTGGGATAGCTACAACAAACCATAAAAAGTTACTAAAGAATGGAAGAATACTTCATAATCATATGAATTTTAAGAGGATGTAACAAAGGGGCAAAAAACCTTCAGTGGAGGAAGGATAGCATCTTCAGCAAAAGGTGTTGGCAAAATTGGATCACCATTTGTAGAAGAACAAAATTAAACCCCTACCTCTCACCCTGTACAAAAATCAACTCCAAGTGGATCAAAGATCTCAATGTGAAGCCCGAAACCCTGAAGCTGATAGAAGAAAAAGTTGGCAACAACTTTCTAAATCAGACAGCAGCTCACAGGAAGTAAGGTCAACAATTGACAAATGGGACCTCATAAAACTCAAAAGCTTCTGTACAGCGAAAGAAACAATCAAGGAGGTGAAGAGAAAACCCACAGAGTGGGAGGAAATCTTTACCAGTGATACATCTGACAGAGCATTGACATAAAGAATATGTAAACTACTCAAAAAACAAAGAAGTAAGAAGACAAATAACTTACTCAAAAGATGGAGTAAAGAACTGAACAGAGACTTCACCAGTAAGGAAGTAAAGATGGCTGAGAAACATCTTAAAAAGTGTTCAACATCATTAATAATTAAGGAAATGCATATTAAAACCAATCTTAGATATCATCTCATTCCAATACGACTAGCTAAGATCAAGAAAACAAAAGACAACAGATGTTGGAAAGGCTGTGGGGAAAAGGGAACACTCAACCACTGCTGGTGGGAATGCAAACTTGTACAACCACTATGGAAAGCAGTGTGGAGAACCCTTAAGAACTTGGAATGAGCCTACCACCTGACCCAGTCATACCACTCCTGGGTATTTACCCCAAAGACTCATCCTACCGCAAAGATACATGCATGTCCATGTTTATTTTAGCTCTCTGCACAATAGCAAAGAGCTGGAATCAACCCAAATTCCCCTCAACAGACGAGTGGATGACAAAAATGTGGTACATCTACACAATGGAGTACTATTCAGCAGTAAAGAAAGATGGCATTATGAACTTTGCAGGTAAATGGATGGAGCTAGAAGCCACTATGCTGAGTGAAGTAACACAGTCCCAGAAAGACAAATGGAGAATGGTTTCCCTCATTTGCGGATGCTAACACCAAATCCCCCAGACGAAAGGCAAGCTGAATGACATTATTGTTATATTTTTGTTTATCTGAAAGCAACTATGTTGGTATAATGTGAATCTCTCAACAGGCTCTAGAATCCACCCACCAATTATTCTCAAACTCTGTAACTACTGTATTTGGGTGAAGAATATGTATCTGTATTTTAGAGTAATATAAAATTAATGGAGGAAAATGTGAATTCCTAAGCATAAAAAAAAAAAACCTGAGAAAAATGCAGGATAGTTATGGCAGAATGCATGATCTGGGGTAAGGTGAGGTGGGGTGGGGGAAAGGGAAAGGGGAATATGCCTGAACTAAATTGAAAAATGATGTCTGAAATACACAAAACATCAATAAAAAGGTAAAAAAAAATAAAAGAGGATGTAACCATTAATATGTGCAAGCATTTCCAATTACATGAAGTAAAAACAATTACAGGGGGGAGGGCAGAGGAGGTTGTAAGTGGGTCACATCTTCCCTGTAGATTTCGATGGTCCGCTACAATAAATAGCAGAAGAACTAGACAAATGCCAACAGCACAATGAGACTTCACCAGCACTGGGAACCAGCCTGGTCTGGCATTTACAGAGCACCTCATGGCTTTCCAAACATACCTGTCACATTCTCTGAGTTAAACCCATTGCTGAACTAGAGAAGAATTCAATGAGAGAATTAGAGATTGTAGGCAATGTTTGGCAAAATCCAAACTCTTTGAAGACGAACACAATTCTGAACAATCCGTGTCAAATAAGAAATACAAAGAAAGAAGAGAAATGTATTCTGAACCAATATAAAAGCTCACAGGAAGAATCTACAGCAGCATCAAACAGGGAGAAGAGAGACCTCAAAAGTTAGTAAACTGAGCTCCCATTCTTAAAATCTGGAAAAAGACCAACTAATATGAAACATATGGAAGCAAATGATAAAGAATGGGCATTATTGAAATATGAATGATAATAGAGAAAACTATGAAACTAGAAGTTGGTTCTGTAAAACCTCGAGCAGAGCTGATAAAACTGTGTAAGACTTACAGAGAAGCTCATTGCATTAGGAGATCCAGGTGACACCAGCTTACACTGACTTACCTTAAGTCAACCTACTAAACAACACACACAAACCGGATGTTACCAGAGAGCACAAATAACAAAACTGATGCAAGAAGAAGTAGAAAACCTAAATTAACCCAGATATTGAGTTAGTAACTAAAAATCTTTCCACACCAAAAGCTGAAATGCTGTTAGAATACATTGAAGAGGACAGAGACTGTACCTTACAGTGTTTCTAGACCTGTTAAATCATGTGACAGACCTTTAATCAGGCCCAAGACTTTGGTCATAAAAAGAAGAAGTTCTCATTTTGCATGACAACAACCCACACTCAGGACCTTCTAGAACACCAGCCTGTGGGTTCAGACTTGCTCAAAACACCTGTAGTTGCACAAGCTAATTTTCTATGACCTCCCCACTGGCTCTGCCTCTCTGGTTACACACCAGGGCCACCTTCTCTGCAGTTTTGTTTTCTGTGATTTTTCTTCCATGTGTGCAACCTTAAGTCCACAATATTAAGTAGGAAATTGCAGATTAGATAGAATTGAAAAAGCCTAAAAACCTATTCTTAATAGTGACAAGACTATTATGGAAGTAACAATTCATTTTCTAATTCTATTTAAGGATAGTTTCATAAGACAGAGCCCATATCTGACATTGATACAAAGCTGATACTTGACACTGATAAGCCTAGGAATGTGTGGCTAGACAGGTCACAAGCCATAGGGGAGAGCCCAATATTATTATTCTGCTCAATAGGTATAGTATGAAAGTGATTCCTAATGATTTACTGTTATCCCCATAGATGAATGCATGTCTCAACTCTCATCAGAGAAGTTTCGTTATGCAGCAAGCAGATGGTAATTAACACAAAAACTGACAACTGGCCAACATGTAGAAAATAAGACACCACACGCAGAGTACCTATCCCTGAATAAGACACCTACATCAAACTTCTGTATCCCAAGGCTCAGAGATCATTGCAGAAGAGAGAAAGACTGGAAAGATGGTAAGAGCCAGAGGGAATGGATGGATGATCACAAGGAAACAATTTTCCAGACAGCTGGTCAGTTACTCATACGAACTCACGGCAATGTGACAGTATGCAAAAGTCCTACACGAGCTCAAATCAGACAAAATCCCAGCATAGACATGAGGAAATGGGTGAAAAACCCCAACCCTACCTGAGGAACTATCCAAAACTGATGGCTGCTTGGGAGGAGAGAGTCCATTTTTTTTTAAAGGAAGAGTTTTTTTTTTTAATTTATTCTTGTATGTGTATGAATGTACTGTCTGCACATAGGTTTGTGTGCCCATGTTGTGCAATGCCGTGGAGGTCAGAAGAGGGCATCGGATTCCCCTGGAACTGGAGTTAAAGATGGTTTTCAGCCACCATGTGGGTGCTGGGGATCAAACCTGGGTCCTCTGCAAGAGCAGTTGGTTCTCTTAACCGCTAGGCCATCTCTCCAGCCCCCCCATTTCTTTAAAGGGTGGCACTCTTGGTAGATTAAGCAGGTTCCAGTGGATGAACCCACACTGAAGGACATTGGGGACACAATTTTGACCGTATAAACCTTAATATATGTATAGTAGAGTACATGAAATTGAGCTGAGGGGTAGTAAGAGGAGGTGAAATAGAGGAGGGGGTCTAAATACAATAAAAATATATTGTATGAAATTCACAATTCAGTAAAAAGGAAAATATTAGAAAAAGCCCCCACTAATTCTTATATTTTTTTTTAATTTTATTTATTTCCATATGTGTATGTATTGTCTGCATGCAAGTTTGTGCACCCGTGTCGTGCAATGCCGCGGAGGTCAGAAGAGGGTCTCGGATTCCCCTGGAGCTGGAGTTCTCCTGGAATTGGAGTTTCAGACGGTTCTCGGCCGCCATGTGGGTGCTGGGGATCGAACCCGGGTCCTCTGTAAGAGCGGTCGGCGCTCTTAACCGCTAGGCCATCTCTCCAGCCCCTAATTCTTATTTTTATGGTCAATGATCAAATATAGACCCAGATGAAAACTTATAAGTGAGTATGTTTAGCTTTATTATTCATAATCCTAGCTTTATTATTCATAATCCTAGCTTTATTATTTATAACAGCTCAAACTGAAAGAAACTTAAGCATTCGCTGACTGGGAAATGGGGTTCGCAGAACTATGCTATAGCCAAAGGAAGGAAATCTATTTAGTAATAAAAAGGAATGAAACACAGATAACACGCTACAATAAAGATGAACCACTTCTGTGTGCAAATAGTGACTTTGTTTTTGTAGTCTACTGTCACTACAAACATACTCTGTGGTGACTTATTTCTTCTTTTTATCTTGATGGCTATTGGTGGAGTCCCAATTCCATAGCAGAATGTGGGCAACAGGATTCTCTGTAATTAGGATTGAGGAATTTGGCAGGAATCATGGAAATGTTCTAAAAGTAGATTGTCATGGATCAGTGAAATGACTCAATGGGGAAAAGTACTCGTAGCCAAGTTGAGGACCCTGGTTCAATCCCTAGGGCCTACGTTGTAGAAGGAGAGGACAGATTTCTACAAGTTGTTCTGTGATCTCCACGTGTGTGCTGTGGCTCATTCACACACACACACACACACACACACACCAAAAAACCCTTCAAATTGAATTGCCATGATGCTTGTATCACTCACTAAACAAACTGATCTGATGACAATATCAGAATTTTCCATTTACAACAGATCTTGTTCATGGTATATAAATAAAACTTTTTTTTTTTTTTTTTTTTTTCAAGACAGGGTCTCCCTGTAGCCCCAGCTGTCCTAGAACTCAGTCTGTAGACCAGGCTGGCCTTGAACTCACAAAAATCTGCCTGCCTCTGCCTCCAGAGTGCTAGGATTAAAGGCGTGCGCCACCATGCCCGGCTATAAATAAAACTTTTGATAAAGCTATTTAAGAAGTGAACTTGCCACAGTTTTCATCATGGGAAAATGAAAAAAGAAAAAAAATCAAACAAAAATTTCCCACAGAGCATACTTGTAGTGTGGCAGAACAGGGCCAAGCCTGGCTTCATTCATACACAAGTTTAGAGGGCAGACCCACACGGCCTCACAGCTGGCTGGATCGTCTGTGTGCTTTTCAGGGTGATGTTCTCTCAATGCCCTGAGATTATGTGCAGATACATTAAAAATTAATTCATCAATACTTACCTTGTAGTATATTTACAATTTTCAGCGGAATGGGCCATAAACCAGCTTCTGTGGGTTCCAAGATTAGAAAACCCTAAGGCAATGTAAAAACTTGCACTTCAGAAAACAAATGAAGAAGCCCACAGCCTCAGGCCTTTATTAATTCCTGAATTCGCCAATTGACTTTTCTTGGAAGAAAAAGTGCTCCAGAATTAAACCTAAACCCCTGATCCCAGGCAGTCTCCTAAAAAATGTGGGGCCTTTAGCCCAGTGGGCTCGCAAACTAATAGGGAGGCTCACAATGCCAGTCTTCCAGGGAGACAAAGGAAAGGCGCAGTTCAAGATTCACAGGACTGTAGGCTTCAAAGATGAAAAGACACAAAGCTCACAATTTACCAGTGACCAGTAGTGGCTTAGCAAATGGGAAGGACTTTCAAAAGGACAATAGTATCAGAAGTGAAGCCGAATTTAGTTGGTACTGTTTTCTGGCGTACTGAGCGGGGAACAGTGGCTGAGAGCAGAGAATCTGGGCTGCAAGTTTGGACAGCAAAGGGAGGAGTTCTGCCAAGGCAGCCTCTGCGCGTCCATGGCTCTGACTTCCATGCTCAGGCACTTTGCACACTTGTAGGCACAGAATCACCATAGGTACCACTACCTGCTTGGACTCTGCGTTTTGCATAGGACTTTTGAGGCAGGCACACTTTAACGCAAGTGTTCAGATTCTCCAAGTCTGTACATCTCTCTGTCATACCAAGGCCTCTTCCCCAGTTCAGGAAACAGTGGAGAATAGAGCTGCCTCTGGAACTGAACCGAGTACCATGCCGGGAGCTATTTGGATTCAGGGCCTCTGACTGTGGTCGCTATGGAAATAGGACTAGGCATCCTGCATTAGTCATACTTTAGGGACACGTGGAGACACCAGATATTACAGAGGCTAAAGCATGTTCTCATTCTCAGGGGAATTTGGCCCTGTCTGATAGTGAGATTATTGCTGTCAATGGAGTGTGGAAGAGCTCCTCAGATTTCTGTTTTTAAACTCCTCTTTTGAAATGGCACATATGAAACTTGCTTATCTCTATCGACTGAATTTCATTACAAGCCCGTTTTGTTTGTCAACGGGAGACCAAAGCTCACTGCTGACTTCCCCAGTTATCAGACTCAGCCAGCCCCAAGTGCTGTCCTTCCCTGTGGCCTGTGTGTCCAGGCAGGCAGTGCTCTGTGGCCCTCACAGACCCACAACTCATGGCAGGCCACACCGCCTGTGGCTGGACAGTCCCCCAGCTAGGCCAGCCTTCTGTCATTAACATATCCAGGTCAGCATTGTAAACAGCCAAGAAACCCATCCTAGGAGGGATGGGGGAGGAGAGATAGGGTTGTATTTAGGGAGGATGATTCCAATCCTGCATAAAGTGGGTCATTTCTGCAGCCCACTACTGAGAATTAGTTGGTTCTGAAGACCCATGGCTGAGGCAGAGCAGCGATTATTAGACAATTAGATGGCAGAGGCTAAAGCACACCAGCTAAGTGAATTCCACTAAAACACTTGAATTAAAAAGGAAAATGAAAGAACAGCTGGAGAGACTGCTCAGTGGTTAAGAGCACTGGTTGCTCTTACAGAGGAACCAGGTTCAATCTCCAGCCCCCACATGCAACTCCAGTTCCAGGGAATCCGAAGCCCTCTTCTGAGTTCTGTGGGCATTGTATGACATGGTCGCCCTTACATGCATGCAGGCAATACATTAATGCACATAAAAATAAAAATAACAAATAACATTTAGAAAAAGGAAAAAAAAGAAATAGAGAAAAAACTCCTTTAGCTTTTGATATGTTAAAAACAGCCTTGACCCCAAGTTCTGAAACGTGGCTCCCTCAGGTTTGGCTTAACAGGTATTTAAGACCACACTTAAGAAAGAGGTCCAGGTTCTTTGAGAGTTGTTCCTTCCACCTTTGTTACTGCATAGCCAGCATTAGGTTTTAGGGAGAGAGCAGGAGGTTTACCAGGGAGACATCCACTGGCCTCAGAGAACAGATTTATCCATGCAAGCAACAGACAGTACAGTTGGGGTCAGGGAGACCGGGGTCTAGAAAGGAAATTTCAGCCCAGAAAAGCAAAGGAAAGTGTCTACTTTTACAGCTCTCTGAGGGATAGGAGTGTCTTCTGTCATGAGGAAGCAGGCTGAGGAAGCAGCCAGACACCATGATTCAGTCTATGTGATAGGAGTCATTCTCTGAGTTAGGAGCCCACCTTGGCTAATATGTGACCCATGCAACAGGACAATATTCGGGCTGCTGCTGCCTTCTGTGGTTAGGGCCTGCTTACCAGGCCGGCCTGGGCTCTCTAGCATACAAATAGGGCCCTGCTGCCCTGTCTACCCAGAGCATGCATCTCTCCTTTTTGAACCAGAAATTGTATTTATAGTTATTTTTTGTAAGTGATCCATTGACAATTAAAATGAAAGTATAAAATAACAGTGTATCATGTTTCAGAATTACTAAAAATGTAGACTTTCAATGTTCTCACCACAAATAAGTATGTGAGGTGAATTATTAGTTATTTTGATTTTGTCAGTAGATAATGTAAATCTATAAAAGATACATTGCAGTGTATGAGATATGCAATATTGTCAATTAAAAATTGAGATATGCAATATGAGATATCAATTATTATTTGTCAATTAAAAATAAAAAGGAAAAAGGCATATTCCATAGAGAATGAATGTCATAAACCTATTACATCAGGGTTAGGAAGAAAATAGTTTAAAGTGTAATACCTTTACTTATTACAGTATTTTTTAAAAAATATTTTTAAAATAAATTTTGCTTTATTATGAGATATTTTACCCCACATTTGATATCTGGCTTGAAATTTGCCCTTTGCCTTTTCTTTGTCTTTGCTTCATATAAAACGGTTTAAGTTTTTGGCAATGACTGTATTTAAAGCATCCTACCCCATCCTCTCCCCTCTTCAATTTCTCCCACACACCCTACACCCTCTCAACTTTGTGACCTCTTGATTTTTGTTCACACGCACACATAAAATGTACTGAGAACCATCTGTAACTCCGGTTCCAGGAGAACTCCAGTTCCAGGGGAATCCGAGACCGTCTTCTGACCTCCGCGGCATCGCATGACACGGGTGCGCAGACCTGCATGCAGACAATACATTCATACACATAAAAATAAATAAATAAATAAAAATTAAAAAAAAATTAATTTAATTAAAAAAAATGTACTGAATTCATTTAGTGTTGCTTGAATATACATGTGCTTCTGCTGATCATTTGGGATTAGATAAGCTATCAGGGAGCTCTCCCTGGAGTAAGGTGACTCCTTCCTCTCTCTCTCTCTCTCTCTCTCTCTCTCTCTCTCTCTCTCTCTCTCCATCACTGATTACCTGCAGCTCCCCATCTAGGTGGAGGAGTCTTGTGACATTTTCCCATCCACACTGGCATGTGGACTGGTGTCATCATGCAGTTCTCACTGAGGCAACCATATTGCTGAGATTTCATGGGTGCAGCCTCCCTGTAATGTCTCAGATCTACTGTCTAGCAGCAGGCATCCTCATTATGGCTCTTACAATCTTTCTACCCTGTCTTCTGCTATGTTCCCTGAACCTTAGCTGTAGAGGTTGTATTTTAGTTGTACCGGTTGGGGCTGGGCTCCATGGTCACTTTATCTCTAAGTTTTGGTCAGTTGTGGAACCTTGTAGTGGTCTTCACCTGCTATAAAAAGAAGCTTCTTCGATAGGCAGTGCAAACTGCACTTATCTGTGGATGTATTTAGAATATAGCAAGAATTTACGTTGGCCTAGGAAAGTGGCAGTATTAGGTTCTTGTCAGCCATGGTTATTTGGCTATGTTTACAGTACCAGACATGAATTCCCTCCTACTGAGCGGTCCTCAAATTCAATTAGGCAGCTACTGGTCACCCAAGACCCTAGTTCCACTTTGAACCAACAGAGATATTTTTCTGGGCTGGTCGTTATTCTGGTTGACAGCTGGGTAAGACTGTTGATTGGCTTTCTCCCTTGGAAGTTTGCATAGTAGCCTCTGATACCATGAGAACTAGTCTTCGGGGAGAGGGCTTCAGATCAGTTCCAGCTCCATTGTTCCAAATCCTATGTCTGAAATATATTGTATCTTCAGCAAAAGCATCTTACATTCAAGTTCTGGGAGGTAACCAAGGTCAGTGATGATAGCCTATGTTATTTTGGGAGTCTCTTGGAGTTCCTTGACCAACAATTTTGAAGGGAGATTTCCTTTGTCTGGCACTGGGATATTTGGTACATTGCCTTTAGTTATACACATGCAGACACACACACATTATGCATGCATTTTAAGTAAGCTTATAAAATATTGTATTCTTCAGGTCTTTTTCAGACTTCCTTACTATTATTTATCTTTCCTTCCACTCCCTCCCCTTCTGTTACCTCCCTTCCCCTCTCTGGTTAGATGTCCCCCTCCCTTTTTTCACCCCCCCAATAGTGCCTGTGTCTTATTACAGTCCTCTCTAGAGCTCTTTCTCCTCCCATCCCCTCATGGTCTCTTTCTGCTTTCCCGGCTTCTATGGTTATTTCAGGTTTTATGCTCACACTTAAAGAGTCAGAGGTAGGGCATACAAATGAGCCAGAGCATTCGTTTTTCTGGGTCTGAGTTATGTCACTCAGTATGTTTCAGATTTCTTTACAGCAGATTAGAACTCCACTATGTACATGTGCCGCACTTTTATTATCCACTCATCTGATAGATGGGGGATTTTAGGTTGCTCCCATTTTGTAGTTATTGTGAAAAGAGCAGCAGTATACATGGCTGAGCAAGTACCTCTGTAGTACAATATTGAGTCCTGCGGGTACATGCCAAGGAGTGATACAGGTGGGTCATGCGGCAGATCTGCACACCGATTTCCACGGAAGCCGCACCAGTTTGCACTCCCGCCAGAGGTGTGTGTGTAGGAGGTTCCTTTTCCCACATCCTCACTGGCATTTGTTGTCATTTGTTTCCTTGATCTTAGCCATTCTGATTGAAACAAGATGAAATCTTCGATTTAATTTTTCAATCTCTAATTGCTAAGGTTGTTGAACACATTTTAAGGTCTTTTATTTTTTCTTTGGGGAATTCTCTTTTCAGGTCTGTAAACCATTTTTTAACTGGGTTCTTTGTATATTCTGGAATTAATCCTCTATCAGATGTGTACCTGGCAATGATTCTCTCCCACTCTGTGGGCTTCTTTTTCACTCAATTGATTATTTTCTCTGCCATACAGAAGTTTTGTGTGTGTGTGTGTGTGTGTGTGTGTGTGTGTGTGCTGTCTGCATGTAGGTTTGTGCACCCATGTCATGCAATGCCAAGGTCAGAAGAGGGTGTCGGATTCAGAAGAGGGTGTCGGATTTCCCTGGAACTGGAGCTAAAGATGGTTTTCAGCTGCCATGTGGGTGCTGGGGATCGAACCCAGGTCCTCTGCAAGAGCAGTCGGGGCTCTTAACCACTAGGCCATCTCTCCAGCTCCCCAGAAGATTTTAAATTCAGTTATTTTTCGTTTGTCAATTGCTGGCCTTAAGTGAATGGAGTAGGATTTAGAAAGTTTTCTTGCAGCTTAGTGTGTAGGGTACTGCTGTGTTTTCTTCTAGTAGTTTCAGGGCTTCAGGTTTCACAATGGAAATGATCTACTTGAAGCTGATTTGTGTGGAGGGTGATGGGTAAGGGTCTAATTTCATTTTTCTACATGTGGATGTCCAGTTTTACCAGCATCAGTTTTTTAAGATGCCATCTTTCTTCTACTGTATAGTTTTGGCATCTCTGTCAAATATCAGTTGGCTTTAATTACATGCACTTGTGTTGGATCTTCTATTTAGATCCATTGAGCCATATGCTGGTTTTGTGCCCGTACCATGATGTTATCATTACTATAGCTCTGTAATATAGTTTGAAATCTAGTATGGCAATCTGTCCAGCATTACTATTTTGTTCATAGTTGCTTTGCATAGCCAAAGTCTTTTTGTTTCCATATGAATTTTAGGATGCTTTTTTTCTATTTCTGTGAGTAATGTCATGGGGATTTTGATTTAGACTACATTGGTAGGATGACCATTTTACAATATTACTTTCACCAGTCCCTCAACATGGGAGGTCTTTTCATCTTCCAGTACATTCTTCAATCTCTTTCGTCAGAGATTTAAAGTTTTCAATATAGAGTTCTTTCATATCCTTGGTTAGGTTTATTGGTTGTAACATGGTCTCTTTCTCAGCATGCTTGTTTGTATATAAAAAGACTACTGATTTTTGTAAGTTGGTTTTGTATTCTGCCACGTTGCTGAAAGTATTGAATATTTCTAGAAGTTTACTGGTGGAGTCTGGGGGATTCTTTATGTATAATATTATATTATCTGCAAACAGGATAATTTGACTTCTTTTCTGATTAGTATCCTTGTATTTTCTTTCTCTTTTCTTATTGTACTAGCTAGGACTTGAAGGACTAAATTGAAAAGAAGTGGGGATAGTGGGCACCCCTGTCTTGTTTCTGGTTTTAATGTGATTGTTTTGAGTTTCTGCACTTAGGATGATGTTGGCTGTGGGTTTATTTTTTATGGCCTTTATTATGTTGAGGTATGTTCCTTTCAGTTCTCTTTTCTCTAGGACTTCTATCATAAATGAATGTTGTATTTTGTCAAAGGCCTTTTCTTCATCTATTGGGATGATCATGTAATTTTTGTCTTTAAGTCAATTTACATGATTTATTACATTTTTTGACTTATGTATGTTGAACCATCTCTGCATTTCTGCAACAAAGCCCACTTGATCATGGTGGATAATCTTTTTGATATATATCTACATGTGGTTTTTAATGAGAATTTTTGTATCTATGCTCATCAGGGATATTGACCTACAGTTTTGTTTTGTCTTTACCTGGTTTGGGTATTAGAGTATCTGTCTTCATAGAAGAAGTTTACATGTGTTTGCTCTGTTTCTATATTTCTGAATAATTTAAGCAGTATTGGCTGTAGTTTTTCTTTGAAGGTCTGGTAGAATGCTGCTGTGAATCTATATAGACATAGGTTTTTCTTTTTATTTGGAAGACTTTGTGTTACTGTTTCAATCTCCTTATTTGTTATGCATCTAAGTTATTGATTTCTTCATGGTTTAACTTTGCTAGTTAAGTTGAAGGTAGAACATTTTCTATTTCCTTTAAGTTTTCAAACCTGATTTTTAAAGAATTCCCTTATAATATCTGGATTTCTTTGCAGTCTGTTGTAATATTTCCCTTTTCATTTCTTGATTCTGTTAGTTTGGGTCTCTATTTTGATTAATTGGGCTAAGGATCTATCAATCTTTATCTTTTCAAAGAACAATATTTTAGATTTGTTAATTATTTGTATTGTTTCCTTTCCTTCTATTTAGTTGAGTTCTGCTCTGATATTTATTCCATGCCATCTACTGTGTTTGGGTTTGATTTATTCCTGTTTTTTCCAGATTCTTGATATGAGCCATCAAGTCATTTTTTCGTGGTCTTTCTGATTTTTTAGTGCAGGCACTAATTCCCCTCTTAGGACTACTTTAAATGGATGCCAGTGGTTTTGTTATATTGTGTTTTCATTTTCTTTTAATTCATAGATTTTTAAAATTTCTTTCTTGATTTCTTCTTTGAGCCATTTATCATTTGATAATATATTATTTACTCCTCATGAGTTTGTATAATTACAAGAGATTCTTTTGCTGTCAAGTTTAAGCTTTATTGCACTGTAGTCAGATATATGGAGTTATTTCCATTTTTCTGTATTTCTGTCCCATTACATGGTCTATTTTAGAGAAACTTCCATGGGTTACTGAGTAGAATATGTATTCTTTGACATTTAGGTAGAATATTCTGCAGATATCCATTAGGTCCATTTGATGTATGATGTCATTTGATTTGATATTTCTCTATTTTTTCCAAATGACCTGTTTATTAGACAAAGTGGGGATTGCTATTACTTACTATTACTGGGTTGGGGTCATGTATGTCTTAGAGTCCAGTAGTATGCTTTTAATGAAATTAGCTACACAAGAGTTTGGTGAATATGTTTAAGACTATAATGCCTTCTGGCTAAAATTGCTCCCTTGATCAGAATGAAGTGTACCTCTTTAATCTCTTCTGATTAATTTTACTATGACGTCTACTTTGTCAGGTATTAGTATAGCAACACTTTCTTGTTTCTTGATCCCATTTCCTTGGAATACTTTTCTCAATCATTTTACTGTAAGGTGATGCCTGTCCTTGATGGTAAGATGAGTTTCTTGTAGGCAAAAAGAGATGGATATTATTTCTTTTTAAAATTTACTTTAGTTTTTATGCATATGGATATGAGTGTATTCCCTGCATGTGTGTAAGTGCACCCATTTTGTTCACTGTTGGTGGCAGTCAGAAGCTGGTGTCAGATGCCCTGGAACTAGAGCTATGGACTGTTGTTAAACACTATGTAGGTGCTAGGAATCAAACCTGAAGCCAGTGCTCTTAACCACTGAGCCAACTCTCTAGTCACCGACCCAAGTTATTTCTTAATCCATTCATCTAATTTGTCTTTTTTGATTGAGGAGTTGAAGCCATTAATGTTTAAAATTGTTATGGCAGGATGTATGTCGAGTGCTGTCATTTTTTTTTCTTTGTGTTCTTAGTCATATTTTGTGTTACAGCAATTATAACATCATTTGTTTACTTTCTGTATCCTCTAAGCTATGTTTATAGCATCTCTTCAGTCCACAATACTGCTTCTAGTATTCTCTGTAGGGTTGATTTGGTGGACATGAATTATTTTAGCCTGTTGAAATCATGGAAAGTTTTTCTTTCTTTTTAAACTATGGCAAATAGTGCTGTGTAATGTTTTTTTTTTTTAATTTTTTTTAATTTTAATTTTATTTTATTTTATTTATTTCTGTATGTGTATGAATGTACTGTCTGCATGCAAGTCTGTGCACCCGTGTCGTGCAATGGCGCGGAGGTCAGAGACGGTCTCGGATTCCCCTGGAACTGGAGTTCTCCTGGAATTGGAGTTTCAGACGGTTCTCGGCCGCCATGTGGGCGCTGGGGACCGAATCCGGGTCCTCCGCAAGAGCGGTCGGTGCTCTCAACCGCTAGGCCATCTCTCCAGCCCCCATTTAATGTTTTTATGATGGTATGGTGTGGGGAGTTTCTTTTCTGGTCCTGTCTGTCCCTGTTCAGGTGCTTCTTATATCTGTATAGACATGTCCTTCCTTCATTTAGGGAAGTTTTTCTCCTATAATACTGTTGAAGGTCTGTTCTAATGCTGTTGATCTAGGATTCTTCTCATTCTGTGTTTTTGGTTCACAGATTTGGCCTTTTCATGTGGTCCCAAAGTTCCTGCATATTCTGTAGCCTGTTTAATTTTTCATTTCCTTTCATTGATGATAGGTCCAATTCCTCTACTTCCTTCAAGTCCTGCTGTTCTGTCTTCTATTTGCTATATTTTATTCAGCTTTCTAATTGCATTAAGTTTTAAAATTCCATCTTTATTTTAGCTTAAGTTTTCTTTAGTATTTCTAGCTTTTTACTGGATTTATTTTTTTAATCTTGAATTGTCTTTGTCATTTTATCCAGTTATATATTTGTTTTATCTTAAACTTCACTCAAAAGTTTATTCCTATCTCCATTGAGTTAACTGAGTTGTTTATATCTTTTTTAAATTCATTGAATTCTTTGATCATATTTATAATTGTTATTTTAAATACTGTGTCCTGGAGTTCATCTAGGTAATTATTTTTTTGCAGAACATTTCTAAAGGACTAGTGGGTTTGGGGTAAATATTGTCTGGCTTTAATACTCTTTGTGTTTTTGCTAGGTGACCTGGGCTTTAATACTCTTTGTGTTTTTGCTAGGTGAACCTGGGCTTTAATACTCTTTGTGTTTTTGCTAGGTGACCTGGGCATATGGACTTCTTTTGTTGGATGTGTGTCTGATATGAATTCTAGCCTGCCTTTATCGAGTGGCAGTTTGATTCTGTTTTTGTTGTTTGTCTAAGCATGGTTGATTTCTGATCAAGTGTATGTGGGTATGCACATGTTCCATTTTATTTATTGAGATATAGCTCACATTGCCATTTCAAAAATCATTCAGCTCTAATACTTTCCCCTTTCTGTACTTTTAATTGTTTAGTGTAACTTTTATATTTTTATATATTAGAAAATATCTCTCTACTTTATACCTATTATATACATATATATGTTTAACATGTTTAACTTAAATTTGGATATAGAATTGTTGGTCACAACATTTTTCTTTCAATATCTCAAGTTTTTTTATGTGAAGAGAAAGGAAATATGAAAAAAGACATTATTTTTCTATTTTCTTGGTAAGGCAATTTGTCCTTAAAGATAATTCAACCCCCTACTTTCATAGCTGAGGTGACTGAGGGTGAAAGAGTATGTAAAATTCGAACTTGGAGCAGAGGAAAACTAAAGTGAGGTACAGGAAGCCACCTGGATTTTTATCTACAAATCATTTTTCTTTTCCAGAAAAAAGCTATCTTTTTAAGAGAATTATTTTTTCTATTCTCCAACAACATGACTCCATTAGGACTTGCAAAACATACTAGCCTGTTCTCATGTGTACAAATGGGGGTGTGTAATCTAATTCAAGCTACTCAGTTAATATTGCCAACACAGCAGAATCTAAAATTACTAGGAGACAGATTGCCAGGAATGTCTGTGAAAGAGTTTCTCAGTTGTGGTATTGATGTGGGAGGGCCTACCTACATGTGGGTGGCACAACGAATGGTTGGGTCCCAGGGTGAAAGAAAAAGAGAAAAATAGCATTGATCTCTCTCTGCTTCTGGACCACAGGTGCAGTGTAACCTGCTGTGTCACACTCAGGCCACCATCACTTTCCCACTGTGATGGACTATGCTCTCTAAACTGTGAGCCAAAATAGATGTTTCCTTATTTACATTGATTGTTCAGGCATTTTGTTGCAGTGATGAGAAAATAATCAATAGAGTACTTTTCCACAGAATCTAACAATCTACAATTGTAGAACATTTTATCTCTTGTTTAAACACCCTACAGAATGTGACTTAGTTTTCATCTAGTTTTGAAGAATTCTTTTAGTCTTTTGATTCATGTTCCTTTACCTCAGTCATAGTTATTTTTATGGTGTCTTTGATGAGAGTTTTGCTCTTTTCTTCTGGTAGATTCTTAGGTGCACTTATCACCTCTTTCCTGATTCTACCCATTGCCTTCATTTTTTTTTTAATTTTTTTTTTATTAATTTATTTCTGTATGTGTATGAATGTACTGTCTGCATGCAAGTCTGTGCACCCGTGTCGTGCAACGCCGCGGAGGTCAGAAGAGGGTGTCGGATTCCCCTGGAACTGGAGTTCTCCTGGAATTGGAGCTTCAGACGGTTCTTGGCCGCCATGTGGGTGCTGGGGATCGAACCCGGGTCCTCTGTAAGAGCGGTCGGCTCTCTTAACCGCTAGGCCATCTCTCCAGCCCTCTACCCATTGCCTTCAATACCTACTAGGTTCTTTGCCACATTTGCCTATCTAATATTTTCTCTTCATAAGCATTTACAGAAGTCTATTGGTGATAGGCCCAGATTATTGCTTCCTGGTCTGCACTTCAGATAAGAACGTCTGCACCTTTGCTCTAGGATATGGTACCTGGCAGAACAGCCTTGTTGCATTAAGACGATTGTCTCTTTTTTCTTCTTCTTTTTAAAGTTATTTATTTTATGTATATGAATGTTATGTCCACATGTATGTTAAGTGCACCTGTGTCATGCAATACCAGTGGAGGTCAGAAGAGGGGGTTTGGTCCCCTGGAACTGGAGCTGCAGATGGCTGTTAGCTGCCATGTGGGTGCTGGGATTCTATCCTGAGTCCCCTGCAAGAGCAGTCAGTGTTCTTAACCACTGAGCCATCTCTTGTGGGAAAGCAATCCTGTATCTTGTGCGTGTGCAGGCTATCAATATGCTTAGCACAGTAGGTGGAGCAAAGGATGCAGAGGATGCTCTGTTTTCAGCTAGCACATACTCGGAAGTCCGTAGTAGGCTTGCTTGTCAGCATGCTTCTCTTCTGAATATGCCCCACAAATGGATGACGCAGATGGTGTGGAGGTCTAAGATTGGCCACTGGGAGGTGATGTGATGTGATGTAGCAGCTGCCTGCCCCAAACTTATATGAGCTGCCTATTATGAAGAATAAACGGATGTCACAGATTTCACCACGTGACGTGGTCCCTGGGCTGTTACTGCGCACATGCTTGGTTGCATGTGTATAGAACAACAAAATCATGAAATTTGTAGGTAAATGGAATTAGAAACTGTTATACTAAGTGAAGCGACACAGACTCAGAAAAAGAAGTGACGTATTTTCTCTGTCACTTGTGGATCTTAGCTCCTAATATTTATATACCTCTCACCACTCATCAACGAAACTTCTTTTTGCAACAGAGTTATATGACTGGTCAAATGCAGAGACTTGGTGTCTATGTGATGCTCATCTATAAGAGGCACATCTATGATCAACCTCTTCATCTAAGGCTTGGGGAACAGCAGAACAGGGGGCAGAAAGAATATTATTGCATCTCTCACCTCTTACAAGTGAAGCTTCCTCATGCAGCAGATGGTGATTAACACAGAAATCCACAACTGACCAAAGTGAAGAGTATGTGTCCTTGGATAAGACTAGTCTACAAAACCTCTGCCACCCAGGGCTCAGGGATCATTGCAGAAGGGGGAGCAGAAAGACTTTAAGAGCCAAGGGTATTAGATGATCACAAGGAAACAGGATTTTCCAGGTGACAGGG
Source organism: Rhizomys pruinosus (assembly GCA_009823505.1). Classification (NCBI taxonomy): domain Eukaryota; kingdom Metazoa; phylum Chordata; class Mammalia; order Rodentia; family Spalacidae; genus Rhizomys; species Rhizomys pruinosus. The sequence goes on from VZQC01001366.1 coordinate 1,929,153, forward strand.
AATTTGTTCATGTGAGCTTGCATCAATGGTGACAGCGTGCACAAGACCCATGCAAACCCAAACCAGACAAAACCCCCAACTTTAGCTGAGAAGCTGTTAGGTGAAGGAGAGTTGTCCTTCTTTAAGGGAGTGATGCTAGATAGGTTGACCATGCTCCAGTGGATGAAGTCACACTGAAGGACATCTGAGTGCACAAATCAAAGCCTTAATATATGTGACAGAATGCATGAGATCTGGCAGACGGGGTTTGGGGAGCATCTAGGGGAAGGGGGTCTAAATATGATCAAGATGTATTATATGAAATGCATAAAAATTCAATAAAATTAAAGAATGAAAGAGCTTATTTTCTTTCTATTTCTTTGTTCCTTTGCACAATGGTAGTTTTATAATATAACTCTATATTAGTGGTTTATTTAATTTTTACTGTCTCAAGAGCTTCTCCAAGCAAATAATTTTTTATGACTGAGCAACAAATTGTTGAGTTCTTTTAGAAGTCTCACATACTTGACACCTTCAAAATTAATACTATAAATAGTTAAGATAATTATAAGGCACAACATCAATATATTTCTTCATATTATCCATAAAAGTATAAGAGCAATAGTGATATTCAGAGAAAGGGGAGAATAATACAGGATGCTCAGGAAGGACTTGAATACAGAAAAAATTAAAATATAAAATTCTAGAGCTTTAAGGGTCCTTAAATATAACTTGACTTCAGATAATAGATATAGCTGAGGCTGAAGTTGAGAAAGTAAAAATGACGTGTGCATGTATATGAAGATTACATGTATATTAAGGTTACATGTAGAACAAAGGAAGGACTAAACAGGTATAGGAAGTCACTTGTGTTTACATCAGCAAATTACATTTTTTCTTCTTCTGAAAAGTTCTGTCTTTTTAGGATATTATTTTAAGGAATTCATTTTATTGTATCCTGCAAGTATGAGACCTGCGAAACATATCAGTCTGTTCCCTGTGCATAAATATTGATGTGTAATCTAACCTAAGTCACTCAGGGTCCTTCTATGAGATTTTAAAATTTGACCTAAGGAAAAACGAAAGCTTCTCTCTGTTGAAAGCTCAAAGAGCTGAGCTGCAGATGCCATTTCTAACATGCTTTATCTTCCTGGAGGGAATGAAGCTGTCCATCACACTGAAGATGGGCAAGGTCTTGACAGCATTTGGGATTCCAGTTCCAGTTATCGTGAGGTTATTAGCTATCACTTTGTCAGTGGCTTGAGTAACTCAGTGTAAAACATATCATTTTGGCCCAAGTTGGGTGGGTTATCATTTCTGTTAAGTATATTCAAGGTTTGTCTAATACGTGTGCCTTTCAGAAACCGAACAGATGGAAAAGGGCAGGGAGGGAATTCTAGGCAACAAAGAAATGAATGCAAGGAATGAAGGCCAAGATGTCATGCTCTGTTCTGACAGCTAGAGAGAATGAACATCTCAGGTCAGGAATGAATGATGCAAAGAGTGACAAGAGCCCACAGAGCAGGCTCCCTGGACTGGGGACTTGTCCCTACCTCACAGGAGAAGCTCTAAGAGTGGGAGGTCTGCACACAGTTGACTCAGTTCCTCAGTTCCCCACCCCTAGGAGTGGCAAACTTTAACGGACAAAACCACACATTTCCTAGGGAATTTAAAATAAGCACTGATTTGTTCATAGAGGATGTAAAGCAGAAAGAAAATGTTACCTGTGATTAATTTCAGAAAATTGTTTGGGTACCATCATAACTCTGCTGGTTTGAGTGTTCTGAGTGCAGGATTGAGAAAATATGGGAGTTATATATTGTGCCTTGTTCTGAACAGCAGCCCTTCTTTCATTTATCTTTCATTTATCTAGGCTATTTCCATCTCTTATCTGAAGCTCATTCAGCTTATCAGGTCTATTTTCTATCTTCTCATTTGAGTGTATTGTACTTATATTTTACTGCATAGTTTACCACATACAACTTAGTAGACTAGTTTGGAGTTCCTGTCAGGAAGAGAGGACACTGATGATCCATGTAAGCCAATCTAAATTGGAACCTTGTTGTTAGAAGCTGTAAGCGAATGAAACCTCATCTTGGCCTAGCTGTCAAGATTCAGATAGTTTTTCAAAGTTATTCAGCACAGCAGGCCAGCCATGGGGCCTCGAGAAGGACTGACAAGTGTGAAGATGCACAGAATGCTAGAATCCTGTCACTCCTGTCCAGTTCTATCCCGACCCATTTGTGCTTATGGCTGCCTTAGAGTGGGCCTATTAGTCAGAGACCTAGTTTTCTTCTCTGCCACATAATGACAATGTGACTATCTGGCCTGGTTTCCATGGATTTTGGGAGACTGACTGAGAACAGTGCTTCTGAAATGTGAGCTATTTTAGCATGGGTAATGGAAGGGAACTAGGAAGTCATTATAAACTTCCCATGGGCCATCAAGAGCTCTCTCCCTGATGCCAGTCACTGGGACATGATCAGCCTTGTGAGAGTTGCCTGGTGTCTTCTCTTCAAGCTGTTTCCTGGTGGTTTTGTTTTTTTCTTCCAGATTTTCCCTTAGTGTCCTTGTTCTATGTTCCCCTTTTAGCCTCGTCCCTCTACTGCCTTGGATGTGCAATTACAGCACAGGCAGGCGGATCTTTGTGAGTTCAAGGCCAGCCTGGTCTACAGAGTGAGTTCCAGGACAGCTGGGGCTACAGGGAGACCCTGTCTCAAAAAGACAAAAAAAAAAGAGAAGGCAATCACAAAAAGAACCAGACTAGGTTAGGTGTTGTAGACAATAGGAAAGAATAATGCTCAAATTTTCAAAGTCAGTCACATATCCTAACCTAAACTGTATTAACTTTGTTCAGAGTCATAGAACATAGTTGCTGAGTAGGAAGCCTATTCACAGCCTAACCTCTGATAATGACAGGTTAGAGCAAGGCCGGGAGCAATGGCTGAATCTGTAGTCTCTGGGCAGGAGAGAGGCTAAAATAAGATTGAGAATGATCTGCTGACAGTAAACCCTCTTCCTTTTGCTTTTTAATACTCAACATTTTTCTCCTTGGAGGAATGCTTATAGTATATACTAATGGCTGGATAAAGTTTTCTTAGTAAATGAGAAGAATAAATTAATAAATAGCTTATTCCCAACAAAACAGAAACAAGAAGAATTCACAACAAACTGTATAGGGAAGAGATGTTTTATTTGAAGAAGGCCTATAGTAGAATTCTCAGGGAAGTGAGTCACCTGTCATCATCTGCCATCAAGGGGTTGCCCAAGACCATATTGCACTTTCCCAGCTGTCAATAAGATGAGGAAATAAACCTAAATGATGAAGGTTTTTGTGAACATGCTAGTTCACATTTTCTGAGAAGTGGACATCAAGATGGAATTAGAAGTCTGAAAGTTTATTTGTAATAACACCTGTGTAGGATAATGTTAGGGAACAGGAGTAGAGAGGGACCCTTCACTTTGCAATGCAGGCCTGGCACCTATGGAAGGGAAGAAGGAAGCAAAGAAGGAGGGGGCAGGCAAGGGGGGGGTCATAGGAAGTTGCCTCAGAGGCTGATACCATGCTTCAAATCTAGGCCAGTCCAATGCAGACCATTGACCATGAGAACTGCCAACTGAAGAGTCCCTGTTGAGTACAAAAGACCAGGATCTGGGACTTCCCATGCTTAGTCAGTGCCTTGAGTTTCATGAGCTCTTGACTTAAGCAGTACCCTAACTCAGGAAGACACATTTCCATAAATGCCCAGATTCTTCATGCAAGGTATAGTTTCAGTTTACTATGTGCATTTATAAGATGTATCTCATAGTAAATTTAGGATAACAGTGTTGTCAAAGGAGTTATATAGAACATTTTTCTGTACTACACACATCTATAGGAATGTTAGAATTGGTATAAAAAGGAAGAGTGATGTTATTTAACAAACATATCCCATGAAACCAAAGCTATTTGTCTGGATATGAGGGCAGGGTTTATAGAGAACCAAAAGTTTCACTGACAACAACTAAGAAAGGCAGAAAAAGAAGAAAAGCAAAAGGAGTTCTTTGAAGGGATTGGCACCTTTCAGGTATTCAGAGCTCGAAGCCTAGATGTCAGAGAGGGTAGACATTTTCTGTGGTGAGATGAATGTTTTACACACTGCTTTCCCCTCAGGAGTGCATTAGTTACTTTTCTTCTCACTCTGACCAAAGTTCCTGACAGAAACAACTTAAGGGTAGAAAGATTTATAGTTCATGGTTTCAAGGCTCAGGGCATTAAGACAGAGAAAGTGTGATGGAGCAGAATAGTTCATGTCACCGCTGGACAGGAGGCAGAGAAGGGACAATGCTGCCACTTGACTGGAATTTTTCTTTCTCCTCTTTTATTTTGTCCAGGTCCACAGCCCATGAGATGGCAAAGCCCACATTCAGAGTGGGTCTCCTCTCTCAGTCAATCTCTTCTGGAAACACCTTCAGAGAAACATGGAAAGGTGTGCCTCATTATCTCCCAGAGGAGATAGTTGACAATGAAGACAGACCACCATAGGAGGTATTTATACATTTCTTATGATAGAGAAAGGAGCCGAGGAGCTAACGGGAGGTAGAGGTAATCTCACAGCTCTGGGAGGCACATGGGCGTCTGAGCCTGGGGAGGTAGCCACGTGCAGAAGGGCCAAAATCCTAGAGACAAAGCAGGTTGAGAAGCAAATTGACAATTTGACACTTGGAATTGCTCTTCTATTTGAAGCACTTTACCCACCGAGTCATCTCCTCAGCCCCAGGACTGATTTTAAAAAATACCAACAACAAAAATGTCTTTGTAAATTGTTATATACATAGAAAAATTTATGGCAGTAAAGTCAAAACAGAATTTGGTGTAATGAAGATAAGGTATTATTCTAGTTAGATTTCTTTGGCTGTGATAAAATACTCTGATCCAAAGCAACTTGGGAAGGAATTTATTTCATCTTGTAGCTTGCAGTTCAACACCGCGGTTGGGGGAGTGGGGGGCTGGCGTCGTGGTGGTGGGAATAGGGTTGGAAAGCCAGGCAGGAATTCAGAGCAGGAACCTGGAGGCAGGAGAAGAAGCACAGACCGTAGAGGAATGATGTTTACTGGCTTGCTGCCCTGGCTTATGTATGCTAAGCCTGTATTTATTTATTTATTTATTTATTTATTATTTATTTATTTATTTAGTTATTGTCTTTTTGAGACAGGGTCTCCATGTAGCCCCAGCTGGCCTGGAACTTGCTCTGTAGACCAGGCTGGCTTTGAACTCACAAATATCCACCTGCTTCTGCCTCCCAAGTGCTAGGATTAAAAGCATGCGCCACCACGCCCGGCAGTATAAAGTACTTCTACCGATGAGGATGGGATTCGAACCCACATGTGCAGAGCACAATGGATTAGCAGTCCATTGCCTTAACCACTCGGCCACCTCATCATGTGCCTGCTTTCTTATATAACTCAGGACTACCTGCCCAGGTGTCACACCACCCACATAGGCTGGGCCCTCCCACATCACTCAGTAGTCAAGAAAATGTCTCACAGATATACCCATAGGCCAATCTAACAGAAGAAATTCCCCATTGAGGTTCCCTCTTCCCAGGTGGGTCAAGTTGACAACCTAAGCTATCCAGCACAGGTATTTTAAAGCTTTAAGTATTGTCTGGTTAGGTAGTAAAACTCTTACTTACATTGAGAAAGGCTATTGTAATATTGTGATTTCCTGAGTAAGAACTAAAATAAATTAAAAAGGAAAATTTTGAAGAAAACAGGCTAAAAATAGAGTAATAGTATTTGATCAATTAAAAAAGAGACAAGAGATACAAATAACACAGAGATAAAACAGAGAAATGAGACAAAATGGATGTTTAAGATTTGGGGCATAAACTATTGGATCAAGAATTACATTAAAGGTGCTGAAGATAAGGCTCAGTAGTTAAGAGCACTGACTGCTTTTGCAGTGGACCCAGTATTGGTTGTCAGCACCTACATGGTAGGTAGCAACCATCCATAACTCCAGTTCCAGGAGATCTGACATCCTCTTCTGGCTTCCATGGGCATTGCATGCAAAATACAAAATACACACACATAAAATAATTTAAGAATTATAAAAATAATCCTTAAATTCATATGGGAAAACAAAAGACCCTGAATAGCTAAAACAACCCTAAGTGAAAAGTGCAATACAGGGGGGATCGTTTTACCAGACTTCAAGCTATATTACAGGGCCATAGTCATAAAGACATCCTGGTTCTGGCACAAAAACAGACCTGCTGACCAATGGAACAAAATTGAAGATCCAAACTTGAGCTCAAACAATTCAGCCACCTCATATTTGACAAAGGGGCAAAAGAAGCTCAATGGAGGAAGGATAGCATCTTCAGCAAATGGTGCTGGCAAAATTGGATCATCATTTGTAGAAGAACAAAATTAAACCCCTACCTCTTACCCTGTACAAAAATCAACTCCAAGTGGATCAAAAATCTCAATATGAAACCCGAAACCCTGAAGGCGATAGAAGAAAAAGTTGGCAACAACCTACAAGACATAGATGTAGGAAAAGACTTTCTAAATCAGACAGCAGCTGCACAGGAAATAAGGTCAGCAGTTGACAAATGGAACTTTATCAAACTCAAAAGCTTCTGTACAGCAAAAGAAACAATGAGGGAAGTGAAGAGAACACCCATAGAGGAAATCTTCACCAGTGATAAATCTGACAGAGCATTAATGTCCAGAATAGGCAGACTACTCAAAAAACAAGTAAGAAAACAAATGACTTACTCAAAAGACGGAATAAAGAGCTGAACAGAGATTTCACCAGTGAGGAAGTAAAGATGTCTGAGAAACATCTTAAAAAGTGTCCAACATCATTCATAACTAAGGAAATGCAAATTAAAACCACTCTCAGATAGCATCTCATTCAGATATGACTGGCTAAGATCAAGAAAACAAAAGACACCAAATGCTAGAGAGGTTGTGGGGAAAGTGGAACACTCAACCACTGTTGGTAGGAATGTGAACTTGTACAACCATCATGGAAAGCAGTGTGGAGAACCCTTAAAAGACTCAAAATGAGCCTACCACCTGACCCTGTCATACCACTCCTGGGTATATACCCACAAGACGCATCCTACTGCATAGATACATGCACTTCTATGTTTATTGCAGCACTCTTCACAATAGTGAAGAGCTGGAACCAATTCAAATGCCCCTCAACAGATGAGTGGATGACAAAAATGTGGTACATCTACACAGTGGAGTACTATTCAGCGGTAAAGAAAGATGACATCATGAACTTTGCAGGTAAATGGATAGAACTTGAAGCCATTATGCTAAGTGAAGTAACATGGTCCCAGAGAAACAAATGGTGAATGGTTTCCCTCATTTGTGGATGCTAACACCAAAAATCCCCAGTTGAAAGGCAAGCTGAACAACATTATTGTTATATTTCTTTTTATCTGAAAGCAACTTACCACTTATTTTCAGACTCTGTAATTACTGTATATGGGTGGAAGGTATATATTCATATTTTAGAGTAATACAAAATTAAAGGAGGAAAATGTGAATTCCTAAATATATTTTGGAATTAACATACAGTTTATTCCTAGAAGTCATACTTTTGATGCATATGTGACGATTATATAGGCCTATGTTGGAGCAATACAAAGGGGAGGGAAAAACAACAACATAAAGACTGGGTTAAAGAACTTAATGATACAGTTAAACTCTGCCCAAAACAGCAAGCCTCTGCAGGGAAAAACTTTGGAAACACTGAGAGAAGATGCAAGACCTGTATGGCAGAAGGCATGAACAGGGGTGGGGTGGGAGCAGGGAGAGGGGAATGTGCCTAAATTGGACTGAAAGATAATGAATGAAATACACAATTCATCAATAAAAATATTTTTTTTAAATTTTATTTATTTCTGTATGTGTATGAATGTACTGTCTGCATGCAAGTCTGTGCACCCGTGTCGTGCAATGCCGCGGAGGTCAGAAGGGGGTGTCGGATTCCCCTGGAACTGGAGTTCTCCTGGAATTGGAGCTTCAGACGGTTCTCAGCCGCCATGTGGGTGCTGGGGATCGAACCTGGGTCCTCTGTAAGAGCGGTCGGCGCTCTTAACCGCTAGGCCATCTCTCCAGCCCCAATAAAAATATTTTTAAAAGAATTATAAAAATAATGAACGAAATATTTACATATTTCAAGTCATACTGACTTGAAAAAAATGAAGCTTACTCTTATGATTCCTATAGGAGGAAAAAGTTAAATATAAGGTCAAGTATATTGACAGTTTTAAAATGTGAAACAAGTCAAAGATACTTACCAGCTACAGTGGAATTGAATCAGAATAGCAGTAAATCAGACAAGTACAAAAGTTTTGATATTAAATAGTCCGCTTCTAAGTGATCTGTAGACAAAAAGATATTAGAAAATGAGGAAATACTAAAACATTAATTAGGAAATTAAAGAAATGAGAAAATGTTTTCACCAAATACTAATCAAGTATGATGTTTCATTATTTATGATATAGAACTACAGCTTCTTTATTAGTTACTTTTCTGCTGCAGATAAAATACCATGACAAAAGCAACTTAGGAGGAAAGGGCGTGTTATCCTGCAGTTTCAGAGTGATAGGGCCCATCAGATAGTGCAGAGATGGCCTCAAGAGTGGAAGCTTGCTGATGTCATTCATTCATAGGAAGCACAGACAGAGAACAGTAGGGTAAGGATACAAACTCAGAGTAAGCTAAGCAAGTCTTCAGCCTTGAATCTGAGATTTAAAAATAAAAGGATAACAATTTTATAACAAAACTAATGAAATGGAAATGCAAAGAAGATATCTATGAGGCTTCCAAGGTGATCTTAGGACACATGTGAGTTAGAGGCCAGCCTAGGACACTCGAGAATGTAAAAGGATAAGTAATTAAAACACTATCTTTGTCTTGAGTCCTAGACTCTCATCTGTAACATTTCCAGGCTGTTCCTTGGGTTTTGTTCTTTAATTCTTGTAGTTTATGTAGCAGTTCTAGTTTAAAAGTACTACAATGTATGATAATAACATTTAAAGGAAGACCAAAGCTGAAGTCCTAAAAGCCTAGCATAATTATTGATTAAAATTATTAATATTTCTGAGCAAGGAAAAAAAGAGAATAGGTAGGAAAAACAAGTATAACTAATAAAAAGATTTGACTATAGACTCTACATATTTTATGATGACAAAGAGAGATTGTAACTTTTTTGCATATACAATGCAAACTTTTATTGGAATAAAATACAGAATAAGGAAGAACATGGCAAACTATGTGTTAAGCCAGGTTAACATTCTTCTCAGAAGTAAATTATAGATAAATTGCCACTTTCTAGCCATCAAAATGAAATCTTTTTTCTTAATTTTTATTGTTTTGTGCATTTCATACAACACCTCTTAATCAAATTTAGACCCATTTCCCCTTCCACCCCCCCCAACCCCGCCAGAACCCGTGGTACATTCTCATACATGTCTTACATCTTTTTCTCAATCTTTTAAAATTTTTCAGTGCAGAGGTTGTTTTGGGGAGAAGTTTACTGCTAGGTCAGTTCTTTGAACAAGTCTTTTTTGTTGTTGTTTCATTTAATTTTATACTGCTCTAAAATATGCATATATACACTCTACACATATTACCAAAATTACAAAGTCTGAAAATAAACTCTAGGTTAATTCCCCTTATAGGGATTCACATTTTTTTTGGTCTTTTTGAGACAGGGTCTCCCTATAGCTCTGGCTGTCCTGAAACTCACTCTGTAGACCAGGCTGGCCTTGAACTCACAGAGATCCGCCTGCCTCTGCCTCCCAAGTGCTAGGATTAAAGGCGTGCACCACTATGCCCAGCGGGATTCACATTTTAACAGTAGAGTTGCATGAACGTAAAAAGAAATATTAGTTTACATTCCTAAATTACATAGCAAGTTGATGTATGTTTTAACGTACTTTTTTTTATAGTAGCATCAGGTAATGTGGTATTATATTTACTAAAAAAGAAAAAAAAGTTACTCAGTTTGCCTTACATATAAAGATTTGGGTCTGGAGAGATGGCCTAGCGGTTAAGAGTGCCGACCGCTCTTGCAGAGGACACGGGTTCGATCCCCAGCACCCACACGGCAGCTGAGAACCGTCTGTAACTCCAATTCCAGGAGAACTCCAGTTCCAGGGGAATCCGATACCATCTTCTGACCTCCGCGGCATTGCACGACATGGGTGCACAGACCTCCATGCAGACAGTACATTCCTACACATACAGAAATAAATAAATAAAATTAAAAAAAAAGAGAAAAAAACCGATTTGGTGCCAGGATCAACAAATGAGGGACACCATACATAGTTTGTTTTTCTAGAACTTAGCATAATGGCTTCTAGTTCCATCCATTTACCTGCAAATTTCATGATTCTCTCTCTCTCTCTCTCTCTCTCTCTCTCTCTCTCTCTCTCTCTCTCTCTCTCTCGGTATTTTTGAGACAGGGTCTCCCTTTAGTCTCAGCTGGCCTGGAGCTCTGTAGACAGGATGGCCTTGAACTCACAGAGATCCACCGGCCTCTGCCTCCAGAGTACTAGGATTAAAGGTGTGTGCCACCACGCCCTTCAGTGTCTTTCTTTACTGCTGCATAGAATTCTGTTGTGTAGATGTACCACATTGTCTTCATCCACTCATCAGTTGAGGGATACTTGGGTTGCTTCTAGCTCTTCATTGTTGTGAAGAGAGCATCAATAAATGTGGTTGTGCACATATCTCTGCAGCAGGATGAGTCTTGTGGGTATATGCCCAGGCGTGGAATGACTGGGTCAAGTGGTAGGTTCATTTTGAGTCTTTTAAGAGTTCTCTACACTGTATTCCATAGGGGTTGTGTAAGTTTCCATTCCAACCAGCAGTGAATGAGTGTTTCCCTTTCCCCACAGCCTCTCCAGGATTTGGTATCATTTGTTTTCTTGATCATAGCCAGTCTTGCTGGGGTAAGATGAAATCTTAAAGTGGCTTAATTTGCATTTCCTTAATTATTGTGATGTTGAACACTTTTTAAGATGTTTCTCAGCCATCTTTACCTCATCATTTGTGAAGTATCTGTTCAGCTCTTCATTCCATCATTTGGTTGGGTCATTTGTTTTCCTGCTCCTTTGTTTTTTGAGTAATTTATAATACTCTGTGTGTTAAATCTCTGTCAGATGTGTCACTGGTGAAGGTTTCCTCCCACTCTGTGGGTTTTCTCTTCACTTCTTTGATTGTTTCTTTCACTGTACAGAAGCTTTTGAGTTTAATGACATCCTACTTGTCGATTGTTGATCTTATTTACTGTGCAGCTGCTTTCTGATTTAGAAAGTCTTTCCCTATGCCTGTATCTTGTAAGTTACTGCCAATGTTTTCTTCTATCATTTTCAGAGTTTCAGGTTTCACACCTCAGTGCTGATTTTTGTATATGTAACTTTTATGTCAATCAATTTGAAAATTCAGATTAAACTGTCAAATTTCTACAGCTACATTTTTTTGGCATTTATTGTCACACTATCATCATAACCATTTGAACAAACAAACTGACTCTTACTAAGTTTTTAAGAGTGGACCCAAACTCAGAGGCCACTGGTTTCCCTAGCTATCTATTAGAACCCTCTGTCTCTCAGAACTGTCCAATGGACCTCTCTTGTTTCCTCAACCTGTTTCTCCCACTGTGAGCTCGTCAGGCCACAGCCACAATTTATTCAAAATGGTTTCTCCAGCTTCATTGGGGAAGTACAAGTTCAAGTTCTGCTCCACCCTTAATCTCACAGACCATCCAGGCTCTCCTCATCTCTACGATCTCATTCATCCAAGGTCCCAGTCCTTCCCAACCTCTACTGTGTCCAATGAGTGGGTGTAGTAGGTGCTTTCAGCACTTTGATATGTTAATTCTCAAGCATACCCACATTCATTCATTATCATTTGGGGGTTGGAGTACCAAACTGAGGCTTCCTTGGAGACACCCAGGTTATCAGATCCAAGAGCATAGTTTTGCTGGGGTTAATTAAAAGTCATTAGTTCAGATTATGTCCATTAATAAAAGTCATTCCTTCAACATTTTACCAAAAGATAAGAATGACCTTCTGATTATTCACTTGTTTTCTTAGATTTTGTTTCTTAATCCATTCCACTAACTGTGCCTTTTGACTGGAGAGTGCAGTCGATTAATATTTAAAGTTATTATTGAAAGATATGTATCGATTACCATAATTTTAATTTCTTTTTGCATTCTTGATCTAAATTCACGTTTCCACAGTTATATGTTCATTTAGTTTCTTTCTGTTGCCCCTTGGATATAGTTGTTCCTTTCTTTAGCTCCTTGTATTGGTTCAAGTATTTTCTGAAGAGCTGGTTTTCTTGACATGAATTATTTCAGTCTATTCATGTCATGGAAGATTTTTCTTTCCCCCTTCATCTATAACAGACATTTTTGCTGGGGAAATTATTCTGGGTTGGCATCAACAGCCATTTAGAAATGGGAGTACTTTGGTCCAGGCCATTATGCTAAGTGAAGTAATACAGTCCCAGAAAAAAAAGGGCAAATGGTTTCCCTCATTTGTGGATGCTAACACCAAATCCCCAGTTGGCAGGCAAACTGAACAACTTTATTATTATTATATTTCTTTGTATCTGAAAAAAAATGTCAGTCCTTTCCCTTCTTCAAATAGTTTTTGGTTTATCAGAATGGCAACTAAAATCCTACCAAATTAACTTTTTGTTAAAGCCTAAAGGCTGATTCTCAGATTTATCTAGAAATAAAAAGCACAGCCAATGACAATAGTAGGAAAAATCTGGAGAGCTTCCATTTGCTCACATCAAAACTTACTATAGACAATGTGGTGGCACAAGCCTTTAATCCCAGCATTTGGGAGGCAGAGATCTGGGAGTTGAAACCCAGCTTGTTCTATATAGTGAGTTCCAAGCCAGTCAGGATTACATAGTAAGACTCTGGTGTTACAAAACAAAACAAAGCAAAACAAAACACAAAACAATACCAAAAACGAATAAACTTTCTATACTGTCAGAGTAATTAAGACAATATCATGCTTGCAAAAGGAGGCTTATGTGTATCAACTGAAGAATAAATCCTCCTCCTTCAAGTGAAGACCCACATATATATCCTCACTAAATTAAGTTTGTGGTTTGGTGAAGGAAAAAAAAAAAGTGAATGGCCCTTTTAACAAATAGTTCCATGTCAATCAGGTATCTACCCTAGCTCATACCATTAGCTAAAATTAATTATGAGTGGACTATTGATTGAAATGTGACAAGTGCAGTAATTGTAGCTTCTTGAGGTAAACTGGAGTTATCTCCCTGACTTAAGTCAAAGATGACTAGATCACCAAACTGAAGGGGAGAGAACAAACTGGATTACACTGAAATTAAGATCCCTCCACTCTTAAAACTAACCACAAAAAGGGAAAAAGAAAGTATAGAAGAGCTGTAAAACAGAACTGACACATAGCTCACATCCAAAACACATTCTAAAATTAAATAATAAAAGATACACAAATCAGTAGAAAATTACACCAAACGAAGACAAAACACCAAAATAACTCCCTTTCCACAGGCAACTCTAACAACAGAGAATACCAAGTGCCCAGTAGCATATGAAATGGCACTTAGTCCACAGGGCAGTGGAAGTGAAAACTACGAGACCCACCCCCATATCTACCTGATGCGTAACATTAAAGATGAAGAGTATGTCTTATGCTGTGAAAGATGTACAATATTTCCACGTGCATGGCTGAAAAGAATGAACTTTGACATAGTATTTTACAAACTGTTTACCAGTATTACTATGGGTGACCTGGGCTCTCTTGTGACTCCTGGGGCGGATTACATGAGGGGTAGTACTGAAATTCATGCATAACATTTACCAGAATAGTCACATAAGTATTATTTGTAATATCCCTAAATTGGAAACAATTCAGATGTCCTTTGGTAGTAAAAAGGATTAAAACAAAATGGTGATATGCCAATTTAACAGAGTATCATATCATCCCAAGAGCGAATAAACTACTGGTTTATCCACAGAATTGATATATTTCATAAACATACTAGTAAATGATATATACCAGATTAAAAAGAACTAGTAAAACGTGGCTGGAGAGATGGTTCAGCAGTAAGCGCACTGGCTGTTCCTCCAGTGCACCCAGTTTCCAGCACCCACAGGATTGCTAACAACTGTATGTAATGCCAGTTCCAGGGGATCCATGACCTCCTTGGGCCTCCATGGGCCAAAGCATAACATGGGTACGATAACATACATGCAGGCAAAACACTCATACACATAAAATAATAAGACAAGACCAAGTAAAATGAGGGCTAAAGATGCAGTGGTGGGGTGCTTGCTTAGCATGTTCAGTTCCCTGGATTTGATCCCTAGCACCACAACAAATAAAACGAAAAGGCATAAAATGAGTCAATTGTGATGGAAGTCAGAAGAGTGGTTATTACTGTAAGAGAAGCGACTGTAAGAGAATCGACAGCTGGGAGTGGATGTGAAGGGAACGACTTCTGGGAGGCAATGCCTTTTCTAGTGCTTAATCTATGGTGAGTTCACAGGGCATTTATTCTAAAATGCAGTGAGCTGTGCATGCATAATTTGTTTACAGTTCCAGAAGAATGCGGTTTCAGTTTGATAAATATTTATTTAAAATGTTCTGTATTACCAATATCCTTTGTGATTTGTGGTGATGCGATTGACAATATAAAATGATGAAAAATGAGACATTTCTTGATTCAGCTACCGAATTGCATTTCAGAGTCTAATGGAATCTTACAGTTGTTTTATCTGAATTCTTTTCCCTTCCCACGACAGTTATATTAAAGAAACCCCAAAGAAACAGGAAAGGAAACTACCTTGCTCTATGAAAGTCTGTCCTCTTCAACAAATGGTTCTGGGAAAACTGGATCTCCACGTGAAGTGTAGAGGAATAAAATAGACCACACCTATCACTCTGCACAAATGTCAACTCCAAATGGATCAAAGACCTCCATGTGAAACTTGAAATGCTGAAACTGTTAGAAGAAAACAGGCAGTGTCCTACAAGACACAGGTATAGGAGAGGACTTTTTTAAAATCAGAATTCTTTCGGGCACTTTTATCTTGGGGATAACCAATGTCAGTGTAATTGGACTCAATGGGAGGGAGCTCATGCATGCTCCTGTGAACACAGCCAGATACACATGGCCAGAGAGGTCATAGACCCTAAAAAAATACATCTATCACTTCACTAGACCAACATAATTTCTTACTATATTCTAAATATTTATGGATAAATATTTATCAAAAAATCTCCTTGCAACAAATGGAGACTATAACAAAGTTCCATAACTGGCCAAATGCAGAGAATAAGTGACTGTGAGGTGCCCAGCTCTAAGTGACACTTCTGTAATGCAACCTGTACGCCTAAAGCTCAGGGAACACTGAGAAAGGTGCGGAAAGAATGTCAGAGCCAGAGGGACAAGACGCCACCTGCTCATTAATGCATTCTAGGCCTGATAGGAAAACTGCACCAATGAAATTCCCACAGTATGGTGGTCTAACAAGATCTGTATAATGACAAACAAGGTGACAGGCCAAGGGGGATGGGGGAAGGTTACAAGGGTCCCACTTCAAGAGAAAGAGGTACAGGCAATCAATGGATGTCTAGAGATGGAGAATAAGATTTCTCCAGGGATGAGCTAATCCCAAATGGGTAACTCTAGGTGCACATGAACACCACCTAATGGACTCCACGCATTATACATATACATATAATATACATATACACGTATATTCATAAATGTATGTAGGTATATATAATAATCAAAAAAGAGGACTAGAAATTGGAAGGGAGTAGGTGGGCATGGAAGAAATTGGTGAGGACATAGGAGGGATGGCAATAATGCAAGGATAATATTCATATATGAAATTAAAAAAATAATAAGAAGAAAGTTTGTCCACTGTGTTCAGAAACGTATTCATAATTAAAAGGCACACAGGAAAACATATCTTTTTTAAAATTCCAAATTATATGCTCTACTTTGTTCATTTCACTTGGGTTGAGATGATACTTGGTTATTTACTCAAAAGATACAGATATACTGTGGTCAGGATGGAGAATAACATTGTTTTTGGAATAAACATATAGTCCCTCGGGGACCTCTGCAAGGAGCATCCTTTGGTGGGACTCGCGCATCACTTTCCATCCATAATCAGTGTGCTTGTTAAACACCGAGGACATTAACTTTCGATAATGCCTCGTTACTTGGTAGTTTTTCATTGTTAATACGAATCAACAGTGTACTTGTGTCTTCAGACTTTGCAGTGAAGTGCACAATAATCAGTATCCTGATTTATTTTATTTATTTATATCTTAAAGATAAAGGCACCCAATCTTCAAAGATGAGAAAAATAACAAAGCACATAGATAATGCAGCAGCAGTTCTCTGGACCAGAGAGCATCACTATCACCTTGGCATTTGAGAAAGATGCAAATTTTGTGTGTCACATCCCATGCTCTTGACGGGTTAATCTTGTCAATTTGGTTGGACTGAGAAACTCCTAGGAGATTAATAAAGTACACTCTATAAAGCACATATCCAGAGACATTTAGAGCAGGGGGACTCTGACCCAGTGTGTGGGTTAATTTCTTGGCAGATCATAATGGCATTAGAGAGACTTGGTGAAAGAAATGAGGGCCTTCTTGGAGGAAGTCAGGGACAGGGGGCCTGTCCTTGGCGGACAGAGCTTGTTCTGGGCCCTTCGTGTAGTATATTCCCTTTCTTCCTGATGCCTGTTTTCTATGGGGCAAACAGCTCTATGCTCCTGCTGTCCAGATCCTCTATACCATGGACCAGAAATGAGGGATTCTGAAGAAACCTCTGAAGCCATGAACCCAAATATTTCCTCCTTTGGAATGACTTATGCTAGTCACTCCATCCAGCATTGACTGAGGTACAGAGATACAAGCTCTGCACTTTGCACTGCAACTAGCCCGACTAAGGCTCCAAGTATTTCCAGTGCACACTGAAGTGTGGGGACCACTGGCACACGGAAGTACACTAGCAGAGAAAGGGACATCTTCACATGTCATCTCCTCATAAGCATGCAAAAACAAGAGGTTTCGAAATGTAATACTGATAACATCCCAGCAGTACTGTTAACAGTAATGACACTACTGATATTATTATTAGCTTTTATTAACTAATAAATTGAATAAGGTTTGGAAATACTTTCACTAGTTAATGAGGAGAGTTACCCTTCAGTCACATGATACACAAAACAGCACTAAATCCATTTGGTTAGTTTTGAAACATCATTTACAAGTAGCCTTGGCTTTCTTTTTAATTCACAGGTAGCATTTCTTGTTGATGACATCATTCTCAAGTGGTTTGCTCCAAATAAGGATCTGCCCAATATGAATCTGACCAATAAAAACCTGACCAATAAGAATCTGGGCAAGAAGAATCTGGTCAATAAGAATCTGACAAATGCAAACTTGGTCAGTGTAGGAAAAATAGTACATCCTGGGACTTGGCAGATGATACTGCTCCGGTATTCTTTGAAGATCATTGAGGAGGCATCAAAAGCATCTTCTTATTATGTCTATGCCTCCTTTCAATTGTTAAGTAGATACAAGGACCAAAGAGCCACACACCTCCCTACACTAGCCATTCGCTGGCAAAAGGCTCTGAGCATGAACAACCGCATTGGAAAGAAAAAAATGATGTATGAAATGCACAAGCATCAATAAAAAAAAATGTTAAAAAAAAAAAAGGAAAGAAAAAGCCAGAGAAGCGCCAGCACTTCCTGCCTTCCCTTAATGTGGAGCAAGCACATTCAACTTCTCACTGTCACAAACACTGTGGCATGCACTCTGGCAGAGACGATGGGCAGAAGGCATGTTTGAGGCATTTTGGAGATGGCAGGATATGTCCTGTCATCTGTTTCCGTGGCAATGATTTGGAAGGCAGCATAGAAACTACTTACATTACCAGTGACTCAATTTGGAAATCAAAGGAAGAGGCCATGAAATGCTGAACAGATGTTAGGTTGTTAACAAGCATCTTGAAACAAAAGGTTTACTTGTTTGTTTTCCCATTGCCCTTCTGCACAAAAGCCTGGAAATTGTCCTTTAGCTGGTATAGGCAGATCACCAGAGATATTTTTTCTACCCTTAACCCTTCAGCATCTTTTCTCTTTCTTCACTTTCCCTCTGCCAGACTCTCTTCTATCACGGTAGCAATGGGAAGAAAAATCAGCCTCCTGCAGCTTCTGCTTAAAGATAAAACAACCTAATTTCCCAGAGACTTTCACTTGAGAGCAAGTATATAAAGCAGCATGCATCCAATACATTTTGTTTAATACATTTAATTCATCAAATTGCTATGTTTACATACAAGTTAATTCATAGTACTGTGCAAATTAAAGGGCTTGTCAGAAAAAAAATAAAGGCTTTCAAATTAGCCTGAGAGGTACCTATTACTCATTGACTCAAGGAGCCAATCACAACACACTTCAGGAACATCTTTTATATATTCATCATGATCAGAGGGTACAAGCCTCATATTGCATGTAATTCCCACATACGGGACATAGAAATCTGCTTATTTTCAGATAAATGTGACTTTACATTATGAGAATTTCACTTCCAAAGCATATTGGTTAACTTTGATATTTCAACATTTTCTGAAAGTTAGAAATGACATAAAATTAGACTTTTTCTGGATAGTTAGATCTGTGTTGTAGCACAGAACATAGGGTTATGTTTTCATTTGGAAATGATGCATTCTTGGTAGTCTGTGGGAAGAGGGTTGCCACTGGACACAGACCTCCTAAGGATTGGTCTGAGAAGATGGGATTTCTGAGGACACCTGAGCAGACAGGCAGAGCTGGCTATGGTTGCTTGCACTAATAATTCTAGCACTCGTGAGGCAGAGGACAGGTTGGTCTATACTGCAAGTCCCAGGCTAGTTAGGGCTACATAGAGCAAGATGAGAGAGGAGAGAAAGGGAGAGAGAGAGAGAGAGAGAGAGAGAGAGAGAGAGAGAGAGGAGAGAAAAAGACTCTTCTCTCAGGCAGTCTGGATGATGCTGTGTGGAAGAATTCTGGCTTTTTCAGAGTTACTTATGGTGTGGCTGTCTACTTACGGGCAAGTTATTTCATCTCTATTCCTGTCACTATTACAGCATTAGAAGGCTGTCCACAGGATGACATACAGATCCACACACTAACCAGAGTGATTTTCATTGTGTATGGAAGATGACACTGTCCCTAGAGGAATATTTGGAGCAATCCCATTGACTAAAGGATGGTAGGCACCATTTAGTGCCTAGTGTCTGGGATTCTTAAGAATTTAGCAGTGTCCCAAAGAGTTCAACACAAACTTCTTTTTTAAAATTAATTCATTTTCTATATGTATGAATGTACTGTTTGCATGTAGGTTTGTGCACCCGTGTCATGCAATGCTGCGGAGGTCAGAAGAGGGTGTCGGATTCCCCTGGAATTGGAGTTCTCCTGGAATGGGAGTTACAGATGGTTCTCAGCCGCCATGTGGATGCTGGGGATCGAACCCAGGTCCTCTGCAAGAGCAGTTGGTGTTCTTAACCGCTAGGCTATCTCTCCAGCCCTACACAAACTTCTTGAAGAAGCACTTACTTGGGCTGTTCCAATGTTGGGATCTGCTGGTCTCTAATGTTCAGTGTGCAGTAAATAATAAGAATCTTGAGCTCATCCTGACTCTCCTTCTGACTTCTAAAATCATTATCTAACTGCCTGTGGTACATCTCCATGTTGCTATCCCTCAGGACTTGACATGACCACAGTCAAACTCATTCTTCTCTTCAAGCCTTCTCCTTCTCAGTCTTCTATGTTGGTGAATGACATCACCATGGCAAAAAATCTCTAACCTAGGGTCAATTCTAGATAACTTCCTCTCCTTAATCTCATTCCATCAGCCACAAAATAGTGGGCCTCGGGCCCATGTCTTGCATTTTTGCCACTATCTCCTTCATTCCTCCCGCTGCTTCCTTGGCTCACACACCCTGTAGTTCTCATCTGGACTGCTCCAGTAGTTTTCTAACTGGTCTTCCTACCTGACAGCATTAGTCAGGACTCCCTGGAGCTCTAGTGACAGAAAACTCAGCAAAGTGGACATGTATAACTTATATAAGTCTGAAAGTTCAGGGACAGTTCAGTCCAAGGTAGAGCACGGTATACTCAGAAATGGCTTTTGTCTCATGCTTACATTCATTCCCCTGTGTAAATACATTCCTACGTGTGACTCCTTTTTTGGCAGTTTCTCCCAGTGCACATGGTGATGGCAGCTGAGTTTCAGCCTTCCAGAAAGTTCTTGCCATCTCAGCTGAGACAGACAGCCTTTTCTTTAGCTGTTTCAGCAGACATTCCAGAACAAGTTCTGCTTGGCTCTTACCACATTCTATGCCAATGGAGTCAAGGCAAAGTACCCTATGCAAACACTACCAGCTGGGTAGGGTTCGTTAACAGAAGAATCGGGGATGTGTGCTTGGGAGCACATATTTTTCAGTGCTCTCTAATCCAACCTTTAACCACGGAACAAAATAATCTGCTTATTGAATCACATCAACCTTGAATCAAAAATCTTGTTCCTTGAACAATAAGGTCTGAGAAGCAGGAGTAGCCCTCTATGCTCTGATTTTACCTCATTCCTGCTCGAATGTTCTTATCACCCATCTTCTCACATCTTGGCTCCAGATATTGAAATTGTCACCATTAGTTGACACTGGGGTAGGCTCAGATGGCCACACCTTATTGTCTTCACCTAGGAAGATACCTGTTCATCAGTTTCTCTCCTGAAGCCCCTTCTGTGGTTCTCCTACCTTTATTTCAGCACTGAACCCCATGGTTCATTTCTGAGCATCCATGACCCAGTCTTGTTCTGATAGATCTGCCATCTCTGTCAGCTCCTTAAGGCCAGGAACAAATTCTTTGTATCCTAAATTCTCAGGATGGTTTATAACACACAGTTGGCACCAAGGAATGAATTTCTATTGAATGACTGAATTGATAAAATTGAATAAAAATTAAGTGCTTGTCAGAGATACAGTATAAAGTAAGTAGGACAGAAATATAGGTTTATGACATTTGAAAATTTAAAGTATACAGGCAAAAAGAATCAGTGGAAGTTTTAGTGCTAGCGGGAGGATGGTTATTCTGTAGGGAACTCTGGATTACAGGATTATTTATGGGGCAACCTGTGAATTCCTTAAATGATGACTGTTATGAGGAGCAAATTTGGCAGCATGGTTTGATCATAATTGTACTTTGGATTTCTTTTCATGCAACTGTGGAGGCCTGAGAATGTTTCCAAAGCTAAACTTCTATATGCTGTTAGTATTCCCAGCAAACTCTGGTCAGTGAGAGATTGCGTGAAAGCATGGGTATGGATTGCTTTGCTTCCTGAATCTAAAGCATCCCAGAGTGTGCTGTTGAGATGGAAACGCCGCCAAGCTCTCAGGCTAATGGCCAAGGTCATTTTTCCAGGGAGGCTGCAGTGCAGCTGTGTCCAGTGCCCTGGGCAGGACTTGAAAGAACCCCCATGCCCCCCCCCATTGCCAGTGTGGGGGAGCCCCTCCTCCACACCACAGGTTCACTTTGAACAACGTTCCAAAGAAGATCCCCTTGAAGAGTGAACGCTAAACAATTCCATCTTTTCCCCAGAGGTTCATTCAAAGAGCATTTTTTTTTCATTAGGACTTTTCGAAGAATTTAGGGAAGAGCTAAATTTCGTTTTTATCAGGAGAATGAAAACTATAAATAATGGGGATCATGGCTGTTTCTCTCTGTAATTTTTGTCCTGAATTGATCGTAGAGTTCAAATTCTTCTGGAAAGTGCCAACCCTTAGTTTTGCTGCACTGAGCTATCATCAGAGCTAAGAATGGAACTCTATCTATTAGAACATTGTGCCTCTCAATTGTGTCTTAAATTAGGCATATAAATGAATTCACTCACACTCTTTCTGCTTACCAAGTTCCCGCAAGGAACTTCTTAGCTCTCTGTGACAGAGTTGGGAGAATTTCCTTAGCTCTAGAGGTTACTCTTAGACTTCAGGAGTCAGAGAAGCTAAGATGGAGAACTTGAGTCTCTCCAAATCTTACAAGAGCTTACCCAGTCATAGTCCTGTCCCCTCCCCCGGCCATCAGTCATACTGAAACAAAGGAAATCCACCCAGGCCCAGGCTCAGCTCCATTGGGGAATATGTTTAATTTGTTAGCGCAGCACAGGTTAAGAACATTTTACAGGTGAGGAAAGGAAGATACTTGGATGAATCTGTGCATGGGGGGGGGTCCTCTGCTCAGGGACCAGGCATGCCTTCCACTGCACCCAAAGGATTTTAATGAATTACATCAAGTTACTGGCAGTGCTCTGTCCTGGTTGCTGAGGGAGCTCAAAGCAAAATGCCTTTTATTTGCGATAAGCTGTCTCTATTTTTCTTTTGGTCATTTGAAGCTTGTTGAAAAATTGGAGGAGGGGGAGCCACACAATAAACTCAAAAGGAGAATATAAATAAATATCACTTGGAATCTTGCATAATATCAGCCAATGGCAACAGCAGGTTTTTGACAGGCCTGCGAACTTCCCCAAAACAACATCCTGCCAGCCTGGCTGTGATTCAGGCATGAGTCAATGCTGAGAGATGGGTTGCTGCCAGCCGCTTCTCTAGCCCAAAACGGCCCCCCCAGGCCCAGTAGTCTATTAACATTTAGAATCTGTGCTGCATGGACTTGTTATTAACAGCGCCGGTCCCCTCAAGGTAACAAATAACATGGGGGAAAGTCTTTCAGCATTGGGAATATAACTAGGATGAAGAAAGAAGGATGCCTTTTCACAAGGCAAGCTTTGATGAAAGGGGTCAGTAGCAGTTTCCACAGCTGATACAATTATTACAGACTGGCGACAAGCTTTCCCCCACCCCCTGGAGTCTTGTTATAATGAGACCCAAACATGCTATCACCTTTTTGTAATCCAAAGGAGGAATGGAACCTGCTGGACTGGGAGGAGATGTCAGTAGGGTCGTTAGAGTCCCAAATGCTGTGGAAATAATTTTCTACTGTTATTAGATGCCTATCAGCTACAGACACTTTTCTAAAGATTTCCTCTTTGAAAACAACAGAACCACAATCACAAACCCTCTGTTCCCCCCCACCCCACTCCAAACTGCCATCACCTAGCTGAACCAAGGATATAGCCCTCCTGAACACCAAGAAATTATTCTGCAGAGTGACTCAAAGTAACTGAAAGACTTGAAATTTTCTCCAAGAAACCATGTAGTCAGTAGTAAGACATAATGGGGAGAAAAAAATATCCTTTGCTATTTCTTTCTCTACTATTCCTTTGTACTTCGTAAGAGAAATTTATACAGCCAGTATCAGGGAGACTAATCTTAAGAGCAGGCTCCTTTTTTTTTTTTTTTAACCTTTTGACCAGCTAACAAATTGTGTTACTCACAGAGCTCTTGTGAAATTATTCCTTTACAGCAGAAAATAGTAATTTCAGATATTCTCACATCTGTTTGAGAACCCAGAGGGGATGGTTCTAAACATCTAAAAGATATGTCCGAACTTTTGACTTTGTGACACAATGTTGTCATCTTCAAAGTTCATGCACAATCAAGCTACCAAAGTCTCATAATGTTTTAAGTGATGGCTTGATCTGGGCAGCACCCATGGCTAACCTGAGATACTTGGGGCCTCTGGATTGTAGATGAATGCATCTGGACTCTGGCTTTGCTCTACAGCCTTTGCTTCTATAGTGAAGGTTTTATAATTGCCTTTTAATCCATCTACATCTAGTCCCAACAAGGGAAACAGAACAAAACAAAGCTGGCTAGTTGGATCATCCTTTAAATCCAGCAATGGAACTTTCAAACACACCCTAGAAAACTGCAGACATGAAAGTTGAAGTTTCAATTCAGAAAGGGTATTTTGAAATGTGATTCTTACATGTTCCTAACTTATTTTTTCAACAGTTTCTCTTATACTTTCAGTGTCGCTTGTCTTATAGGACTACTTGTCCTTGTGGTAAAGAAATCACAGGTGTTAAAAAAGGGTTCTGGAGAAAGTGGTGATGTTGCACTACTGCGAGGTGGGGCTGGCATACCATGAGTCTGCAGGAGGGACTATAGTGCTCACTTAGGAAGCTACTTTGGTGCTAGCTGTGCCCACATCTCCTGTGCCAGCCAGAGCGTGGGTGTGAATGGGCTTTCTCACAAATTCTGGCCCTAGTTTTTTGTTTTTGAGAATTTAGCCTTTGCTGTTTACTCTAATTTCAGACATGGTGTTTTTCTTTTTTTTTAAATTTTATTTATTTATTTTCTATGTGTATGAATGTACTGTCTGCATGCAGGCCTGTGCACCCATGTCGTGCAACGCCTCAGAGGTCAGAAGAGGGTTTTGGATTCCCCTGGAACTGTAGTTCTCCTGGAATTGGAGTTACAGATGGTTCTCAGCTGCCATGTGTGTGCTGGGGATCGAACCTGGGTCCTCTTCAAGAGCAGTCAGCGCTCTTAACTGCTAGGCTATCTCTCCAGCCCAGACATGGTGTTTTTCAAGACCAAACTGGGACTCTGCAGCATCTTTTCTTCTTAAAACATTAATGCCACTTTGGCCATAGAAGTCAGCCTTCTATCAGCAGTGTATAAGCCACTGAGATGACAAAGTGCAAGGCAAGGGCAGTGGTGCCTAGGAGCGCATTCCAGCCCGCAGGAGTTACTGACAGTCTTAGTATGGTTTTCAGTCTGCCTTTGCAGCCACCTCCTCTTCTTCAGCTCTTGAGGCTGCAGATCTCTGCTTATCATCCATTTCCACCCTGGCTTTGTCTGCGTCTTTGTAAGCCTGGCTCTGCGTAGTTCCCGTGGCGTGTGCAACATTGTCAGGGACACTGGATAAGCTGCCTGCCCTGTTTCAGTCATTTCCAAGCCTTTTTTGTCTTGTTTCTTTTTTGATGGCCTAATTTCACACACATTCTGATTAAAGACTTTAAAAATAAGCGCCGATATGTGTGTGCTATTGTTCCATACGGCTGCCAGATTATTATTTTTTAAAATGTATTCTCTGCATGGATTTATCATGTAAACTCCTATTGAAAAGCATTGCCCCCGGGAAGGATTTGAGCATTTGGGTAATTTCCTGAAATTCTCAAGTGTATGTGTCTGCAGTGTCTTTTTTTTCCCCCTCTTCAAATGGATGTAGCCGTCTCAGTGCAATCCATAAACAATATTGATTGCACAAAAGCACACAACTGTCAATCTTGATGCTCACTCTGCATCTCCTGCTGCACACCCTAATCTCTGAGAGGAAGCACTGGGCCTAGGGAGCACACCATTTGTATTCATGTTTAGCAAGATAGCCTAGCAATTTTCCAAGTGTCAGAGTTGTGTCAGTTTGGGACTGAAAGCTGGAGTATTATCCTACCTATGAAATCATTGCATTTCTCTTCCTAACCCAGCAGAGGCATCCACGAATACAGTAATCACCAACACTCCAACATGGAATGCACTGCCTGCCACTGTTCCACTTGATTTGATAATCTAATACACTGTGGACCATTAATAAGTGAAATTGTTTGGGCACTTGCTTCATTGCCATCTTTTCACTTTCCTTTATGGTTCTGTCCTTCAAATAAATAATTCACCCTTACAACCTTGGTGATCCACAAGGTTAATTGACACCAAAAGAAATTTCCTGCTGATTTAATGGAATCTATCTTTATATGCCTTTCACTGAATTATCCAGTATTTCTGGATTTTTTTTTCCTTTTGAGCAATGCATTTCCCAACAGATTCATGCTGTTCCAAAAGCTTCAACCACAGAACAGTGTGGCTCCACCTTCCTAATATCTTCAGAATGTAAGGGTCAAGGTTATTATCCAATGCTCATTTTTAAAAGCTGTGCTTACATGGCCCTTTGGGGACCCTTCCTAAAACCACACATGCATTCCCATAAATACATATCTCAAAACCCCACTGACCTCTGACAAGAGTCCATCACTATAAGTAATTGAACACTAATGTGGACAGCAATTAAGGGGCTGTAGTTTAACCCCAAGACTGGTTGGATTCCAGGAAGGGCATTTAGTGAAGGGCCTAGACTTTAGTGCAGATGCAGCTGTTATGCTAGGCTAGTAGTTTAATCTTGGATCAAGCACCACTTGGAATGACTCACACATGTTCCAGTGTAAAGTACAGTGTCTTGATCTATGAAATTGAAGATCACCCTAAAACCAGTGGAAAGAAGGGAAGTGCTCACTACAGAGAATCCCTGAGCTTATCACTTTCTCTGTGTCATTTTTTTTTAATTTTCTTTGAGTTTCATAGAGACTATGGAAAATTAAAACTAGGAATCTGACTTCTGGAGGTTTGTGCACAATAAATAGTAAAATCTTACCTGGACATCAGTAGAACAAGATTGGACAGCAGATTCATTTAGAATAAGAGTCAAATGACCCAAGTGGCCATGCAGGAGTTTAGTCAAAGGCTGACTAGACAGAATACTATAAGATGGACACTTAGAGGAATATTCTCAGCCCTTCTGTCCATCGTGGCTCATCTTTACCCCTCTGCTTCACTCTGAAGGGACCCATCTGCCCACTGCTAGAGATACTGGCTTCAGTAGGCCAAGCTCCTGTTTTATTTGCTTTCTCTACCTCTAAACTCTCATCTTTAACTATTGCATATCAAAATGACTTATTATAAAATTATATAAGAAAGCAAGATACAAAACTATACTACTTACAAAACTCTTGAATAGGAAAAAAGAACTTTATTGGAAGACAATACCTCAATGTATTAGAAGACAATGTCAGTGAATATTTTGAACTTTATATTTTTTTATCTAGCATCCATCGTTTTTGGTATTTTTTGAGACAGGGTCTCCCTGTAGCCCCAGCTGGTCTTGAACTTGCTTTGTAGACCAGGCTGGCCTTGAACTCACAGAGATCCGCCTGCATCTGCCTCCTGAGTGCTAGAATTAAAGGTGTGTGCCACCACGCTCAGCCTAACATCCATTTTTAAAAACATAAACATGTACTTTGTAACTAGAATGTGATTTTTTTTGTCATATTTTATGCATATGATATAACTTGAAATACAGAAAAGTCAAATTAAGGAAACAGACATTACTTAGAATTTATCATTAAAAATTAGAGGGATTATTTTGCCTGCTTTAACGTACTATGAGTAATCAAAGGGAAGAAGTAAACTTTCAAAGGACTGTGAGCAATTTGACAGTCTCAGTTGGTACTGAATTATAAGGTTCTCGGGGTCAGAGATCTCCCAAGACCTCCTGAAACGCAGGTACCGGGGCTTGGGCTAAAGAGCACCCCCCCAACTGGGATTACGAAGGCATCTGAAGGAGGCAAGCAAAGCAAAGCAAGCCTTCAACATAGTGAAGAGGCATTTGGGACTCACATTGGAATACAGGCAAGGAGAAGCCCATATGCCAGGAACACGAAGAAGAGACAATATGGGAAAGGTGCTGGATAATCCCACACTAAGCTCTACCAACCCTGTGGAAGATTCCTACAGTGGGATCCCCCTGGGGATGGCCCAGGACATAGATATCAGAAACACAATTGTGAACATAGCTAAAGAAATGAAATATTATAAAGAGCAAATCAAAGAATTAAGAAAAGAGAATGAAGAACTCAAGAAGGAAGTGGAAACACTGAAAAGATCCTATGTTGAAAAAGATAAGGAAACCAATCAGCGAAGCAAAGAGCTACAGGAGGAGATTGAGAAGCTCCAAAAGGAAGTGGAAATACTAAAGAAATCAGAAGAGGAAATGAAAAAGGAAATCAAACACTCATACAATCAAGAGGAAAGGAATGGAAAAAGCCTCAGAAGCAGAATGGAGGAAGCAGAACAAAGAATATCAGACCTGGAAGATAACACAGAACAACTAAAAACCTCAAGTAAAGATTATGAAAAATTTAAAAATACACAAAAGTGGAATAACCAGGAACTGTGGGACACTATGAAAAGATCAAATCTCTGCATCATAGGAATAGAGGAAGGAGAATCCCAAGAGAATGGTATTGATCAGATTTTCAACAGAATAATAGATGAATATTTCTCCAAACTAAAAAAAGACAGACCAATACAAATACAAGAAGCACATAGAACTCCAAACAGACAAGATCAGAAAAGAAACTCTCCACACCACATCATAGTTAAAATGCTAGACACCCAAAACAAAGACAAAATCCTTAAAGCCACAAGAGAAAAACAACAAGTGACCAATGAGGGGAAACCTATCAGAATTACAACTGACTTCTCAGTGCAAACTATGAAAGCAAGAGGAACATGGAGCAAAGCATTCCCAGTGTTAAAGGACAATAGATGCCAACCCAGGTTACTCTACCCAGCAAAAATGTCGATTAGAGTTGGAGAGAGAAAAGCCTTTCATGACATAAACAAGATGAAAGAATACATGTCCGAAAAACCAACACTTCAGAGAATACTTGAAGCAATTCAAAGGACAGAAGAAAGGAGCAACCATCCCCAGGCACCTAGAAAGAGAAATCAATAAAAGCATAACTACAGAAGCAAAAACCTAAACCAAAACTGCAAAGGGAAAATAAGGCAAAAGGAAGCAACACAAACCTATCAGTCATAACCTTAAATATTAATGGACTAAATCCCCCAATCAAAAGACACAGACTGGGAGATTAGATTAGGAAATAGAACCCATTGATATGCTGTCTACAAGAAACACATCTTACCTTCCAGGACAGGCACCACCTTAAAATGAAAGGATGGAAAAAATATTCCAAGTAAATGGTACCAAAAAGAAAGCAGGTGTTGCTATTTTAATATCAGACAAAATAGACTTCAAAGTAAAAGAAATCAGAAGAGACAAAGAAGGCCATTACATTTTTATCCAAGGAACAATTCACCAAGAAGATTTCACAATTATGAATATATATACCGCAAACTCTGGTGCACCAAACTTTATAAAGACAATTCTCCAGGACCACAAGTCACACACTAACCCCAGTACACTCATAATAGGGGACTTCTGAATGATATGATACACCAAATGGACCTAATAGACCTCTACTGAATATTCCACCCTAATACCAGAGAATACACTTTCTACTCAGCACTCATAGTAGGGGACTTCAATACCCCACTGAGCCCTTCGGACAGGTCAACAGGACAAAGAATGAACAGAGAGACACCTGAACTGAATGATATGATACACCAAATGGACCTCATAGACCTCTATCAAATATTCCACCCTAATACCAGAGAATACACTTTCTAATCAGCACCCTGCGGAACATTCTCCAAAATTGGCTACATACTGGAACACAGAAGAAACCTCCACAAATACAAAAAGATTGAAATAATTCCATGCATTCTATCAGACCACAGTGCAATAAAGCTCAACATCAACACCAGGACAAGCTCTACTGCCTACAAGAACACATGGAGACTAAACAACACACTCTTGAATAATGAATGGGTCAAGGAAGAGATAAAGAAAGAAATAAAAGCATTCCTGGAACTGAATGACAATGACAATACAACACAACAAAACCTATGGGATACCTTAAAAGCAGTACTAAGAGGGAAGTTTATAGCCCTGGGTGCCTACATTAAAAAAACAGAAAGAGCACCAGTGAATGATCTAACACTGCAGCTAAAAGCACTTGAGAGGCAATAATAGGTGAACCCTAAACACAACAGACAGGAAGAAATAACAAAAATTAGAGCAAAAATCAATGAAATAGAAACAAAGAAAACAATACAAAAGATCAATGAATACAAAAGTTGGTTCTTTGAAAGAATAAACAAGATAGACAGGCCTCTAGCCCAGTTAACCAAAAGAAAGAAGGAAAAACTCCAAATCAATACAATCTGTGATGAAAAGGGAAATATCACAACAGACAAGGAAAATATCCAGAAAATCATATGGGAATACTTCAAAATGCTATACTCTACCAAGTTTGAAAACCTAGAAGAAATGGACGAATATCTGAAATCCTGGGAATCACCAAAGCTCAACCAAGAAGAGATCAACAGCTTAAATAGACCCATAATATATGAAGAAATTGAAGATGTAATAAGAAACCTCCCAACTAAAAAAAGCCCAGGCCCAGATGGTTTCATGGCAGAATTCTATAAAACATTTAGAAAAGACCTACAACCATTATTACTGAAATTGTTTAGAAGGATACAAACAGAGGGAATTCTCCCAAATTCCTTCTATGAAGCCAGCATCACTCTATTACTTAAACCAGGCAAAGATACGACCAAAAAGAAGAAGTACAGACCCATCTCCCTAATGAACACAGATGCCATAATTCTAAACAGGATACTGGCAAATTGCATACAGACTCACATCAAGAAGATCATCCATCATGACCAAGTTGGATTCATACCAGAGTTGCAGGGATGGTTCAACATACGAAAATCAATAAACATCATCAAGCACATAAATGGAATGAAAGACAAAAACCACACCATCATTTCAATTGACACAGAAAAAGCCTTTCACAAAATCCAGCATCCCTTCATGCTTAAAGTCCTAGAGGGAATTGGATTGGAGGGATCATTCCTCAGTGTAATCAAAGCCATATACAGGAAACCCACAACCAATATCATCCTAAATGGGGAAATGACAGAAACATTCCCTTTAGAGGTAAGAACTCGGCAAGGCTGGCCCCTGTCACCACTCCTCTTCAATATAGTGTTTGAAACACTTGCTAGGGCAATAAGGCAAGAAAAGGAAGTTAAAGGAGTACTAATTGGAAAAGAGGAAGTCAAGCTATCCCTATTTGCTGATGATATGATTGTTTACTTAAGGGATGCTAATAACTCCACCAGAAAACTCCTAGAAATGATTAACAGCTTCAGCAAAGTGGCAGGACACAAAATTAACCTAAAAAAATCAGTGGCCTTTCTTTACAACAACAACAAGCAAGTGGAGAAGGAATTCAAGGAGACCCTCCCACTCACAATAGCCTCAAAAACAATAAAATACTTAGGAACAAACCTAACCAAAGACACCAAAGATCTCTACAACAAAAATTTTAAACCCTTAAAGAAAGAAATTGGAGAAGATATCAGAAGATGGAAAAACCTCCCATGCTCATGGATTGGGAAAATTAACATTGTAAAAATGTCCATTCTACCCAAACTCTTGTATAGATTTAATGCAATACCAATTAAAATCTCCAAGAGTTTCTTCACTGGCTTGGAAAAAAGTCCTTAAATTCATTTGGAAAAACAAAAGACCCCGAATAGCCAAAACAACACTGAGTGAAAAAAGCAACACAGGGGGGATCTCTACACCAGACTTCAAATGATACTACAGGGCTATAGTCATAAAAACAGCTGGGTACTGGCACAAAAACAGACCTGTTGACCAATGGAACAAAACCGAAGATCCAAATTTGAGCACATACAATTTCAGCCATCTCATATTTGACAAGGGGGCCAAGAAGCCACAATGGAGAAAAGACAGCATCTTCAGCAAGTGGTGTTGGCAAAACTGGATCACCACTTGTAGAAGAATGAAATTAAACCCCTACCTCTCGCCCTGTACAAAAGTCAACTCCAGATGGATTAAAGACCTCAACGTGAAACCCCAAACTCTGAAGGTGATAGAAGAAAAAGTTGGCAGCAGACTACAAGACATAGGCGTAGGAAAAGACTTCCTAAATCAGACAGCAGCTGCACAAGAATTAAGGTCGACAATTGACAAATGGGACCTCATCAAACTCAAAAGCTTCTGTACATCAAAAGAAACAATCAAGGAAGTGAAGAGAAATCCCACAGAGTGGGAGGAAACCTTCACTGCAGATACATCTGACAAAGCATTGATTTCCAGAATATATAAACTACTCAAAAAACAAAGAAAAAAGAAAACAAATGACCCGCTCAATAGATGGAGCAAAGAACTGAACAGAGACTTCACAAGCGAGGAATTAGAGATGTCTGAGAAACACCTCAAGAACTGCTCAACATCACTAATCATTAAGGAAATGCAAATGAAAACCACTTTAAGATATCATCTTACTCCAATAAGACTGGCTAGGATCAAGAAAACAAATGATACCAAGTGCTGGAGAGGTTGTGGGGAAAGGGGAACACTCATCCACTGCTGGTGGGAATGTAAACTCGTACAGCCACTATGGAAAGCAGTGTGGAGAACCCTTGGAAGACTTGGAATGAACTTGCCACCCGACCCAGCCATACCACTCCTGGGCATGTACCCTCAAGACTTACGCCACCACAGAGATACATGCACGGCCATGTTTATTTCAGCTCTCTTCACAATAGCAAAGAGCTGGAACCAACCTAAATGCCCCTCAACTGACGAATGGATAGAGAAAATGTGGTACATCTACACAATGGAGTTCTATGCAGCAGTAAAGAAAGACGACATCACGAGCTTTGCAGGAAAATGGCTGGAGCTAGAGGACATCATGCTGAGTGAAGTAACACAGTCCCAGAAAAACAAACGACGAATGGTATCCCTCATCTGTGGATGCTAGTGCCAATTACCCAGTTGTAAGTATTTCTTGTGTAGGGCCCCCTGAGCTTCTGTACAAAGCAGTTGGACATAATGCATTTTGGAAACAACAACAACAACAGAAAATACTGCATCAAAGAACTGACTGAAACAGTGAACTTCTGCTCAAAACAGTCAACTTCCACATGGAGAATATTGAGAAAGACTAAGAAAGAGATGAAAAGCATGTTTGGCAGAATACATGAGCTCTGGTGGGGTGGCGGCATAGGGTGGGGAACACGGGTCTAGATTTGATAATCTTGTACAAAATATATATTAAAAAAATAAATAAATAATTATATGGTTCTCTTAATAAGGCAATATTGTGGAGTGGGCAGGAGAGGTTGCCCCTGGTTTCTCTGACAAAATATGTGTAGATGTACATCTTTGGCAGAGTTCCCACTGCATGTTACTATAAAGAAACAATGGAGGTGGAGAGATGTCTCAGCTGGTAAGAGGTTGCTCTTGAAGAGGACTTGGGTTTGATTCTTAGCACCCACATGTGCATAACTGTGGTAATTCCAGTTCTAGGGGAACTGGAATTACCACAGTTCTGTCTGACCTCTGTCGGCATTGTATGACAGGCACATTTACATACATGCAGGCAACTCATACACATTAAAAAAAAAGAAACATCTTAAGGCAACTCTGGGTTTTTGGATGCGCACAGTCACTGACTGGTATAGAAACGGCAATTCTGGGACCGAGGGAAGAGAAGAGTGGGAAGACTAGGACCTGGATTCTGACTGCTTCACTTCAGGAAGGAGTTGCTGACTATGCTGTGTAAGATCTAAGAGGCAAGTACATTCCTGGCTCAAGATCCTTACCTGCTGGCGCCCTGCTCCGTACTGGGGAGTGCCACTGGCCTTTCCTGCAGGGACCCACTTTTTAGAATGCCCCATATCTTAGCATTATGGACATAATAGAATACATATTACATTACAGATGTATGTGTAGATAGATGGCTGTTATTATCTAATGTAACTTTTATGTCACTCACTTTCCATTACCACAAGACGAATCTGAATGTGGAGATATCCCAGGCTGCTAGGAGAGTAAGTGCTATGCTATAAAAGTAAATCCAAGTCCACGGGATGGTTTCCTAAATCACAAATACATTTATTTAAAAGCTACCATGTTATGTCCTGATCCTGGGATCTGGAAAACATTTCTGCCCTTGGACAAACACAGTGTGTTACCTGCTCTGCAGACAGAGGTGCTCAGGTGTGCCACACATCTTGACTGCCAAGGAGCACTGACACCACCACTCCTCCCCAACTCTACTGGCTCCTCCCCAGCTCTACCGGCTCCTCCCCAGCCCTTCCCACTCCCCCCCACCAGCCCTTCCAGCTCCTCCTCAGCCATATCTCTCCTTCCTTTTGTACTTTTAGCCTTTTGCCTTATCACCTGGGGGTGGTAGCAGGAACTCATCCAGCCACTGGGGCATGCTCACAGAGCATGGGGAGTCACTTCTAGACTACCCAACGACAACCAGAGGAGAGAGCACATCGGGTAGCGCTCAGCCCCATTTTCTGGATGGACGGTTCTGAGTGGTGTGCTCCATGGTTCTGCAGATGATCCCCATGTATGTATTTAAATAGTGAAAATCGCATGCCTGCTTTAAAAATAACACATTTATATTAAAAAAGAAATTAGAGGGGCCGGAGAGCTCGCTCAGTGGGTGAGATCACTGTGTATTCTTGCAGAGGACCCAGGTTCAGAGCTGAGCACCCACATGGCAGCTAACAACTGTCCACGACTCCAGTTCCAGGGGATCTTCTGACCTCCTTGGGCATTGCACCACATGGGTGCACTTACATGCACACAGGCAGTACACTCATACATATAAAATTGAATAAAAATAAAATAATAAATAAATTAGAGAAAAGCATAAAGATCAAAATACACAGAATTACAGCTCAATAATGGATCTTGGATTACATTTTCCTCCTCTGTTTCACTTCAAAGTTAACTTCTTGGCTCATAGTTAAAATGTCTCCTTAAGCACATGCTAAAGACCTTTATATAAATAAGGTCACTACTTGAAATTACCATGCTGAGAAATTTATCTCAAAATGTAGCATAAGAATAATTCCTAATTTTCATATTAGAATTCATCGTTTTCAAACTTCCTTTCTTACACACCATCTCACTTTAACTTTTCATCAACGTTTTTCCCCTTCTCCTCATGCCCATGCCTAACTGCTTGGACCAAGTTGTGGCTTCTCAGCCTGATGGCTGCAGTTGCCCCAGCACCGATCTGCCTGCTTCCTCTTCCGAGCCGCTGACCCCACGTTATGATATTCCTAACACAGAAGGCAGAGCAACCCTCTGTTCAAGCTGCCAATGGCTCTCTGTCACACTGGATAAAAGTACTCGTGGCCAAGGAGGCCTGGCCTACTTAGGGTCTTTGATAGCACTTTCATTTTATCTTCCTTGACTTCCAATTACTTGCTCCCCTTAGCCGCACTGGGCTCCTTGTTCCTTAAGCAAAGAAGGGATTCTTTCCCCTGCCTGGGTCTTTGTACTCGGTTTTTACCTACATCAAATGCTTTTCCTCCTATTCATTCCTTCCCTTCTTCAGATTTTTACTCCATTAGATGCTTCTTAATAAGGTGTATTAGGTATCAGTCAAGGTTCTCTAAAGGGGCAGAACTGGTGGAATGAATATATTTTTTAATTTATTTTTGTATGTGTATGAATGTACTGTCTGCATGTAGGTTTGTGCACCCGTGGAGGTCAGAAGAGAGTGTCAGATTCCCCTGGAACTGGAGTTCTGGAATTCTAGTTACAGACGGTTCTCAGCCGCCATGTGGGTGCTGGGGATCGAACTCGGGTCCTCTGCAAGAGCAGTCGGCGCTCTTAACCGCAAGGCTATCTCTCCAGCCCCGGAATGAATATATATTATATTATATATATATATATATATAGAGAGAGAGAGAGAGAGAGAGAGAGAGAGAGAGATTTATTAGATTAGCTCATGGCATTGAACCCAAGTAATCCAACAATGGCTGCACTATACTGTAGAGGCTGAGAATCTGGTAGTTTCTCGGGCCATGAGGATGGATGTCTCAGTAGTCCTGATCTAGTGCTGAAGGCCTGATGGATTCTTGGAATCCGAGGAGTTGGTTACGGCAGCCAGACGAACTCACCAGTGAGGGAGAAGCCAAGCAGGAAAAAAGGAGGGGCTTCCTTCCGCCATGGCCTTTTATAGAGGCTGCCATCGGAAGGTAACGCCCACATGTAGAGTGAGTCTTCCAGCTTCAAATGATCCAGTCCAAGGTCTGTCTTTCTCATATATTTAAGTGACTGAAAATGAATTCATGAGCTCTGTGTGTTTGTCCTATGTCAATTAAACAGAATGAAGAGTCAGGAATATTAAGGGATTCTATCAAGTTCATTCCAATAAGCAAGTGGCAAAGTAGTTTTCTTAACTTTAATAACACTGATGTGAGAAAAATGGAAATAGTCTTTGGATTTAGCACTTCACACTTAAATTATATTTATGAAGATATAGATTTCTGTGGGGAAGAGCTGCTAATGAACTTAAGCACAAAAAGCAAGAACACTGAGCCTTACAGATTTTCATCTCTGCAAGAAATCTCCAGAAGTGAGGCGCAGACACACCTCTAGGACAGGATGGCCCGTGATCTGATTGATCTCCAGCAAGCGGCTTCATTTATATTTCCTGTGTCTTTATTTTCTCTTTTAACCTGTTTTCCTCACATTTCTTAAAAATATTGCTGTACTCTATGAATATTTAAAGGTTTTCAAGTCCTCTTTTGAATCATGGCAGACAGAAATAAAGAAATAAAGATCATATTGTGAAATTAGCCTAGTATTAAGGGTAAGCAGGTAACAGTAAAAGAACAGGCCAGGGTCTCACCTGGACAAGAGTGGGGCCCAGTGGGCCTGGTGACAGCTTACAATGCCAGTTGAAGGCTAAACTGACAGGAAAATGTAACTTTAGTAATTCAGATTTCTGGTATACTATTTTAACAGTTGGCAGTAGAAGGATAAGATGGAATTGTGGGGAACCGTGAAAGGTCTGGGAGTTAGAGTTGCAAGCAGACAAATCTGCCATGAGATTCCAGGGTATGAGGGATACAACATTCCCAGTGATAGCAGAGGCCAGAAGACCAGGACCTTTGCTCCAGTTTCCCACATTTTGATTCTCATGTGGGGCCACCAAGAGGCCATTTGGGGTTTTCTAGTATAAGGTGCATTTCTGTCTTCCTCAGCGACTTTAATGTCTTCTTCCTTTTCTTTAAAACTCCCATCGCCTGAACTTCTGTCCGCCTCTCCCACGTTATCTCACCAAACTTTCCTGCTTTTCCCTATTTTGACCATCACACACTTGGCTTAGATTTTAAGCAGACAACAGAAGTTCCTGACAACCAATCACCAGTCCTATCTGCATCTGCATCTACTTTATTCTCTCAGTTCTCTCACCCAAGCTCATCTTTCCACAGCTATCCCTCAGTCCCTCCATCCCCTTCACCTCCCGTTTTCTCTAGCCATTTCTAATGGCATCTCAGCTCCTAATGTTTCCCAGAACAGGGCACTAAGCAACCGTCCTAACTGATGAACTCAGGGATCTTTCCCCATCCTTCCTACCAGATCGGTTTGCAGTTCCACATACCTCTCCCTTCTTTGGGAGCTACTCTCAGTTTTTGGACGGCTGTGTATTCTAGGGGCCCTTCTGTTCAGTTCTTTTCACTCCTCTTGAGTGGCCCCGGGAATTGATTCGACCTCTAAATGAGCCTCTCAAATGATCTCAACTTCACCAGCAGAAAGATAAAAGAAATGGATTCAGAATGCACTCTGCTCTCTGCATCAGGCCTTCTATGTGCTTATTGTGTTTTCTATTGAGGACAGACTTCCTGTGTATTTAGGGTTTGTGGATGCCTAGAACTCTAGATGCACAGCATAATGGCCTTAATGAGAAACTGAACATTGCCTTTTCTGTTCTGGGGAAACATTTTTAAAATCTCAGAAGATACCCTTTATTAGCCTT
Organism: Rhizomys pruinosus; assembly: GCA_009823505.1. Lineage (NCBI taxonomy): Eukaryota > Metazoa > Chordata > Mammalia > Rodentia > Spalacidae > Rhizomys > Rhizomys pruinosus. Next base: position 1,966,706 of record VZQC01001366.1, read on the forward strand.
CTCAGTCTGGTTTTATGATCAGTCTGAGGAAAAGAATCATATTTCGGTGTTAGGAAGTAGGCAGTGCAGAAACACACACCCAAATTTTCTTGCTAGCTGGGAGAAGTTTAACTTCATAAGTAGAAAAAAAATTCTAGATTGCTTTGAACAAAGTAATGATAGAATGATAAATGTTGAAGGGCTCAGAATTTCATTGGAAACTGGTAAAAGGAAGGTATTTATTACATAGTGGCAGAAATTTAACTGGTTGTTTTTTGCAGGTGAACAGAAAGATCTTATCATGACGAATTAGAATCTCTAGCAAAGAGATAGCTAAGAAAATGGTCTCTAAGTGCTATCACACCTACAAGAAGTAGAAAGAGATTTTATCCACAGAAGAGAAGGCAATATAATTAGAGAGGCAGACTGTAGTTTCTGTATAGACACAGTGAAGGAAGCCACTAGAAGCTGGAACAGACAAAGAATGGATGGACCCCCAGGGCCCCCAGAGGGAGCAAGCTTCACCAACACTGATTTCTGGCCTTCAGAGATATAAGGGAATTAATTTTGTTGTGTTAAGAAGCTCAGTTTTTTTCCCTCTTCCCTATCTATGCAGCAGCTACAGGAGCTGAGCACAGTAGGTGAGGCATGGCCAGGACTCCACGCCTTCCCAGAGCCAGCAGTGGTGCAGTGAAAACGCGTGAGTCCCGGAAAAACAAAACCCAGAATGCTTTCTGTTTCTTGTCCGTATTCATTAAGTCTATCGGGAGCAGTAATAGGCCAGGAATAGCTGCCCTCGCTCACTTCACCCTGAACACACTGGACACTGCTAGGACCCCTTCAGTAGTCACTATCTAGTAAACAGCTATTGAAGGAGTGATTTCCATGGCAAAATAACTGTGAAAAGTCAACTTAAAGAAGGAAAGTTTTATTTTGGCTTGTGGTTTAGAGGTTTCCATCTAGAGTCACTTGGCTTCACTGATTTTAGATGTGTAAAGACAGGAACATCAAGGCAGAAAGGCACAGGAAAGGGAAGTTGCTTGATGCATGGCAGACAGGAAGGAGGGCGAGAGGAGAAGAAAGAGAGGTACAGCCCCAGTGGTCTTCTCCTAACAGGCCAAGACCTCTTGATACCCCATTCACCTGCAAATTCATCAATGAGTTAGCCCATTGATGAAGTCAGCACCCTCAAGATCCAATCACCTTTCAGTAGTGCCACCAGGTGGGGACCAAGCCTTCCACTTGCGTCTTTGGGAGATTTTCTCATCAACAGCAACACATGGCACTATATTCGCTGGCCTACCCTCTGTTTTCCCTTCTCAGTATCCTGGTATTTTACCCTTTTTAACAAGCCCATCAGGGCTGGGGTCTTCCAAGGCTCTGTCCCAGTGCCCTCTTCTCTTTTCCTTCTGCTCTCACTCAGTAGACTCTGGAATATCTATTTCCATTGGCATAGTAAGCAGCCATGGACTCCCAAATTTATACTGCCAGCTCAGATTTATTTTCTGAGCTCCAGATCTATATTTATAGCTGCTTACTTTATATTTTCGCTTGGATTTCTCATACTTGTCAAACTCACTGTGTCTCCTCCGTCCTCTGACCCACGGCCCTTCCCCCTGTGTTTCTTACCCTTGTGAACATACCTGCATTTCCTTGGTTGCTCACACCAGTTTCCCTGAGTTATGTATTCTTTGCATAACCATCTTTAATCTGTTTCCAAAAGCACAGATCTGCTTTTTACCTCACTCTTCATTGCCTGCCATCATTTTCCAGGTCACAGCCGACTCTTTAACGGGCTTCTGAGTAGCTTCCTGATTCCTTTGCTTTGCCCTTTGTTCCACTTCTGTACAATGGCAACTTTGCATTATTAAAAGGCAAACCCAATCATGATGTGTCTCACTTTAAACTCTTTAGTGGTTTCTGTTGCAGTTAATCTGAAATCCAAATCAAAGTGTATAAAGTTCTGAATCTGTTCTGTGTAGGCTGCTGTCATGCGCTGTTCACGGTACTCCTTAGGGATAAAGGACTTGTTGTATCAGCCTTCAAGAGGACGGCCGACAGTGCTGAGTTAGCACTCCCTCTAAGGATTGCCTTTCTCTGGGAAATGGTTCTTCTTTGGAGGTAGCCTTCATTGCAGTGACTGAAAAGCCAAACTTTTCATATCAACTTGGTCAACACCAACTTAGCCAAACTGGAAGGGTCAGCTTCAATTGTTGATAACTGCATTCCAAAGGAACTTGTTTCTTTGCCTGCCCAGATGTTGATTTTACAAGCTTGTCTGATAAAGCATTCCTTATACTCATCTTCAACTCAGTTTGTCTCTTGGAAACTCAACTGTGGCAATTTGTGAGAGACACTAAAATGAAGGGAGATTAATAATTCTTCTGTCCTCTTTGATGATCAGATTCCACACAAATACTGTCATATCTGCAGAACTTTGGGCTACTTTTAAGAAGGGCAGTGAGCACGTGGAACATGATGAGCATAGACATGATGTCAAGGGCCTGAAAGTCACACAAAGAGTTAATAGGACAGATCTAGTTACCAGGAGTAGTGTTGACTCAGCAGATGCATGACCACTATCTTTAGATTTGTTTTTTAAAGCTGCTAAGTGGAAGAGCACTTCATCTTGTACTACTCCAGGGACTGGGATAAATATGATTGAATAAAAATTTGTGGGATACGTATTTAGACTCAATGAAGGATGACATTTCTAGCTGCAGTGTAATGGCAGCCTTGGGAAACAGAGTGAATACTTTGCTGGACTTCTGTAACATCACCTTTGGGGGAAGTAGCAGGAACTCTGAGCTGGAGAAAGCACGAGCCATCTGTGACTAACTTTTCCACTACAATGTCCTGTGGAATTCTGCTCTAGAATAGAGCTTTAGGAATTGGCTAGTAAGGTTCAGAGGTGATTCTGACAAATGGATTCCACAGCCAAATAAATCTGGCCAAAAGTGCAGCCATGTTAGTAAATTGTCTTCACTGCAGAATTTCTTAAAATTTCAAACATACTGAAAATGCATTGTGATGCCACCTCGAGGCTGCCCAGTTCTTAGTAACATTTAGAGCAAGGGTAGTCAAATGAACAAGGCAAGGTTTTGGTGATACCTAGTTCAAGGAATTCTGTTTTGGAGCATTATTTTTTTTTTAAGATTTGCAAACTAATTTATGCTTTGGATCAACTTTTAAAGAAAGCTCCTTTATTGTTCGTTTTTGTTGTTGTTCTCTCCAACTTGTATTGCTACTATATGCACACACACACACATATCACTTGAATTGGAGGATTTTTTTTCTTCCTTAAAAGATGTCATGTTTTCCTTAAGGAAGTGCTCGAAGGTTCCTCTTTGGCAACCCCAAACAACCATCAATCCTGCACTTTTGTTCCACATTGGGGTCTTTCTTTCCCATGGTCCCCCAAAATGATGTCCAGTAAGCACATGTCCTTTGATCCCCCTGCACTGGCCTCCATGATACAGCCCAGGTAGTCCAACAATGGCAGTCTACACTCTGAGAAGGCTGACATCCCCTTAGCTGTTTAGTCCACAAGCTGGGTATCTCAGTAGTCCCCATCTGGCATTGAAGGTTTGGAGGATTGTTGGAGAGATGAGTCCTCAGTCCATATTAGGAGGTTAAAAAGTTGTGTCTCATGTCTTTGAGGAGTGCCAAAAGTGGCAGCAGCCACAGAGTAGATGCACTTGCCAGTAAGAATTGGAGATAGGCCAAACAACAGTGCTCTCTCTTTATTCTTTTTGTCTTTTTTACTATTATCTCAAGTTCTATGTCTGCAGTAACAGTTTTTCTGGTCTTACTGATTATTTGTATCTGGTTGTACTTTCCTTTTGGATGCTTAAGGCCACACAGTTAGACCAGATTAAACAAGGTTTTTGTTTTCTCAAGGTCAGTTGAGGATCTGGTCCTCAGGGGTCTCTTGGGGTTTTTTTTTGGGGGGGGGGAGAAGGGTGGGAGCCCCTTGCTCCTTTCAGCTTTTCATTCACCAGTTCCATCCACTCGAGGACACAATCAGGTCTTGCTAGGCCAGGCTTCCTTTTCTGAAGCCTGAGCAGCTTTTCCTCTCTTTAGACTGGACACTGGCTGAAGTCCCATCAGTAGCTCTCCAAGACCTCCCTGCACAGGAAGACTGGTGACCCACGTCTGTAGGACATTTCAAGAGGTGTCCCATGCATAATCCCCTAAGACTTGGTTGACCTCTGAGGACAAGGAACAAAGTTATCCCTTCGGTCCCTCAGCCAAATTGGTATGGGTGTTAAGTATTGTCATTAAGCACCCAGAAAGGCTAAGTTGCACCAGCCAGCCTATTACACCTATATTAAGATTTCATCCTTTGGAAACAAACTGTATGCTATTTCCATAGCGTATTTCTTGATTTGCATGTTTCCATTTTAATCCCATAATACTCTAAAAGATGCACACATACCCTCCATCATGTACCAAAAACCCAAGGTCTGAAAATAAATGTTAGGTCAGTGGAGCATTATTTTATTTTATTTTTTTTAATTTTATTTATTTCTGTATGTGTATGAATGTACTGTCTGCATGTAGGTCTGTGCACCCGTGTCGTGCAATGCCACAGAGGTCAGAAGAGGGCATTGGATTCCCCTGGAACTGGAGTTCTCCTGGAATTGGAGTTTCAGACAGTTCTCGGCTGCCATGTGGGTGCTGGGGATTGAACCCGGGTCCTCTGCAAGAGCACTCGGCGCTCTTAACTGGTAGGCCATCTCTCCAGCCCCTAGTGGAGCATTATTTTTATTGCTGTTTTTTTCCCTGCTGGATTGAACCCCAGGTTTCAAACACACAGTCTCTATCAGTGAAGCATATTCCAAGCCCTGTTTCGAACACAGTACTTAGTCATTAATGCAGAAAAAGGAAAACATAGGTTGTTGGATACTGGTAAGTGGGGTAAGTGGTAAGGTGTGAATGCTGTCTAAAAAGTTATATCATTCTTCTTGCACCACGGAGACCTTTCCTTACTCCAGCCTCCTAGCATGAATATGCTTGGTAACTCTATTTTTGTCAGAATTAGGCTGTACAACAGATGAAAGCCAAGCATTATCATTTTCTCTAACTGCTACATCAACTCCTCTTCAGATTTACTAACAGTTTGTATTTTGAGATGGTCATAAGATCCCTCAATAAAGAATCCCTCAAATGCATGTATAGATGGAACACACAATTAGGATATTATCTACTTGGTGAAAATTCAGACCTTCAGAAAAGGAACAACCCAGCAAATTTAATTGCTTCTATATTGGCCAAAGACACTTATATACCTTGTGCTATACAAACACTATTGTCAGTCCCAATATCCAGCTGCCAAATCAACACTCATAATTGGTCCTCTCTACTTGCTCCCCTTTATTTAGTGCTTCCAGTGATAATGGAGCCACACCCAAGGAAAGAAAGCCATTGTAGCCAGGATTGTGCCCATCCTAATTATTCTCTTACTTCTTTCATACAATCTCTATTCCAAAGATCTGGTAATTGGTTTGATGCATTTCACAGTAGTGTGAAATGTTCAGAAGACTCAGTCAGAAGTATAATGAATGATGGACAATTCTTACTATTTCCAGACCAGGGTACTTTTTGACATAGAGGTGAATAGATGTTCTTGACAGATCCAGGAAGCAGACAAAGGAGAAAATAAGATTATAGGATTAGCGCGTGTTTTACAACACTTATCTTAATTACTTTCTCCACTTTAAAAGAGCCTCTGGGTTACTTGACATGATCATTTTAAATGATTTTATTTGCTGTGGAGACATTTCCAAGAGGACAAAATATATAGCAGTTCAAAGTCTGTGAGCCATATATTAAAGAGAATTGAGCTATTAGATGAACACCTTGAAGTCCTTTAAATTATAAGACAAAACAGATGATGGCAAAATAAATATTTAATTATGTCAAATGAAAGCTAATAAATCAGCTCTAAGCCAAATGAATTATGAGGGAATATCATGCAGGCAAATTTGAGCTAGCCATCAGAGCTCTTTTGGCAAAGGTTAACAATGTACCTCCAGAAACACATGTATACACACACTCACACTCTTGTGTACGCATGCATACATGTAACACTGCTACCAGAGGGATCGTGTTCCTATAGTAACTACAGCCCATTTCATTTTACTCATTTTTCTACAAAGTCAGCTTAAAAGCCCAATGTGGTACAAAGGAGTGTCTGCTCATACTGTTCCAAGTCAAACTTCCTACATGGTTAGCAGCATATTCTTGTTATTGGCTATGGCTATATTATTATATATAAAAAAATACAAGTTAAAATTTGATTGTTCAATGTGCATATTATTTGTCCTCAAATACAGAAGGTCGCAGAGGTCAACATATTGTTACTGCATGCCCACTTGTGTTGTCTACAGGCTGAGTGAACACTTTGAGCATGGCCTACAATGCCTCAACACCGTAGGAAGCATGAAGGTTCTTTTCTTCCCTCCCTTCCTTCTTCCTTCCCCCTTTTCTTTCAATTTCACTTTCTGGCAGAGATCCAGGCTGGCCTTGAACTTGCTGTGATCATCCTGCCTCGGGGTCCTAAATTTTGGGCTTACTTGTCACTGGTACATCTGCCACCATGCCCAGCTTATGAGCCACTTTTAAGGAAGAATCTCATTGTTTCCACATATCTGAGTACTTTTACAGCCTCCTTCTGAAATTCCATTTCTTCTCCAAATCATTAGCAAATCCCAGGATGTGAGAAATACTGTTCAGCATATTCCTGTGTCTGGTGGAATCACGAGGGGTTTGGAGTCAATGGCTCCTCATCCTGCTGCTGATTGCTTACATGACCAGGGGAGTTAGTTAATATCTTTGGGTCTCAGTTTCTTCATCAATAAAATGGTTGGGACTAGGTGATTTTTGAAGTCTGATTTGGCTCAAGTAATCTGTGATGTTATGTCTGGTGGAATTAAATAGCATGAATAATTGAGATTTCACCCTTCTCTGTGTGATCAGAAAAAATGGTAGTAAACGAAATAGTGTCCAACCTTGAAGAATCAAGGTAAAGCCCAAGAAGCTCAAATGTGTGTATATATATATATATATATATATATATATATATATGAATACAAATTTACATATATATATACATATTTATATATATGTATATATATATACATATACATATATATATATACATATTTACATATATATGTAAATTTGTTGGTTTTGTTATTAGAAGGAAGTGTAATCTCTGTTGAGTGAGACTAAACTAGGACACTCTGCTGAAGAGCTTATTCCTGAAGGTATTTCTCCTGTCATGGCCTTCATGCTTTCATTCCCCAGGGAAAATATGCCCAAGGGCACCAAAACAGAAAGCCGGAAGAAGAAGCCAGGTAACACCAGATGTTCCTATGGAGAGTTCCAGTAGGAAGGTCAGTGACTTCTACCCGGATCTGGGAAGTAGAAAAAGGAGGAAGTAGACACCATTGAAATAACATTCCTCTTCTCTCTGAGAGAATGACTCCAGGCTCTTGAGCTTGCCCTCTCTCAAAGCGTAGTTCCTTCTTCCCAGATGCTATGGCCTTCTGAGTATTAAGAGTTATGGATTTTTCCACGTGACCTCAGGCCATTACTGCCCGTGAATTAGTGTGCGTGTCTCCTTGCCCTGCTGTATGGTGTTGGCAGAGTAAAGTGAAAATATCTTAACTGTGGTGCCAGGATTTGCTTTACTGTGACAGGGGCCATAATTTTCCAATCCAAAGTTAGAAAACATGGTGTGAGAAGCCTCAGTGCATTGACACGGAGACAAGGACTGAAGGCTAGGAAGCCAGGCCGTCCTGGAATGCCCCACACCCCAGGTCAGGCTGGCAGCGGGCCATGCTCTGGTTTCCAGCCAGATCATGTGATCCCATCACACATACCCGGATTCTTGAGACTGCCTTATTCTGAGTCTCCTTTGCTTTCTAGATGCGTGCGGAAGCATAGGGTTTGGAGCCAAATGTGCCAACGCTTCTAGGTCTTCTAGCACCAAGAGAAAGATGGTAGTGGTTGAAAATTGTTCCTGTCCCACTTTGGAATTCCTGTCTCCCTGTTTCCCTCACTTGGGCACTGCCATAGAATTCCTCTAGAAATAAGTCCCTCATAGGCAGGAAAGGCTGCTGTTTACTGCAGCATTCCAGCATCCAGAATTGTGCCTGGTACAGAGTAGGCATTTGTGGAGTGAGAAATGAGGAGATCTGATCAAAGATGAAACTATACTTACTTCTTTTCACAAATTTTTAATAAGTTAGAAATAAGAACATTTTTATAAGAGAAATCTGTTATAAAAGAAGACAACTATCCTTTGCAACTTCCAGATCCTTCCCATTTATTTCCAATTTGAATGAATTCCCCTTTAGAGGGCTAATACTTATCTCTTTCTTTTCCTGCTGCTGTGACAAAATCCTCTGGAAAAAGCACCTTAGGGGGGAAAGGGTTTATTTCAGCTCACAGTTCAAGGTACAGTCCATCAGGGACGGGAGGCCAAGGCATCAGGTTCTCTTAGCAGGAGATTGCATCCGCAGTCACGAGCAGAGAGCGATGACACATGCTTGCTAGTGCTCAGATCTCTTTCTTCATTTATATACAGTTCAGGGGCACCTGCCCAGGGGATATCCCTGCCCACAGTTAAAATGGGTCATCCCACATGATTAACAGAATCAAGATAATCCCACATGGAGGCTAACCTTAATTTAGATGGTCCCTCACAAGTGTGACAGAGCATCAAGTCAAAAATCCACACTAAGCACCTCAGTGACAGAATGCTCACAGGTTTCCTGTTTATTTCTTCAACTTAATCAGCAGGATGGGAGAGGACAGGAGTTGTCGAGGTGCCCAGTTGGATGTGGCTTGCCTGTGACACTGTTTCAATTTGATCTTGAGCCATTGCTTCTTCGTTTGCAGCTTTTTGTAAGATGTCTGTACAATTTCCTTAAGAAAAAAATACTAAAACTGCCACTTCTTCCTTAAAGTCATTTCTGTACCAGTTTATTTCCCATCAAAATTCCAATTCAGCTTCAAGAAATAATAACAGAGTTCCATTTATTTCAAATTGCCCAAACTTCAATGTTGTTTCAGTAATTTAGTATTCTCAGAAAGATCTTACTATTGTGGAGTGACAAGTTGATGTTTTTCCAAATAAAAAAGTAAAACAGCCATAAGACTTATTTGTTTGAAAATGTTAATAATTTGATCATAAAATTGAGTCCTTTTATAATACTTTGGAAGAAGGTGCCTGTTGAGCCAATTATTACGGCGAAAAAATTAAGCTATGTAGAACAGTTTCTAAGCAACTTGGAAGCATACTAACAAGTAAATGTGCAAGCTGCATACTTGTCCCTGTGATAAAGCAGGTTCTTTAATGAACAACACTAAGCAACATTGTTCAACAACTTTATTATTATTATTATTATTATTATTATTATTATTATTATTTTTGGTCCTTTCGAGACAGGGTCTCCCTGTAGCCCCAGCTGTCCTGGAATTCACTCTGTAAACCAGGCTGGCCTTGAACTCACAAAGATCTGCCTGCCTCTGCCTCCCAAGTGCTAGGATTAAAGGCATGTGCCACCACGCCCAGCTTCACTTTAAATGACTCTTACATGTGTTTTGGTACTAAACAACTGATTGTGACACATTAAATTCTGAAAAAGGTGTAATGCCTTGTATGTGTAAGGCCAGGTCTGTGGCCGGTGGAAATGGAAATGATTGGTGCATTATTTGCAGGCCACATTCCTTCTTGAATATATAGTGAGGCTGGCCGGTGGAAATGGAAATGATTGGTGCATTGTTTGCAGGCCACATTCCTTCTTGAATATATAGTGAGGCTGATAGATTCACAGTCTAATTAGATGGGAGCCCCACCACCACTGTGCGGTCCTCCTTTCCTCAAAAAATTGTCCCATCTCCCCACCCCATTGCAACATTCAAAGGCTTTTCTTGAATGGCCCTTTTTAAAAAAGGATTTACTTTATTTATTTTAAAATTTAGTTTCAGATTTATTTTTATTTTTTTAATCCGTTTTGGCTGCTTGTATGTATCTTTACCTCATGCTTGCCTGGTATCTGTGGAGGCCAGGAGAGGGCATCAGATCTCCTGAAGCCAGAGTTACATGAAGTTGTGAACTGCCTGATGTGGGTGCTGGGACCTGAACTCTGGTCCCCTAAAAGAGCAGCCAGCACTCAACAACTGAGCCACCCCTCTAGTCCCGGAATGGTCTTTTGTTTGTCCATGTTTTCATTTTTGTTATAATTAGAGTAGACTGCACTGGTAATTCAAAGAAGAGACAGTGGACCAGCAGAGGCAGCAATGGCAGGAGTGCCGTGCTGGTAGGAAGGACGGCAAGTGGAGAGCACAGAGCACAGAGCCTGGGGATGGGCAGGAGGAGGAGCAGGAGCAACAGACAGAAGACAACAGGAGTCTAGAGAAGACTGCTACCAGCTGAAGACAAGGGACTATGGACCCCGATCACGGGAAAATTTCAGGAAACTCCCAAGCCCTAAGCAAAGATCTATGCTGAAAGTAGATCTGTAACATTAGCCACTGTTAGGAGCTGTGTCCTGACACCCAGAGCTTAGGAGCCACAACACCAACTGGTACTGATTGCTCATAGCCTCTGTTAAGATCTGGGGAGGACATTAGCTTCCAAGTGCCAGCCCATTAGCGAAGCCCAGAACAACAAGCCTCCAATCTGAACATCTACAGCTCTAAGCTTCTCACTCTAGGAACTTGAAGTTGTAAATAGACTTTTGAGTCTTCAGAGCAATTCCTAAGCCTTTAGCACCCCAGATCTGTCAGCACCAGAACTGTTTCTGACCTGATTGGTAAAATCATTAACCAGTTGCTTCTGGGGAGAAAAACTGAGTGACTATGTGATGTGGGAAGGAGACTTTTATTAGGCACTGTCTATACTTTTGATCTTTTAAGTTTCCTATTAGATGAGAATTAATATCACAAAATGTATTACCCACTCCAAACATCTCCTACTCAGCAAGTACCCTGGTGAATGCTCTATGCAATTGGTCATGGGTGGGTGGAGTCTCTTGAAGGAGACAATTTACTCTCTAGTGTTTCTCCTTTTCCGGTTAGTTCGGAGACCATCTGAAAGTGGTATGATTTCAATATAAGCATTTCCAAATTGGCTCCTAGAGCTGGAGGTTCAATATGTATAGTTATCTGAAAAAAAGGAACCCATTTCCTTGTACCCCCTAGCTTAACTTTGTTATTACTTTCACATTGTTATGTTTCATTTCCGTACTGATTTTGTTTGGGGCTCTGGTATTATATGTATGGACAGGCTGAGCTTTCACAATCTGGGTGCCACTGGTTCATCTGCAGGAAATCCCGACTTGTGTCCAGGTTCACATGCCCTTTCTGTTTACCTTAGAGTTTTGTTGTTTTAGAGCCAGCAGAACACTAATTGCTCCTGTGAAGTATCAGTGAAGAGCTGAGTACTGTGCCTGACAGGTAAGATAGACTTGGGCATCTCCTAAACAGAGCATGGCTGTACCACTCAAAGCATGCTGGCATGGCACAGAACTCCCAGCTGCCACCTTTGTTAACTGCAAAAACACACAAGTGTCTGAGTGATGATTTAGTCCCATGAGCGCTGCTGCTGCTGCTGCTGCTGCTGCTGCTGCTAGGAAAGTTCCCAGGAAGTCAGGCCTGTGTCACAGGCTGTGGGGCGGGCGATGACACTCCATGCAGTGTGGTGCATGGAAGCAGCGTGGGCTTAGAGTTAGCCTCATCTGACTTGGATTTCAGCTCCATTTTTAGACGGTCATGTAAGGTTGGGAATTTGGTTTCTTTCAACTTCAGTTTCTTTTCTCTAAAATAGAAATTATAATAGCTTCATGGGGTTGAAGTGAGATGAGACATGAATGCAAAATGCCTGGCTCATGGTCTGCTCTTAGTTTATAGTTAAATAAAATTAGCACTATTAGATGAGTTAGTATTTTTTATTTTTTTATTTTTTTATTTATTTCTGTATGTGTATGAATGTACTGTCTGCATGCAGGTGTGTGCACCCGTGTCGTGCAATGCCACGGAGGTCAGAAGAAGGTGTTGGATTCCCCTGGAACTGGAGTTCTCCTGGAATTGGAGTTTCAGACGGTTCTTGGCCACCATGTGGGTGCTGGGGATTGAACCCGGGTCCTCTGTAAGAGCGGTCGGCGCTCTTAACCGCTAGGCCATCTCTCCAGTCCGAGTTAGTATTTTTTAAAACCACTAATAATAGTGTGTGTGGGGGGATCTAAACTTGCTCAAGAACCGTTCTATGAAATTCTAACAGCTCAGCAAAAATTAAATAAACCACTACTACTAAAAATAAATGCCAATGGTTTTCCTTTTGGTTAGACAATTCCACTGAATTGAAGGTATTATTAATGAATTAAGTAAGCACATCTATAGTACCAGTTTCTCTAGAAGCCCAGAGTGAGCTGAGACCAAATGGTACAGTCCTTTTCATAAGCAGAAAGACCAAAAAAAAAAAAAAAATACAGTCATGAAATAAATTGGCCAACAGCTTAAAACATGTGTGACTCGGTAAGTTTAGAAGCTGTGGGGAGGTGGGAGAGATAAAGAAACCCATTTTGAGGGGACTAGAACAGGAGATAGGCACTATTTTTTTTTTTAAATACTTGGAAAGGAAAACAGAGAGCTGGAGGACTGTGGCCTGTGGAAGGGATAGCAAAGAGACAGAGAGTAAATGGGCAGAGGAAGGAACACAGCCGTATAATGCCTCACCAGCTTGGAAAGGATTCTGAACTTCGACAAGAAGCCATGATGATGGCCAGATTTCAGACAAAGTAAAACTGAAAACAGGAGTTTTCTTTATTCTCCCAGGCCAATTGTCTGTGCTGTGGAAAGCCTGATAAATCATTCCATGCGAATCTTCCCAGATAATGAGAATCAGGCCAGCTGAGGACAAACGAGATAAGGAACTGTAGGCGTGAACCTGACCATTGAACTCTGAAGTCCACTGAAATTACTAAGTATATAATCATCATTTGCCCACAGTGCTCATTCTATAGAGACCGCCAAAAGGGCAGAGTTTCCTGTATTCAACTGCGTTTAAAAGAATTCTAGCACATAACAAGAAAATGTAAAGATTATTGTTAATTCCCACCTCCTGGAAGACTTTACAGCTTCTAATAGAAACTGCCACTGAGTTTCCCTATAGATACTTCTTGAATGGTATTTTTAGAATACCCTTCTCTCTTCTCTCACAGGTCTGAGATGTTCTGAGTCAATTTGGGGCAGTATCTATCATGTCTAGCCTTTACTGAATTCTAGTTACTATGTGTTGTTGCTGTGCTGAGGGCTTTACCAGCTTTTAGCTCACTTAGCTCTAGTACTAGTTGGGAGAGACAGCACACACCTGTAATCCCAGCACTCTGGAGGCAGAAGCAGGAAGCTCACAAGTTCTAGGCCATCCTGGGTAGTGTAGTGAGGCTCTGCCTCAAAAAACTTAACAAACAGACAACGTTACCCAAGCCTTGCTATCAACACATTTCCATTATTATGTCCACCATACAAATGTGACAACCAGGGCTTTGAAGTGTTAGGCCCAAGGTCATATAGTTAGAAAGCAGGAGAGTTAGAATTTGAACCCTGTTGGTCCACCCTTACAACTTGAGCTCTTTGTCTATCTGTCTTGTGTTGACCTGTATCAGTAGTGTCCATTTCTCCATTTTCCCACCAGACCTCTTCAGAGACATATCCCTGCCCATTTGTAGCTGGATCCTGGCAGGAGAGAGGGACAGCAGGGCTAGTTTAAAACATATCCTCATTCTTAGAGAGGTCTTAGAGAGGTCTTCTAGGGTCTTGTACTCTTGGAATATATATAATCTACCCACTGCAGAATGATGAATGCCAATCCAAATATACTAGGTGGTATTTGAGAAGAAAAGTGTACTTTTAAAATAATGTATGGCCAAACTATGCAATTATTCTTCAGATGTCAAAGAACTTTGCGAAAACTCCACCATCTATATGAGCAACATACACACATAAACTTGACATCTTAAGTGGAAATCAGGTGATGCTTCTTATCAAGTCTTGAGCAAAAGCCTATGCATTGGGAAATCTTAACACATGCGATCTGATCCTTCCAATGTTTTCTAGTGGCATCTCCAGAATCCGACCACTATAGAGAGGCCCCATTCTGCTCCATTCTCCTTTAACACAGCCATTTCTTATGTTACATTATGGGTTAAATTTCTATTCTTATGATAAGCAAGGACCAAAATTAACTTGAATAAAGGGTTTATTTAAGCTTACAGTATAGTCTTTCCATAGGAAGAAACCAGTTTTGACCCAAAGCATAACTCTCACCTCAAAGAATATAAAAGATTTTTTTTTCTGGAGCCAAATATGAATAACTATGGCCTGGGAAGAGATTCAGGTTACCTCAAATTCCAAGTTCCAACATGGAAGTGGTTACATTAAGTTTTCATAGTAATAGAATAAGGAAAAGTTATTTTCCAAATACTTTGGTGGGAAAGATTAAGCACATAGTTACAGAAAAAGAGAAATCTCAGCTTTAAGCTCAGATGCTATCTGATGGCATTCAGCCTTTTGACTGTTAGAAGCTGATGGCTGGCTATGTTAATATGTCCCAGGAGATTATTTTTATATGTTAATCACAGGATGTTAAGTCAGAAACAGAGGTTGCCAAGGAGTGGCTATTTAGGGGTCTAAAAATGACCCAAGATACATTGTAATTGGGGTGTGGACCTGCAATATTTCAATCTCTCCACAATCACTGAAGTGCTCATCAGCTGACCACCCTTCATAGAAAGTTCAGTTAAAGTTTAACTCACTTTCTTTGGGAACTTTTATTCATACCAGGGCAAGAGTTTAATCAGGAACCAAGAGGCAGGAGCTGAAGCGCAGGCCATGGAGGGGTGCTGCTTACTCTCTTGCTCCCCTGGCCTGTGCTCAGCCTGGTTTTTATACAATTCAGGACCACCTACCCAGGGGTGGCAACTGACCACAGTGGACTGGGCCTTTCCACATCACTTAACAATTAAGAAAAGACCCCACAGACATGCTCATAGGCCAGTCTAGTAGAGAAAATTCCCCAATAGAAGTTCCCTCTTTCCAGATGTATCAAGTGGATAACTGACACTATCCAGCACCATTGACCCCTTATGAATTTGACACCTAAACGCATCACTGCTAAACTATAACCTTTCCATTTCTTGTCCTAAAGGTCTCATGTTAATGTTAGTATTGTAATATAAAACAGTACAACTTTAAAGGTCCTATGGCCTTTAAAAATTCCAATACTTTAAATGCTCAATGCCTTTTTTAAAATAGCAAAGTCTTAACTGTGGGCTCCTATAAAATGAAAAGCAAGTTAAATGTTTCTTACTCAAACAGGGAAGACCCAGGGCACAATCAGATCAAAGCAAAACCAAAATTGAACAGTGTAAACAGCTCAGTGTCTAACATCTGTGATCCACTCATGAACTTCTGGGCTTCAAAAGGCTTGGGCAGCTCCACTTGCCTGGCCCTACCATCCTTGGTACAGGCAGCTTGTCTTATAGGCCCAGGCCAGCTTCACTCCACACTGACCACTGTCCTTGGTAGTCATCCCATGGTGCTGGTATCTTCAATGCCCTGGAGTTCACACTGCAGCTAAGGCTGCACCATAAGCAATGGCCTATCCTGGTCTCTCGCAGTACTAAGCCTCAGCTTCTCCCCATGACTCCTTCAATTTTGCTTTCTCATCACCAAATGCAATACCACATGGGAGATTCTGAAACATTGCCCAGTTCAGCTTTCAGCTTGAGGTATAGCCTTGACTTCCTGCCCCTAGACCAGAGTTTCTATGTGCTGAGGAAATATTTTCCAGAAGATTCCACCTCAGTGATGCTTATCTCTTGTTAATCACAACTGAATTTCCAGCCCCAGCAGACCAGCATTGTCTCCGTAATAAAGTTTTACTTCCACATATAACTTCAGCCACCTCATATTTGACAAAGGGGCCAAAAAAGCTCAATAGAGGAAAGATAGCATCTTCAGCAAATGGTGTTGGCAAAACTGGATCGCCATTTGTAAAAGAACAAAATTAAACTTCTACCTCTCATCCTGTACAAAAATAAACTCCCCCCACCCCCCAAAAAACCCAAACCAAACCAAAACAAAACAAAACAAACTCCAAGTGGATCAAAGACCTCAACCTGAAACCTGAAACCCTGAAGGTGATAGAAGAAAAAGTTGGCAGCAACTTACAAGACATAGGCGTAGGAAAAGACTTTCTAAAACAAACAGCAGCTGTGCAGGAAATAAGGACAATAGCTGACAAGTGAGACTTCATCAAACTCAAAAGCTTTTGTACAGCTAAAGAAACAATCAAGGAAGTGAAGAGAAAACCCACAGAGTGGGAGGAAACCTTCACCACTGATACATCTGACAGAGCAATAATATCCAGAATATATAAACTACTTAAAAAACAAAGAAGAAAACAAATGACCTACTCAAAAGATGGAGTAAAGAGTTGCACAGAGACTTCACCAGTAAGGAAGTAAAGATGGCTGAGAAACATCTTAAAAAGTGTTCAACATTGGGGCTGGAGAGATGATCTAGTGGTTAAAAGTGCCAACTGCTCTTGCAGAGGACCTGGGTTCGATCCCCAGCACCCACAATGGCAGCTGAGAACTGTCTTTAACTCCAGTTCCAGGGGAATCTGACACCCTCTTCTGACCTCGGTGGCATTGCATGACATGGGTGCACAAACCTACATGCAGATAGTTCATTTGTACATGTAAGAAAAAAGTGTTCAACATCATTAATAATTAAGGAAATGCAAATTAAAACCACACTAAGGTATCATCTCTCTCCAATAAGACTAGCCAGGATCAAGAAAACAAAAGACACCAAATGCTGGAGAGGTTGTGGGGAAAGGGGAACACTCATCCACTACTGGTAGCAATGTAAACTGGTACAACCACTGTGGAAAGCAGTGTGGAGAACCCTTAAAAGACTCAAAATGAGCCTACCACCTGACCCAGCTACACCACTCCTGGGTATATACCCACAAGACGCATCCTACCGCAAAGATATATTCACAGCTATGTTTATTGCAGCTCTCTTCACAATAGCAAAGACCTGAACCAACCCAAAAGACCCTCAACTAATGGCTGGATAACAAAAATATGGTACATCTACACAACGGAGTTCTATGCAGTGGTAAAGAAAGATGACATCATGAACTTTGCAGGTAAATGGATGGAAATCGAAGCCATTATGCTAAGTGAGGTAACATAGTCCCAGAAAAAAAAGGTGAATGTTTTCCCTCATTTGTGGATGCTAATGCCAAATCCCCAGTTGGCAGGTAAACTGAGCAACTTTATTATTATATTTCATTGTATCTGAAAGCAACTGTGCTATTATGATGTGAATCTCTTAATGGGCTCTAGAGTTAACCTACCACTTATATCCACACATTGTAATTACCATATATGGTGGAAAATATGTATTCATATTCTGAAAAAAGAATGTAAAGTTATATTTCTTTTTACTTGCATGCAACCTTACTGTTAAAATGTGAATCCCTAAATGTGTTTTGGAATTAACCTATAGTTTATTTTCAGACTTTGTAATTTTGATTTATGTGTGGAGTGTATATATGCATATTTTGGAATAATATAAATTTAAAGGGAACAAAAAAGAAAAACCATTTGCAGTAGCATCAAAAATAAAATAAAATACTTAAAGTGAATTTAAAAATATTTTATATGTATGAGTGTATTATCTTCATGTATGTAAGTCCAATGCCCCCAGAGTTCAGAAGAAGGTGTTGGATCCCCTGGAACTGGAGTTACAGACAATTGTTAGCTGTCATTTGGGTGCTGTGAATTGAACCAGTGTCTTCTGCAAGAGCAGTCAGTGCTCTTAACTGCTGAGTCATCTCCCCAGTTCTTCACATCTACAAATTCTTAATGAGAATAGACCAGACAAATGTCTCTGATAAAGTTTTTAGTTACTTCTGAAACTTCATAAGCCAGCTCTCTATCATCTATACCTCTTTCAGCATTATCTCCCAAGTTCCCACAGAAAAACCCACTAAGATCAAAGCACCCAATGCCTTTCCAGACCAAAGTTCTAAATGCTTCCACAATCCTCCCTCAAACAACAGGGTCAGGTTCTTCACAGCAATACCTCATTCTTACTACAAACTTCTGTCTTAGCTTTCTATTGACCAAAACTAACTTGGGGAAGAAATGGTTTATTTCAGCTTACAGTATAGTCCTCCTATTGGGGAAAGCCAGGACAGAAGGTCAACCAGGAACCTGGTGGCAGGAACTGAAGCACAGACCATGGAGGATCACTGCTAACTGGCTTGCTCCCCTGGCCTGTTCTCAACCTGCCTTCTTATACAACCAAGGACCACCTGCCCAGGGATGGCACTGCCACAGTGAGATGGTCCCTCCCACGTCTCTCAGCAATCAAGAAAATGCTTCATAGACATGTCCACAGTGAGATGGTCCTTCCCACATCACTCAGCAATCAAGAAAATGCTTCATAGACATGTCCACAGGCCAAGCTGATAGAGGAAATTCCCTAGTTGAGGTTTCCTCTTCCCAAGTGTGTCAAGTTGACAACTGAAGCTATCCAGCACACCAAATAAGTTATAACACATGAGAATAAAGACCATTCAAATGTTTATTGAGTAGCTTCAAATATGCTGTTAACATTGTCTTTTGTACATGGACTTCTCTTGTCTAAACTTAATAAATTCAATTCTTCACAGTTTCCTTATGAATCAAGGAACTTAGGGCTTTGAGTAGCAGGCATGTGGCTAGTCTCCCTCTGTTCTCCAGTCCCAACCTTTATCTCTATTCTGTTAGTCAGCTGAGAAAACATGGCATAAATCAAAAGAAAGAGCTCAAATGTGCTAATACCATTCAGTGAAAGAGCACAGAGTCCAAAGTCTCCCCAGAGAAGGAAAGAATACTACCTGCACAGATGAAAGACATTTATTTCATTACTTCTTAGAACTTCAGGGACTTTGTACACCTGCAGTCATGAACTTACATGTATGAGACATTGCTTTCTAGTTTAACTTTTTTATTTTTGAGATAGGGTCTCATGAGTGTACTGTCTGAATGTAGGTTGGTGCACCCATGTCATGCAATGCTGCAGAGGTCAGAAGAGGGCATCGGATTCCCCTGGAACTAGAGTTAAAGATGGTTCTTAGCCACCATGTGGCTACTGGGAATTGAACCCGGGTCCTCTGCAAGAGCAGTTGGTGCTCTTAACCGATGAGCCATCTCTCCAGCCCTCTGCACAGTTTCAATCATTGCTAAAGGATACAGTGTGGCAGATTTTCACCATACAGAAAACATGAAGCTTTCTTACATTTTATATAAACTCCAGGAATCATCAAATATTCTTGTTCCCACAAGACTCTTCATCATAGTGACTAGAAATAGGTTGCTTAAACACTTCCTGATACTGTCCTCTAATTGTTGGGTTATATTAGCCACCTGTCCTGTGTTGCAGGAGGCATTAATCAAGCTTAATTTCATCATTAGAATGGATCATTTTCATGGCTGTTCAGCATCAGGAAAGCTTTTGTTTGCCATGAGTTCATCAAACTGGGCTTTCACAATGAGTAATCACAGTTCTAATCCATACTTCCCTTTCTTTTGGCCCAGCATGGGCAGATAGCCTCATATTCACTCAAGACAGTCCATAGGTTTCTATGGCTGTGTTTAAAAGCAAGTCTACTTTTCCTGAGTTGCCTTCTGCCTCCACTTACCAGTAGAGGATACCTACACTGTTCTTTACAGGATATATCTGCATGTTCACATACTAGCAGAAAGCAATCAAGATTTAGATGTGGACTTAAAACTCTTGACAAAGGGAGGGGCTGGAGAGATGGCCTAGCGGTTAAGAGCGCCGACCGCTCTTACAGAGGACCCGGGTTCGATCCCCAGCACCCACATGGCGGCCGAGAACCGTCTGAAACTCCAATTCCAGGAGAACTCCAGTTCCAGGGGAATCCGAAACCCTCTTCTGACCTCCGCGGCATTGCACGACATGGGTGCACAAACCTGCATGCAGACAGTACATCATACACATACAGAAATTAAAAAAAAAAAAAACTCTTGACAAAGGGAAATAACCTAAATGTGATCATAGAAACAGTCACAGAGAACACTGAAATCGATTTCTAAGTCATGTATAGAACACACCACATTGTGTTGTTGTTTTCTTAAGAATAAATGACAGTAGGACATATTTCAAAGCTAATATTTTGCTTGCCACAAACCCAATAAAAAAATAAGCAAGAAAGCTCCATAATGAGATACTTCCCTAAAGATCTAAGTTTTGTGGTACTTGTTACCTGAGCAACATCTGAACAGTTGGGCAGCCTTCATTTCTCAGGCTCTATAATCTAATAATCTTTCTTTTGTCTTCTCTTCAGTAGAAACATTAAAGTCAAAACCATAAATAAAATAAAATTTAAACAGTGGAATATCATTGACAAAATTTTTTGGAAGTCATACTAATATAAAATATGTCTTAAGTTGCTAATGTTTCAACGTCTTAAAGGTACTCAAGTGCATTTCATCTTAGCTTTTTACTTATACCATGAATATTTATCTGTAAGTCTATGTCAAATAACCATACAGGTTTTAGACCTGGGAGTCTTTTTGCATTTATGGAATCAGGTTCCTAAAAAGTATAATTGATAAAACTGCTGGCAAAATCATTTAAAAAAATTTTTTTTAATTTTATTTATTTCCGTATGTGTATGAATGTATTGTTTGCATGCAAGTCTGTGCACCTGTGACGTGCAATGCCGCGGAGGTCAGAAGAGGGCGTCGGACTCCTCTGGAACTGGAGTTCTCCTGGAATTGGAGTTTCAGACGGCTCTCGGCCGCCATGTGGGTGCTGGGGATCGAACCCGGGTCCTCTGCAAGAGCGGTCGGCGCTCTTAACCGCTAGGCCATCGCTCCAGCCCGGCAAAATCATTTTTATAAGAGACTGTTAGAGATTAGGAGAAATCAGTACAATGCTGCCCAAACAGGATACTAAAAATTATACATGGGGCTCGAGAGATGGCTCAGCAGTTAAGAGCACCGACTGCTCTTGCAGAGGACCCAGGTTAGATTCCCAGCACCCACATGGTGGCTAAGAACCGTCTTTAACTCCAGTTCCAGGGGAATCTGACACCCTCCTCTGACCTCCGCAGCATTGCACGACAGGGGTGCACCAACCTACATGCAGACTGTACACTCATACACATAAAATAATAAAAAAAATAAAAACCAAAACCAAAAAACTATACTAAATGAAATTTCTGAAAGACTTCTAAAATTTTCTATATTGCATATTGCTGTGTAGCACATTACTCCCAAACAACAGCCATTTACTGTCTCTGTTCCTATGGGTTGAGGATTTAGCAGCAGGCCATTGGAGTCCACCATGCCCCCGGCCTTTAGGGGCTATCTTGAGCCTTGGGTGTTACTTTAAAGCACCTCTATGTGCTGTGGGCAGGAGGTGCCTGTTCTTCTTTGCACAGTTTCTCCAAAGGGTGTTGAGGTTGCTCATTCAGACCCCGTGTTATCTAGAGAAAATAATCTGATTAAGAGCAAACTGGCACCCATATGTCTGTTTATTTCTTGATCCAAGGTCACTCACTTTCATTTTCAGTTTTCCTGTCAGGAGAAGAAAGTTGCTAAGGAGGAGAGACATTGGAAAAATCAAAGAAGCTGTGGACATATTTTAATACTATCACAATTTGTAACATAAACTGTAGTGGTGTTGCCTGCAGTTTGAAACTGGTAAACAATACCAGGAAGTGCTGACCACAGAAGCCCCTTGCCCCCTTCCCAGAAATGTAACTGTTGTGAGGTGATTAACTGCTTACTCTGGCTTCTGTAAAACTTGCTTTGCTGCTGTCTGTACAAGTAAGCAATGATGTTATCTCACACAGTTGGAAATTCCACTAAAGTGCCTTCCCTTCCTTCCTTCCTTCCTTCCTTCCTTCCTTCCTTCCTTCCTTCCTTCCTTCCTTCCTTCCCCTCCCTACCCTACCCTCCCTCCCTCCCCTGCTCTCCCCTCCCCTCCTCTCCCCTCCCCTCTCCTCTCCTCTCCTTTTCTTTCTTTTCCTTTACAAACCCTCTTCCTGCTTTACCCCAGCACTCAGCCTCCATTCTGACCAAGAGGCTGTGGTTAGCTGTGCAGCTTGAATAAATTTGGCTAATTAAAATTTGATCAAGCCTGGGTGTTCTTTCCCAGGGCCCCAACTCTGTAACAAACTACATTTGTTGCGTTTAAGAAGCTTCTCCTTTTAAGACAGGTAAATGATAACTCCTGAAACGCTTCAAAATGGTTTAAATTAGTGTTTTTTTTTCACATTTTCTTTTGTGTAATTTTTATAAATTACCAGAGTATCATGTAACTGCCAGGAATTTTAACACACCAAGAGGCTGAAGGGGGTGTATTTGAGAGCAGGATGTGCACTGCCACCATCTAACCTTGCTCTTTGTTTAGGTAGAAAAAGAGACCCTTTGCCTGCCCTCCCTGCCTGTGCCTACCACAGTGGTCTAGATGGGGCTGAGTCATTTTCCATATTCTTGTAGTTAAGGCAATTGAAATGATCATTATGTTGTTTAGGGAAATGAACTAAAATTTTTCTAGCAAGAAATAAAATCACATTATCCCAATACCATGGCTGGCTAAATTATAGTTGAAGGATTGTATTTTTTTTTTTTTCTGTCTAGCATTATTTTGTAAAAACCTTCCTTTATCCTCAGGCTTTGTGTTTGTCACTTTAATGGCTTCATAATGGTCCCCTGAGAAGATACACTATGGATTATATAACACTCTTTAATCGTTAGCTATTTGTATTGTTTCTTACTTTTCTTTCTACTTTCATAAATAATGCTATAAACATCTTGGTACAAATAGTTTTCTTTTTCTAATATTTTAATCCTTTTCCATAGGGTAAAGTTTCCAAAACTAGATTATATAGTCAAAATGTGCAGTACTTAAAAAAACTTTTTATTATGGAAAATTTCAAACATACACAGCAATAAAAAGAATATCATAATAAACTCATTGTGCCCATCTTCCTAGCTTCAAAATTCCTAACTTGTGCCAGTCATATTAATCTATAAGCCTATGTACTTTTCCCTCACTTCACTCTGAAAACTGGATTATTTTGAAACAAATATCAGACATTTACAATTTTAGCCTGATCATTTCTGGAGTTGACACTGCAGAGTTTACTGACCTCCAGAAACTAAAATGAATTTTTAATTTTAAGACTGAAATGTGTGATGCTCAAAGGTTGAAACTCAAGAAGAAAGAAATGATGAATTGGACTCTTTTGAAATTAAAAAAAATTGTTCTATGATAGAGTCTCTTAAAATGATTAGAATAAAGTTATTGAATTTCATACTGGAAGAAGACATTTGTAAGTCACACATCCGATAAAATCTATGTAGAAATGTCCTATTCTGTATAAATATGTACAATGTATAAAGGACTCAGTACACACAAAACTAAAAATCAAAACCAAAATAACTCACAAAACAATCTTTTGAATTTAATTATAAAATGGGAAAATGATAAAAACTTTCACAGAAGAGAATGTACAGATGGTATATGAGCCTTCAGAAAGATGGTCACACCCACTCGCTGCCAGGGAGGCAAGTGATCCATCTTGGAAGGCCTACCTGAGCATCTAAAATAATAAATGCAGGCAATACAAAGTAGGGAATGTGGAGAAACTGAGTAGCATCAGATGATGTTGGGCATGTAACATGGTATCCACTTGCTCTAAAAAATAGCTCACAAAGTCTGTGAAAGACAAGTGAGGATTTACTATAGAATCCAGCAATTCCCCTCCTGGGTATTTACCTGAGAGAAGTAAAATCTCAAGTCTACACTGTTCCCAATATCTTTGTTTGTAATAGGTAAGACACCACGCCACCCAGATCTCCTTCACTGGGTGTGGGTTAAATAAGGTGGTATGTCCATATTGTGGAATATCGTTCAGCAATAAAAAAGAACAGACCATTAACCCTTAGAACAACTTAGATGTCATTATGCTGAATGAGAAAAGAAGTCAGTCTCGAAAGATTACATATTTTATGGTCCGCTGGTACATTTCTGAAATGATCAGAAAGGGTTACATGAAAGATTTTCATGATGGTGGAGTGTTTTCTTGAGCACTGTTGTTATGGTTGCCTCAGGGCTCTGCACTTGCATGTGATAAATGGCAGAGCCACATGGTTTTCCAAGACCAGCTTCCTGGTTTCAGCCTTGTGCTGCAGTTCTTTTAGACCAATTAAGAGAAAATGCGGCCGGGCGTGGTGGCGCACGCCTTTAATCCTAGCACTTGGGAGGCAGAGGCAAGCAGATCTTTGTGAGTTCAAGGCCAGCCTGGTCTACAGAGTGAGTTCCAGGACAGCTGGGGCTACAGAGAGACCCTGTCTCCAAAAGACCAAAAAAAAAACAAAAAACCAAAAAAAAACAAAAAACAAAAAAACAAAACAGAAAATGAGTAAGCGTGGCATGTTCTTGTATAATATTTGCAATATTCAGTGAATCTGTAACTATTTCAAATGTAAAGAGTTAAAATTCAAGAGTTAACATTTGTGTCCTGTTTCTAGTTTGAGTGGGTCAGCAGGAGGGTTCCCAACCTGGAAAGGAGGACTTTCACAGAGTGCTTTCATTTTCTGTCTTTTTAATTTATTTTTATCTTTTTGAAGCTTGGTCCTCTGGTAGGAGGTAGAAGACACTGTTCCATGCTGAACTGACAGGATGCTTGGCAGCTCTGGGGGAGTTCTGTTAAGAGAGCACCTTTTCAGAACATTTTCTGAGTGGATGTGACCAAAATGAACAATGACTCTTTCCTCTTTGCCAAAAGTTGTTTTTCCTAGGAAGATGGATCCTGATGGAGGCATTTCCGCTGGAACATACTTATTCAAGTTGAAACCTTGATAGAGATAGGCTATTTAGTTTTCTGAAGTCGGTAACTCAGCCTATGGACATTTAGAATATCAATCAGACACAGGTCTCAGAGAAGTGTGTCAGTGTGAGCAGACGGGAAGACCTTTAGGCAGGTCCAGGAAAGCAACCTATTAACACAGATATATACTTATGTTCTCCCTCCCTCCTTTCACCCCTTCCTTTCTCCATCTCTCCCTTCCTTCATCCCTCCTTCCATCCCTTCCTCTCTTCTTCCCCCTGCCTCCCCCTCCCCAGCTGCCACACACACACACACACACACACACACACACACTGACACATACGCACAACAGACTACTCATACCCTAAAACATAGTGCAGTTTAACTGCCATTGAAACTACCCTAATGAAGACTGAGGAAAAAACAGTAACAGCCCCCTAGTCTTCAGACCCCAAAGGCCCCTTTGCACTCTGCAGGGCACTCCAGCAGTCCTCAGGAGGATGGCCTTCTTGAGACTGTGCACTTGCTTGTCTTTCGTGATACCACTCTTTCTTGCTTCAGCCTCTTTCTCCTGAATTATTCTTTTTCAGCTTCCTCTTTAGGCTTTCTCTCCCTCACTGTCACTCACGTCTGGGATCCTCCTGAGTCTGCATCTCAGTGCTGTTCTCCTCTGTGCTTATTCAGTTCTGAGGAACCTTATTGGTGTTTCCTGTTCATCAATATCCTGATAGCCTCAAATCTATACTTTGCTGTTCTTTGATATTTGAAAATCACAGAGTTAGTGGCACAGTTCATGCATTTACCAGAATGTTCAACCAGCATCTCAAGTTTCCATGTTCAAAGGAGAACTCATTATGTCCTTTGGATTACCTTCCCCCTTCCATTACTCACAGTACTTGACCTGTTTCAAAGCATCTAAGTCAGAAATGATGGAACTCTACCTTATCTCTACTACTGCCTCCAACTGAGGCTGACATTTTTCCATCATCCCTTTAATATCAGCACCTTGCATCTGTTGTTCCCTTCATGACTTTGTCATGCTCAGAGCTCAAGAAACTACCATTTCTTGTCCATCTTTTTCAACAATATCCTCACTACTGTAGGCTCCAGGTATACACCCTCTCTGCCTGCCCCATCTGTCTCTCATAACCTCACCCATGGGTATTTATTTATTTATTTACTTATTTAATATATATTTTGTACAAGATTATCAAATCTAGACCCATGTTCACCACCCTATGCCCCCACCCCACCAGAGCTCATGTATTCTGCCAAACATGCTTTTCATCTCTTTCTTAGTCTTTCTCAATATTCTCCATGAGGAAGTTGACTATTTTGAGCAGAAGTTCACTGTTTCAGTCAGTTCTTTGATGCAGTCCTTTCCGTTGTTGTTGTTCTTGTTGTTGTTCTTGTTGCTGTTGTTGTTTCCAATATGCATCACTCCCAACTGCTTGGAAAAAAGTTCAAGGGGCTGTACACAAGAAATACTTACAACTAGGTAATTGGCACTAGCATCCACAGATGAGGGATACCATTCGTCGTTTGTTTTCCTGGGACTGTGTTACTTCACTCAGCATGATGTCTTCCAGCTCCAGCCATTTTCCTGCAAAGCTCATGATGTCATCTTTCTTTACTGCTGCATAGAATTCCATTGTGTAGATGTACCACATTTTCTCTATCCAGTTGAGGGGCATTTGTGTTGGTTCCAGCTCCTTGCTATTGTGAAGAGAGCTGAAATAAACATGGCCATGCATGTATCTCTGTGGTGGGGTGAGTGTTGGGGATACATGCCTAGGAGTGGTATGGCTGGGTCGGGTGGCAAGTTCATTCCAAGTCTTCCAAGGGTTCTCCACACTGCTTTCCATAGTGGCTGTACGAGTTTACATTCCCACCAGCAGTGGATGAGTGTTCCCCTTTCCCCACAACCTCTCCAGCACTTGGTATCATTTGTTTTCTTGATCCTAGCCAGTCTTATTGGAGTAAGATGATATCTTAAAGTGGTTTTCATTTGCATTTCCTTAATGATTAGTGATGTTGAACAGTTCTTGAGGTGTTTCTCAGACATCTCTAATTCCTCACTTGTGAAGTCTCTGTTCAGTTCTTTGCTCCATCTATTGAGTGGGTCATTTGTTTTCTTTTTTCTTTGTTTTTTGAGTAGTTTATATATTCTGGAAATCAATGCTTTGTCAGATGTATCTGCAGTGAAGGTTTCCTCCCACTCTGTGGGATTTCTCTTCACTTCCTTGATTGTTTCTTTTGATGTACAGAAGCTTTTGAGTTTGATGAGGTCCCATTTGTCAATTGTCGACCTTAATTCTTGTGCAGCTGCTGTCTGATTTAGGAAGTCTTTTCCTACGCCTATGTCTTGTAGTCTGCTGCCAACTTTTTCTTCTATCACCTTCAGAGTTTGGGGTTTCACGTTGAGGTCTTTGATCCATCTGGAGTTGACTTTTGTACAGGGCGAGAGGTAGGGGTTTAATTTCATTCTTCTACAAGTGGTGATCCAGTTTTGCCAACACCACTTGCTGAAGATGCTGTCTTTTCTCCATTGTGTCTTCTTGGCCCCCTTGTCAAATATGAGATGGCTGAAATTGTATGTGTTCAAGTTTGGATCTTTGGTTTTGTTCCATTGGTCAACAGGTCTGTTTTTGTGCCAGTACCAGGCTGTTTTTATGACTATAGCCCTGTAGTACAGTTTGAAGTCTGGTATAGAGATCCCCCCTGTGTTTCTCTTTTCACTCAGGGTTGTTTTGGCTATTTGGGGTCTTCACCCATGGGTTTTCTAAAGCACACAACTATGTATAATGACCTCTTGCTGAGAGCATGCCTGTAGCTTTTCAGTGTTGACTACAGTCCTTCATGAATCGATTTATCGCTTGCCTCATTAGTAAACACCTTTCTTCAACCATGAACATGCAGTAGCTCCAGAGAGGAATTCCCAGGAATGGCATTTCTTGTCCCTACAAGCTCCTCTGCTTAAAATGCACTCTTCCCCCATCTCTCCAACTACAGAATTCTATTATTCTTCAAGACTCTGTCACCTCTGCGAGGAGTATTCATGCTTGGATACTCTCCTGCCTCTCTCCCTCCCCTGAATCCTAACAGACCTTGTATTCTGTTCTCTATAACTCTAAGTGTGTTTCATTCTGTTGAATTATGAGCTTCCTGAGAAAAGTCTAATGTTGAATTTGTCTTGGAATTCCCAGCACCCAGCATGGAGCCTGGTGTATTGTGAGAATCTGATACAGCTAACATTTGTCAAGCAGTTAGTGCACGCTAGGTATTGCTCTTCACCATCTGCACACATCTGTGTTTAATCTTACAACACAGTGAGATAAGTTCTAGTTTGACCCATTTTACAGATGAAGAAATGTTACTCTAACTATGATTAGAGACATTTAAAACATACGTAACAAATATTTATTGAAAGAATGATAAGAAATGGATGAATGCCTACCCACTTCATTTCCTCCATGGGAATAAGACTGAAATAGTGTGAATGAAAGTTTCTGGAAAGAACAGACTTTATATTAAACCTTCTACAAGTCTTGTTAACCAATTAGAACTTCAATGAAAGTTGCAGGTCTAGATCCTAAATACAATTCATCCTAGGCCATCTTTAGTTTCCTTAATAACCCCTCTGTGCCTTTGTCATGTCCTAGTTCAAGCCACTGCCATCCTTGTTCATCTCTTTCAACAACCTCTTCAGTGTTCTAGGCTCTAGGTGCACACCTTCTCTCTCTGTCCCAACTATCTCCCATAACTTCGCCATGGTATGTGATCTAACTTCTTTGTGATTATTAGGTAAATCCTTTGGAATATACAAACAGGCCCCTAGCTTCTGCTAACCAAAAAGCTTAGAATGTCACTAGCTAGCCTCTGAGGCCTATAACAGAGGAGGTTTCTCTACTTTTCTGTAACCTGGCCCATCTGAAGTTTCACCCATGTATTTTAAAAGTACCTTAATTTATGATTTTCTTTTTTGATAAAACTTCATGAAACTGTTACCATGTTTGAAACTGGAGTTTGAGATAGCCTGAATCAAATGTGAAAAGGAGACCGCAAGGGAAAACCTACAGAAAAAACACGCATTGACCTGGGGAGTCCTATAGGGCTTATTCCTCCTTGAAACATTCTTTTTCTTTTTTAAAAATTTTTAAAAATTTTATTTATTTTTTATGTGTATGAATGTACTGTCTGCACCTAAGCTTTGTACACTGGTCAGAAGAGGGTGTCGGATTCCCCTGGAACTGGAGTTAAAGAAGGTTTAGCTGCCATGTAGGTGCTGGGAATCAAACCCGGGTCCTCTGCAAGAGCAGACAGCGCTCTTAACCACTAGGCCGTCTCTCCAGGCCCCCAAACATTCTTTTTCTATAGGATATCACCCCGCGGTGCAAGCTTCTGCAAGTCCCTCTCAGGACCCCACCCCGGAGCTGGGGTGCAAGCTCCTGCAAGTCCTCAGGATCCCCATCTCAGAGCTGGGGTGCAAGCTCCTGCAAGTCCCTCTCAGGACCCCATCTTGGAGCTGGCGGTGCAAGCTCCTGCAAGTCCCTCTCAGGACCCCACCCCAGAGCTGGGGTGCAAGCTCCTGCAAGTCCCTCTCAGGACCCCACCCCGGAGCTGGGGTGCAAGCTCCTGCAAGTCCCTCTCAGGACCCCACCCCGGAGCTGGGGTGCAAGCTCCTGCAAGTCCTCAGGATCCCCATCCTGGAGCTGGGGTGCAAGCTCCTGCAAGTCCTCAGGATCCCCATCCTGGAGCTGGGGTGTAAGCTCCTGCAAGTCCCTCTCAGGACCCCGACCCTGGAGCTGGGGTGCAAGCTCCTGCAAGTCCCTCTCAGGACCCCATCCCAGATCTGGCGTCATAGTTAGCTCCTTTGGTGTTAGTTGTTGTTTTCCCTTTTAGTTTCTTTTTCCCTATCTCCCATAGAGAAAATGGTGGTCCCCTTTCACACATCTCTACAAAGAAATACTGTTTTAAGGCTAGGGACTTTCCCAATGCTAGTAAACTGTTAATTAGCTTTAAATGTATCATGCCTCAAAGGAGATACTCAGGTTTCCCAACGTGAAAAGTCGCTGCATAACTTAAAGTATTGTTTGAAAGCTACTGCTTTCAACTACAACATCAACAAACACTTATTATTTTCCTTAATGTAGCCTCGATGTGTCTGCCTCTGTCCCTTTTCAACATATATCCAAATTTTCCAAATTTTTAACAAGCCAGTAGCCAAAATGGCCCACTTCATTCCTTTGTGTACATTTCATTTCTATACGGAGGGGTTAATTGCACAGTTTAAAAACAGATGTTGCTTACTGCTATTCTGTACATTGCCTAACACTGTGCAGCATAACTCTAAACCTACCAGTCTGGCTTTCTTAAGTCACATGTTGAGATGTTATATTAAGCCTTATCATAACTGCTGCTGCCGCATATAAAAACACTTTCTAAGCTGCTCTGATAACGAAGGCACAATAGCAAGAACGCAGTGCTCATAACCTGACAACTCGTCCCGCAAAAAAACAATTTTCCTAGATGATCCATTGCCAAGTTTTGTGCTACTGCATGTGCATAAAGAAGAGGCTGCATACTGTTCTGGAACCACAGTCTAGTATTACTAAACAATAAGAAGACAGATGTACAAACAGCCTTTGGATTGAGCATAATTATTTAAATTATTTAAAATACCCTCAAATAGCTTCTCTCAAAACTTATCTTCATTTAAGAAGTTTTGAGACTGCTATCCTTCAGATTATTTCTGTCAAAGATTAATTTGAATGAATCCCAGTTTTCAATTGTACGATTCACTGAATGCTTATTAGCACACAGATAGTCTCCTCAATACTGCTCAGAGTTGCAAGTAAATGTCCTTCAAAACCCCCAAGTCTATCTTCCTTGAGAGAGGGTAGAAGGGTGGAATCTGAGGACAGTCATGGGGGTTGGTGTCAGCAGCCTCTCACACCATGCCTATATGTGCAGAAAGGATGCCTGTCAGGTTTCCCTGAGTAATGACTGGATTCTCATACATGGGATTAGGTAATGCTTGCCAAAGAAATAAATTTATGTTGGATATTTTTTCATCCCCCAAACATAAAAGCTACAAACAGCCACAACCCTTTGAAAATGGAATGGCCTTTTGTGACCCTCAGGCTGAAATTTAAGAGTTTTCTGCCGCAGACTCATTCCCATTCCCATGGAAACAGTCACCAGGAATGATTCTGCTGTCATTATGTTCAAGCACTTACCCTGGTCCCCGGGATCTGATGCTGAGTCCACCAGCAACAGACAGGAATAAACATCAGTCTTGTGGAATGAACTTAAACGACTGTCAGCTGACAGGCTGAAAGTCAGATACTTCCAAGAAATTTGTCTCTTAAAAATACATATCTTAATGTGCTTCTAATTACAAAAAATGTTAAGAGAAACCTCTGGAAGGATAACTAAGGATGCACAAATTCCCTAGGGAGCAGGGGACCAGTGCCCGTGGCCTACTGGAATGGAAACTCCGATTTCTGTGTAACCAAGGCTGGCCTGGAACTTGAAATCCTCTTGCCCCCATGTCCCTGGTACTGGGATTCTAGGTGTGCACCACCACATCCGGGTTCTTATTCAAGTTTTTATTATAGAAAAATTCAAATTTAAGAAGAATTGACATGGTGCAATGAATCATCAGTACTAATTACCCAACTATAATGCTTACTAAGTCATCATATTTATTTTATCTGTATTCCCAACATCCACTGGATTATTTTAAAGCAAATTTCATATACCACACAAATATAATATTTATATTTTATGTATATGTGATATGTATTTTAAATATATGTAGTTTAAAGTATAAGAGTACTTTGAAATATATCATGGAATACCTTTACTCTTTTCTCCCAAAACTCTTATCTGTCACCGTGGCTGCAGCTTAGCTGTAACCTGGCAGATAGCATGTGTCTCTGCTCTGCTAACTCCTTTTTCAATAAAGGTATTGCTGTTAAACCCGATGTCATCTGCTGTTGAACTATTTCTCATCCTTGAGCAAATTTTATTCACTAACTTGAAATCTCTTTCAGTATCAGCACTACTGGCTTCAATGGAGTTAGCTATCATTTTAGATTTTTGTGTAATTTCACAGATCAAACCACTGTTTAATAAGATCTTCCCCAATTAAAACATTTTTAATAATTTAGTTTTTTTCATGCCACAAACTAAGCAAGAGCCTTGATAGTATTGATTGATAAGTTTTCTTCCATTTCTTCATTTTTTTTGAATGAAAGAACAGGTTTAAGAATGACATACAAAAAAGAATGACATACACAATAGGATGCCACTTATTGAATTAAAACCAAAAGATTCTCAAACAATTCACTCTGTACATGTCATAGATATTTTTCGTATTTTTTAATATATACTGTAGATAAAAGTATGAAGAGATTTATAAACCTGGGTGAAGAATGTGGTTAAGACACTATTCTTTTGTATGGCAAACTAAGCAACATCAATGTGATTTGAAAATAACTGTGCTCTTATATTGTGAATCACTTAAAATATAATAAAAAAATGGGGTGGGAATGGCAGGGGAGAGCGGAGAAGGGACTATGGAGAGGGATAACTACTGCTAAAGGCCTGTTTGAAAAAGTCATGTGGAAACCTCCCACTATAAAATCTTCTTGAAGTATATCCATGCAAAAAAAAGAGACTATTCTTTTTAAAAATGGTATTATTTTTTATTTCATGTGTATGAGTGTATTGCCTACATGTATGTAAGTTCAGAAGAGGATGTCAGACTCCCCTGGAACTGGAGCTATAGACAGTTGTTAGCTGTCATGTGGATGCTGGGAATTGAACCTGGGTTATTTGCAAGGGCAGCCAGTGCTCCTAACTGCTGAGCCATCTCTCTAGCTCTGACTTTATTCTTTTATGAAAAGCATAAGCAGATTTATTGTATTTGACTCAACAAATATTGCATTTTAATAAATAAAACCATAAAGTCTGCAGTGCTACCTCATAGCCTCAATAAGGCATGGTGGGAGTTTTATTGTATTCTCAGAAGAACAGGCAATCACTGACACATTTTAAGCAGGGTGAGTTGCAATGCAGTTATAAAAGGTCCTTCTGGGCTTTTTTTGAGGAGACTGGACTAGGAGAAGGAGAGGCAGGGAGAGCAGGTAGAAGGGTGGTGGGGGCACTAGAATCCAGGACTACTTATGTTAATGCATAATTTGTTTTCCTCCTGAAACTTGTTATGGAAACTAGACAGTCTAAGATGCTGTTAGAAGTGATAAATGTCAGAGACAACCTGTGGAACTACAAATTCCATCAGGCTGTTGAATCCAGCTTGGTCTGGATGTGGCATGTGCCTACTCTGGTGCAAATATTGATGAGGGTTAGTCTGTGCCTGTGGCCAACAAGGGCTTTTAGGACACTAGTAAGGAACCTCCCAATGAACTGGCACTATGTTTTCAAATCAGTCTGGGTGGTGAGGACACACACTTTAAGCTTTCAGTGTTCTAAAAGGAATTGTCTGCAATTTCTTTAGTAGGTTTTCCTTCCCTTCAACTTTCCTATTGTCTCCTAATTTTCTCATTTTAGAAAAAATTTAGCGTGCTGTTGTTTGAAACTAGAGACTTAGCTGAGTAATGTAGCCAATTATAGCTAAATTCATATAAGAATTATTTTACTATGATACATGAAAGATGAAGAATATGAAAATCATTTAAACTTGCCACTGGGATATAACAGTTATCACAATTCTAGAATAATTTTTCCCAAATACTTCTCCAATATTCTGTACACACAACCACATACATAAAACCGGAGCTTTGGACTTTTGGACTGTGGTAGAAATAGTGTTTCTCCATTTTGTAAGGCCATGGTGATGTTGATTACTCTACATGTTGAACTAATTGAACCCAGAAAAGAAAAAATACTGCTGAAGCTGGGCCCATCCGCTTGCCCTTTAGAGGTTGATAGGAGGCTTTCAGAGGTGGAAGGTGGCTAGAGTGGACACACTGGATGGTTATGTGCTCTCCAGAAGATGTGAGAATTCCTGCTGTTGAGTCTTGTCTCAGTATCTCTGCTCAGCTTTTATTTAATCTCTGTGCAATAGCTCAGTTTTCTTCCATTGCAGTGGTATTAAAGAATGGGATTTTGTTACTAACACTAATACTATTTCAACTGATTCAGCAGTTATGACCCCCCCCCCCTTTTTTTAAAGTAAAATTTAAAGCATACATTTTTTTTTGGGTCTTTTAAAGACAGGATCTTCCTGTAACCCCAGCTGTCCTGGAACTCAGCGTGTAGACCAGGCTGGCCTTTAACTCACAGAGATCCCCTTGCCTCTGCCCCCCCCCCTTAGTGCTGGGATTAAAGATGTGCACCACCACGCCTGGTTAGCATACATAGTTTTGATCATTCTACTGTAACTGGTCATGACTGCCAACTAGTCAATAATGAAAACATTTTAATAACATATATAAGGAATTAAAAAGTTATACGCCACATTTTTTTAAAATTTTTATTTATTTTTCTTTGTGGATGAGTGTACTGTCTGCATGTAGGTCTGTGCACCCGTGTCGTGCAATGCCGCAGAGGTCAGAAGAGGGCGTCGGATTCCCCTGGAACTGGAGTTCTCCTGGAATTGGAGCTTCAGACGGTTCTCAGCCGCCATGTGGGTGCTGGGGATCGAACCCGGGTCCTCTGTAAGAGCGGTCGGCGCTCTTAACCGCTAGGCCATCTCTCCAGCCCCTAACTTAGTTGTTTAATAGCTATTAAAACTTTTGTGATATACATTGTAAAATCTAACTACATACAAGAGCAACTGATATCAAGTTACCAAATGACTATAGTTTTATACACTTGATAATTGCCTTCAACAAAATTAATTATTAGAACCTTTGACAGGAGGAAGTTATATTAAGGGTATTTTAGTAAGGAGCTTTTAGTTCTCATCATTGTTCTAAGAGGCAGATAACCCCATCATCTATAGTTAGCAGAGCTTTATCATCCCATTCTGGTGTGTTTACCTTTCACTTTCTTTTTTTTTTTTTTTTTGTATTGTTCCTTGATGAGGAAACAATGTTATTTTTTTCTTGTGTTGGTCTTATTTCTTGGTACTATATATATAAGGTCTCTAGATTGATATATTGTTATGAATAAATCATGCACTTTAGCAAATGTGTGTTCAGTAGAAATAGACACATATGACCCATGCCTTTAATCCCAGCACTCAGGAGGCAGAAGCAGGCAGATCTCTGTGAGTTTGAGGCCAGCCTGCTCTATACAATGAGATCTAGGTCAGCTGGGTCTACAGGGAGACCCTGTCTCAAAAAGACAAAAAATAGAGATGCATTTCTTTATTTGTTTTGTTCCTCATTGCTGTGATAAATACTTTGATGAAAGCAATTTAGAGTAGGGTTTATGTTAGGTCTCAATTCCAGGTTCCATGGTAGAGGACAGTGAGTTGACAGGATCTTAAAGTGGCCCATCCCATCCAGTCAGGATGTGGTGGTTTGAATGAGAGTGTCCCCCCATAGGCTTTAAGTATTCAGACATTTTGTCTCCAGTTGGTGGCACTGTTCTTGGAGGTCTTAGAAGGTGTGGCCGTGCTGAAGGAAGTACGTCATTGGGGGCAGGCTTGGTGAGTTTAACAAGCCTTGCAGTCTCCAGTCTCTCTCTCTGCTTCCTGTGCTCATTGCGAGATGTGACCCTCGGCTTGCTGCTCCAGTCCCAGCCACCATGCTTCCTGCCACAACGGACTCTAATTCCCTGGAACTGTCAATTGTAAGCTCAAATAAACTCTTCATTTTATAAGTTCCCTTGGTCATGGTGGTTTTATCACAGCAACAGAAAAGTGACTAATACACAGGAACAGAGAGAGAACAAATGCATGCACTCAGTTTGTTCCTCTTCTGTTATAGAGTCCTGGACTCAAATCCAGAGAATGTGCCACCCACCTTTGGTCTGGGTCTCCCTCATCAATTACCATCATAATAAAGACACTCCTCCACAGACATGCTCACAGGCCGAGCTGATCTAGACAATCACACTCACTGAGACTCATCCCAGGTTTCTAGGTTGTGTCAAGTTGACAACTAAAGCTAGCTAACACAATTGCCTTTTTATTTAAATAGCAAAATAAATTTTATTAAGTTCTCAATGCTTAAAAAATTATATATGTATGTGTTTCTGTTTCCCTGTATGTGTTCTATGAGTGTGCAGGTGCCCGTGGAGACCAGTGGAGGTCATTGGATCCCCTGGAACTGGCATTACAGGCAGTTGTGTGATGCTGTATGGGTGCTGGGAACAAAATT
Organism: Rhizomys pruinosus; assembly: GCA_009823505.1. NCBI lineage: Eukaryota > Metazoa > Chordata > Mammalia > Rodentia > Spalacidae > Rhizomys > Rhizomys pruinosus. The sequence goes on from VZQC01001366.1 coordinate 2,002,928, forward strand.
TAGGTCTTCTACAAGGGCAGCAAGAGATCTTAACCACTGAGCTATCTTCTAGCCCACCAATGATGTTTTCTTTCCCAAAATTCTATGAGGCCATAGTGTATTGTCTCATTATGGGGACTGGAAGATGGCTCAGAGGATAAAGTGTTTGTCATGCAGCCATGGTGGCCAGAATCCAGATATACAGCACCCACATTAAAGCCAGGCACATGTGGGGCCCTAGCTGTAACCCCAGCATTCAGGGGGAAGAGAGAGGAGATGCCCCAGGCTTTGAGTTAGAAGAGACCCTGCTTCAATAAATAAAATGCAGAGGAATCAAGGAAGACACCTGACAGTTTTGGGTCTTCCCATGCACAAGCACTCACATGTGTACAGATGCACATGTTTACACACATGTGCTCACACACGAAAACACATATATATTACATACATATAAGTATAATAAAAGGTTTTTACTTTCATACTAAGGAGGTCAGTTTGCTTCTTTGTGTTTCCATTAAGTTTTAGTATCAAATTATGCCACTTTTCACTGAGTATATTGATCAGACTTACATCATACTTGCAGGATTTATTCTGGGAAATTACAGCGTGTTTGACATGTAGCACTGTTGTCTTGGAGCATGCTACCTGTCCAAGTATTCATGCCTTTGATGCTGTCATGAAGAGGCCTAGGGTTGTAGGAACAGATTCTTTTTCTCCACTGATTTAAAGAGTAAAAAGATTTTATTTTCTTTACAGCTGAATAGAATTCTTTTGTGTCTATGTATCACATTTTCATTACCTATTCATCATTTGAAAGGCAGTTAGGTTGTTTCCATTTCCTAGCTATTGTGAAAAGAGCAGCAATGAAAATAGTTGATCAAGTATCTCTGTAGTGGGATACCTGGAAAACATTATATCAAGTGAGGTGACCCAGACCTAGAAAGACAAATAATTTTATTTGTGGATCTTAGCTCCAAATCTTTGGATATGAACATATAACTTCATGTAACTGCAGAAATTGAGAAAGTAGAAAGGGACCATCATCAAGGGTGGGGAAGAGAAGGACACCTAGAGAGGGGGACTTTAGGACTAAAGTGTTGTCAAGGGAGAAATGAGATAAACTTGGGAAGGTAATGTTAACTGGGAAGAGAGGGAGAGTAATCCAAAGGGAATGGAGGAAGGAGAGATAAATAACACTAAGGATGTTTGAAAAAGCCAAAGGGAAATGCATATTAAAAACACTTTAAGATATCATCTCACTCCGATAAGATTGTCTAAGATCAAGCAAACAAAAGACACCTGTTCTAGTTTGTCTTCCATTGCGGTGACAAAACACTCTGACAGACACCAACTTGGGGAGGAAAGGGTTTATTCAGCTTACATCTCCTGGGTCACAGTTCATCACTTAGGGAGCTCAAGGCAGGAACTCAGGGCAGGAACCTGGAGGCAGGAGCTGAAGCACAGGCCATGGAGGAATGCTGTTCACTGGCTTGATCCCCTGGCTCATGCCCAGCCCGCCTTCTTATACGGTACACAACAACCTGCCCAGGGTGGCACCACTCATTGTGGGCTGGGCCCTCCCACACTGCTTGACCATCAAGACAATACTCCACAGATGTGGTCACAAGCCAATCCAATGGAGCCTGTTCCCCAATTGAGGCTCCCTCAACCCAGGTGTGTCAAGTTGACACTAAAACTATCCAGCACAATTGACCCCTTGTCAACTTGACACACAAAACACATCACTGTTAAACCACCACCTTTCCAGTTCTTATCCCCAAAGTATGATGTTAACATTAATCACAACCTAAGACAGTACAACCTTAAAAGCCCCCACAGTCCTTAAAATGTCCAAATGCTTAAAAGTTCAGTCTATTAAAAGTCTCTTAACTGTGGGCTGCTGTAAAATCCAAAACAAGGACTGTCTTATTTCAAAGGGAAGAATCAGGCACACTCAAACAAAACCTAAGTCCAGCAAAGTAGCTCAAGGCTGGACACCTGGGATTCACTCACGATCTTCTGGGCTACAAAGGGTTTCAGCAGCTCCCCCTCTCTGACTCTGCTGTCCGTGGCACACACAGCTCATCTCGAAGGCCCAGGCCAACTCCTTCACACCTGTTGCTGCTCTTGGTGGTCGTCCCATGGTCCTGGCATCTCCAAAAATCTGGGGTCGCCACTGAAACTGAGGCAGCACCTTCACCAATGGTCTCTTCTGACCTCTCCTGGTGCAAAGCCTCAGCTTCTCTCCATGACCCCTGCAATCCTGGGGTCTCCACTGCAACCGAGGTGCACTTCCACCAATGGTCTTTCCTGACCTCTCACAGTGCCAAGCCTCGGCTGCTCTCTGTGACCCCCTCAAATTTCAACACCAGAACCATATAGGAGACTCTTACACACTACCAAGTCCTGCTTCTGGCTTGAGATGGAGGCTCAGGCCCCTTCTGGAACACAGCTTCTGTGTGCTGACCCTGAAGAAATTCTTCCCAGAAGATTTCACCACAGTGATGCTGGTCTCTTGTTACTTACAGCTGATTTTTCAGCACCAGCTAACCTGCATCAATTGTCCCAGTACAACAAAGATTTCCCTTCAGGTTCTGGTCTCATGTTACTTACAGCTGATTCTTCAGCCCCAGCTGACCAGAACCCACAGATTAAACAGTCCTGATGATCTCTGCTTCCCTTTGAAATTAGAAACTTCACAAGCCAGGCCTCCATCTTCTACAAATCCTTCAGCAAATCTGCTCCAAGCTTCACAGCAACAATCTTTAGGCATTCAATGATCTTCCCAGCCCAAAGTTCCAAAGGCCTCCACAATCCTTCCCCAAAACACCAAGGTCAGGTCTGTCACAACAATACCCCACTCTTCTGGTACCAATTTCTGTTGTAGTTTGTCTTCTATTGCTGTGACAAAACACTCTGATCAACACCAACTTGGGGAGGAAAGGGTTTATTCAGCTTACATCTCCTGGTTCATCACTTAGGGAGCCCAAGGCAGGAACTCAGGGCAGGAACCTGGAGGCAGGAGCTGAAGCACAGGCCATGGAGAAATGCTGTTCACTGGCTTGCTCCCCTGACTCATGCCCAGCCTGCCTTCTTATACAGTACACAACGACCTGCCCAGGGTGGCACCACTTATTGTGGGCTGGGCCCTCCCACACTGCTCGACCATCAAGACAATACTCCACAGATGTGGCCACAGGCCAATCCAATGGAGCCAATCCCCAATTGAGGCTCCCTCAACCCAGGTGTGTCAAGTTGACACTAAAGCTATCCAGCACAACACCAAATGCTGGAGGAGCTGTGGGGAAAGGGGAACACTCATCCACTGCTGGTGGGAATGTAAACGCAGTGTGGAGAACTCTTAAGACTCAAAATGAGCCTACCACTTGAGCCTGTCATACCACTTCTGCGAATATACCCACAAGACTCATCCTACTGCAAAGATACATGCACATCTATGTTTATCACAGCTCTCTTCACAATAGCGAAGGGCTGGAACCAACCCAAATGCCCTTCAACAGATGAGTGGATGACAAAAATGTGGTACATATACACAATGGAGTACTGCTCAGCAGTAAAGAAAGATGACATCATGAACTTAGCAGGTAAATGAATGGAACTCGAAGCCATTATGCTAAGTGAAGTAACAGAGTCCCAGAAAAACAAATGATGAATGGCATCCTTTATTTGTGGATGCTAGCACCAAATCCCTAGTTGAAAGTCAGGCTGAGCAATATTAATGTTGTATTTCTTTTTATCTGAAAGCAACTGTGCCATTATAACATGAATCCCTTAATGGGCTCTAGAATTAACCTACCACTTATTTTCAGACTTTGTAATTGCAGTATATGGGTGGAGGGTATGTATTCATATTTTAGAGTAATATAAAATTAAACAGAAAAATGTGAATTCCTAAACATATTTTGGAATTAACATACAGTTTATTTTCAGAGGTCATAATTTTGGTATATAATCAACTTCAAATGGATCAAGACCTTAACATGAAACCAGAAACTCTGAAGGTGATAGAAGGATAGAAGGTTGGCAGCAACCTCCAAGACATAGGTGTAGGAAAACACTTCCTAAATCAAACAGCAGCTGCACAGGAAATAAGGTCAATAATTGACAAGTGGGATTTCAAACTCAAAAACTTCTGTACAGCAAAAGAAACAATCAATGAAGTAAAGTGGAAACCCACAGAGTGGGAGGAAACCTTCACCAGTGATACATCTGACAGAGCATTAACATCTAAAATATATAAACTACTCAAAAAACAAAGAAGAAAACAAATGACCCATTCAGGAGATGGAGCAAAGAACTGAACAGAGACTTCACAAGTGAGGAAATAAAGATTGTTGAGAAGCATCTTTTTTTTTATTTTCATATTGTGTATGAATGTACTGTCTGCATGTAGGTTTGTGCACCTGTGTCGTGCAATGCCACGGTGGTCAGAAGAGGGTGTCGGATTCTCCTGGAACTGGAGTTCTCCTGGAATTGGAGTTACAGACAGTTCTCAGCTGCCATGTGTGTGCTGGGGATCGAACCCGGGTCCTCTGCAAGAGCAGTCGGCACTCTTAACCTCTAGGCTATCTCTCCAGCCCCGAGAAACATCTTAAGTGTTCAACATTATTAATAATTAAGGAAATGCAAATTAAAACCACTTTAAGATATCATCTCACTCCAATAAGACTGGCTAAGATCACGAAAACAAAAGACACCAAATGCTGGAGAAGTTGTGGGGAAAGGGGAACACTCATCCTCTGCTGGTGGGAATGGAATGTAAACTCATACAACCCCTATGGGAAGCAGTGTGGAGACTCAAATGAGCTTACCACCTGACAAGCTGATATATATAT
>VZQC01001366.1:2007910-2136121 GCA_009823505.1 Rhizomys pruinosus
ATATATATATATATATATATATATATATATATCCTGAAAGCAACTGTGCCATTATAATGTGAACACCTTAATGGGATCTAGAATTAACCTGCCATTTATTTTCAGACTTTGTACTTGGTGAGGGTATGTATGCAAACTTTAGAGTAATATAAAATTAAAGGGGAAAATGTGAATTCCTAAAACATGTTTTGGAATTAATGTACAGTTTACTTCCAGACATCATAATTTTGTTATACATCTGAAGAGCATATATGCATATTTTGGAGCAATACGAATTGGAGGCAACAACAACAACAAAAGGACTGGGTTAAAGAACTGACTGATACAGTAAACTTCAGCCCAAAACTTCTGCATAGAAAAACTTTAAAAAGACTGAAAAAAAAGATGCAAGACATTCATGGCAGAATGCATGAATTCAGGTAGGGTGGGGGGCATGGAAAAGGGAATGAGTCTAAAATTGGACTGAGAAATGTTTTATGAATTGCACAAAACTTCAATAAAAATGTTAAAAACAACAATAATAACAACAACAACAAACAAATGGGAGGGAACAACAACAACAAAAGGACTGGGTCAAAGAAATGACTGAAATAGTTAACTTCTGCCCAAAACAATAAACCTCAGCAGAGAAAAACTTTAAAAAGACTGAGACAAAGATACAAGACATGTATGGCAGAGTGCGTGAACTGGGGTGGATGGGGGGCATGGAAAGGGGAATGTGTCTAAATTAGACAGAGAAATGATGTATGAAACACACAAAATGTCAATAAAAAAAGAGAAAAAGCCACAGGAAACATTATTTTATAAGTTACTTAAAATATAAAATACACACACACATACACACACACACATATTAAAGTAGAGTTACGCCACAAAGAAAGATAATAATGTTCCCCTAAAGAGCCATAGAGTAACAAAACCCCAGTGTCAGGCATGGGAAACTTCTCTATGATTTTTTGATCAAGGGAATCCAAGAGACTCCCCAAATAATACAGGCTGCTCTCATTTTCCCTCGTTGCTTCCTGGAACTTGAAGTAATCAAGACACCACATGGTTTAAACTGCGATCTTACAGTAATCAAGCTAGAATTGACCTGGAAGCCTCCTCTCTGAGGACTAACTCTCATAGTATCATAAGGTGCTGTGCAAGCTGCCAAGGGTGAAAACCGATCAATGGTCCTACATAGCTATAAAGTCTACGATCATAACAATGATTGGCCTTGAAAGATATCCTCAGTGGTGCAATAGTGGCACTTTTAATCATGGATTATAATAGCTGTCTAATTGGACTTAAGGCTCACTCCTGGGATGTAATTCTTGCCTGGTACTGCAAACCTACCCAATTACCTATGGCTGGAGAGGTATAAGCCCTAGAGGAGAATCTATGACTGTCATCTTCTTAAACCAATATAATTTCTAACTGTAGTATAAATACTTATCCTTATAACCTTATAATAGATAGTGTAATTCTCACACCTATTTAAAGAAGCTTCTTTTTGCAACAGAAGGATGCTACTACAGATATCCATATCTGGTCAAAATGCAGAGAATAAGTGAATATAGGGTGCCCAACTTCAACTAGTACAACTACAATACAACCCCTGTACCCCAAACTCAGGGAACATTGTGAGAGAGGGAAGAACAATAGTAAGAGCCAGAGAACAGGGACATCTGCTACTAAATACTGTCTTCTAGCTGTGTCAGGGAAGCTGAACCCATGAAATCTCAATAACAAGATCGGCATAATATTACCAGTTGATGTGTCAGTGTGGGTGGGGGAAATTTCACAGGGCTAACCTCTAGATAGAAAGCAGCATGGCTGCTAGGAGAGGCAGAAGCAGTGTTCTCCAGGGACCAGCTTCCTGATAGGATATCCACCCCAAGCGGTCAGCCCTAAACACATGTGCATATCAGCACCACCAAATGGGCATTAAAGAAGCCATAAATTTGAGAGGGAGGGCATGACATGGGAGGGGTTAGAGGGGGAGAGTAAAATGATGTAAATATAGTAGTAATAAAAAGAATAAAAACAAAGTGAAGTCTCAGCACTCAGGTAGATTTCACTGAAAGCAGAAGCATATGTAGAGAGAGAGAGAGAGAGAGAGAGAGAGAGAGAGAGAACAAAGCACACAAAGGACAGATCCCCAAGGTGGAGAGGGGATCCAGAGCTGGTATACAGTATGTCTGGGGTGGCATGAGTTCCCTTTCTCCCTCAGAATTGGCTGGTTTGCACCATGAAAAAAATTTTTGGATAATCCAGACAGAGAAAGGGAAGCTGATTGGTTCTGGCCATGGCAGCTTTGACAGTCCCACCACTCTATTGAGAAGGGAAAAAAGCCTCCAAATCTTTGCCTTGGGAAGGGGGTAGAATCAGAGTCACCAACCTTACATGTTTCAGCGAGGAGCACTTAATCTAGAGCCTCTTTTCCCTGTCTCTCTGCCTGCTGAGGATCTGTGTAACTCCCAGCCCTTCCTCTGGGTATTGGAGAACTTAATGCAGCTGTTGTTTCAACTGAGCACAAAGACTGGAGGAGTAGCCAGGGGGAGAGTCTGGGTTCTGAAGAAAAGTTTTAAAGAGAGAAGTTGCATAATCAAGATCAAGTGGGCTGTTGAGTAGATTATAAAGAAGTTACAGTGGGTGAGAAGGAGAGACTGTCCCATAGAAAACTGAACAAGGAAGCAGATTGTGGAGAGTCAGAATATTGAAGGAGACCAGTGCCATTTACGGGTGAACTGGATAGACATTGTTAGTGCACATGCATGAATGTAGGGTGGTGTCCAGTGCTTACTCAGGACACTAGGAACTTGGAGGCTGCCGGTGCCCATTCTCCAAGATGGTGAGTACTGTTCTGAGCAAGGAGCATGAGTTTAGTTTTGAACATGTTCTATTTGCACAATTTGTATGTATTAGTCAAATTCTGCTCAAGAAAGTAGAAACCATACAGGTTGGATGAACAGAAGTTTATCTGAAGGAATAAAGTATGGAGATTTTTTTTAAACAAAATCTTTGATGTTTATTTTTTTTAATTGGTGCTTTGTGCATTTCATACATCATTTTCCAATTCAGATCAGGCATATTTCCCTTTCCCTTCCCCCCTACCCCCACCCCATCCCAGATCATGCATTTTGCCATAACTGTCCTGCTTCTTTCTCTCAGTTATTTTTTTTCATTTTTTAGCTATAAGTGATGATCCATGAGTACAAGCATCCTTCATATGAAACCAATTTACAGGCTGTTGTGCCCAAACCCCCACAGCCCCACCATCCAGCAGGGGGTGAGGGGTTGTATGTTCAATCAAGTTGATCAAATGAGTGTCCAGGCTATATTGCTGTAGGTTCACCGTTCACCCCAATCACAACCCTTACATTCTACCATGCCCCCTCTTCCGCAGATTGTTCCATAGGCTTAGGAAAGGGGCACAGGTGGATGAGAAGCAAAACAGTCCACTCTCTCTGGAGCTGTTGACTTGGACTCTGGTCAATTCTGGCTGTTTCCTTTCATGGGCTGACAGTTTGTCCAGGAATAACCTTTCGATCCTACTAATGAAGCACAAGCAATTAGATATATAGGTATTTAAAGCAGCCGTATGCCTGTATATCCCAAACCTAATTGGCTATTGGCTCTCTCCTTAGAGGAATAACCCATGGCAGATGCCACAAGCTTACATCCTCTACAGGTTAGGAGATGTTATAAGCCACAGTAAGACCCTGTCATATTTAACAGGAAAAATGTAATTCATGGATTAACATATCATCCAAACATATGTGTCTATACCAAAGTAACCAACCATAGCTATTAGTGCTCTTTAAATACCTATATATCTAAGTATGGAAAATTTTTAAGAAAGAAAAAGGCACTGAAGAACAGTGGAGTTAGAAACTGGAGAACACAGCACCTACTGATAAGGCTTATGATAGAAGGAAGGGCTGGGTGTTTAGACCCCAGAGCTGGGAAAGAGACCCTCAGAACTGGGACCCTGATCTCCAGACCTCTGAACTGGGAACCCAGGCTACTGCTGGGATCTCAGGGGAGAGGGGCATGGAACTGGCTTTGCAATTGTGCAAAATGCCTGGAAGCTGAAACTAACTGCTATAGGCTCTTGTGCATGTTGCTGACATTTGGGACCTATGTGGACAGCAGAGACCCAGGCCCAGCATCGAGAGAGATGTGAATCAGGAACTGAAAGAATAGTTGTTAACTACACAGTAGGTAAGGTGAGAAGGCCAGTTGGACACAGCTGGATTTTGGAATCTAGAGTCAAGAGGAACAATGTTACCTAGAAACAGAGTACTGAAATTACCAATATTCTAATAGAACAGAATGTAGGCTACACAGGTAATTAAAACTTTTTTTCTTTTTAAAAATTTTTAAGGGATTCACAATATAAGAGCACAGTTGTTTTCAGAACACATTGATGTTGCTCAGTTTGCCATACAATTAGATAATTGGTGCTAGCATCCGCAGATGAAAGATACCATTCGTTATTTGTTTTTCTGGGACTGTGTTACTTCACTCAGCATGATATCTTCTAGCTCCATCCATTTACCTGCAAAGCTCATGATGTCATCTTTCTTTTCCTTTTTTTTTTAAATTTAATTTTTTTTATTGATGCTTTGTGCATTTCGTACATCATTTTCCAATTCAGATCAGGCATTTTTCCCTTTCCCTTCCCCCCCCACCCCATCCCAGATCATGTATTCTGCCATAACTGTCTTGCATCTTTCTCTGTTTTTTTTTTTTCCTTTTTTAGCTATAAGTGATAATCCATGAGTACAAGCATCCTTCGTGCAAAACCAATCTACAGGCTGTTGTGTCCAAACCCCCACAGCCCCACCATCCAGTGGGGGGTGACATGTTGTTTGTTCAATCAAGTTGATCAAATGAGTGTCCAGACTACATATCCGGTAATTTCACAAGCATTAGCACCCGCAATCAGAAGCCTGTTTACATTTCTAACCACCGCCCCTCTTCCACAGGTTGTTCCCTACTTAGAAAAGGAGGCACAGGTTGGATGAGAAGTAAAACAGTCCACTCTCTCTGAAGCTGTTGAACTTGGACTGCTGGTCAATTCTGGCTGTTTCTTTTCATGGGCTGACAGTTTGTCCAGGGGTAACCTTTCGATCCTACTAATGAGAGCACAAGCAATTCCACTGAATAGAACTCCATTGTCGTAATGTACCACATTTTCTCTATCCACTTGTCAGTTGAGGGGCACTTGAGTTTGTTTCCAGCTCCTTGCTATTGTGAAGAACTGCATAAACATGGCTGTGCGTTGTCTCTTGGTAAGATGAGTCGTTGTGGTACTATCGCAGGAGTGGTATGGCTTGTCAGGGTGGAAAAGTTCATTCCAAGTCTTCCAAGGGTTCTCCACACTGCTTTCATAGTGGCTGTACGAGTTTACATTCCCAACAGCAGTGGAATGAGTGTTCCCCTTTCCCCCAAAACCTCTCCAGCACTGGTATCATTTGTTTTCTTTGATCCAGCCAGTCTTATTGGAGTAAGATGATATCTTAAGAGTGGTTTGATTTGCATTTCCTTAATGATTAGGTGATGTTGAACACTTCTTAAGAGTTTGCTCGCAATCTCTAATCCTGCATTGTGAAGTCTCTGTAGCTCTTTGCTCCATCTATTGAGTGGGTCATTTTGTTTTTCTTTCTTCTTTGTTTTTTGAGTAGTTATATAATAGTGCTGGAAATCAATGCTTTGTCAGATGTTCGTGGTGAAGGTTCCTCCCACTCTGTGGGATTTCTCTTCACTTCCTTTGATTGTTTTCTTTGATGGACAGAGCTTTTGAGTTTAAAGTGAGGTCCCTTTGTCAATTGTCGACCATTATTCTTGTTGCAGCTGCTGTCTGATCTAGGAAGTCTTTTCCCTATGCCATGGCTTTAGTCTGCTCAAACTTTTTCTTCTATCACTTCAGAGTATTGGGTTTCATGTGAGGTCTTAATCACATTTGGAGTGACTTTTGTACAGGGTGAGAGGTAATTAAAAACTTTTTATTAGTCATATAAAAAAGAAATTGGAAAATTATTTGAAATATTATATTTAATAAATATACATAAAATATAAATCAGGATGCACAAAACCACATACAATATTAATCATATGATGTGCCATGTTATGGGAATTAGTTTTCTGAGACAGGATCTCACTGTGTAGCTAGGCTGGCCTTGAGAATTCATCTGATGCTAGGTTTCTTAACCCTTGTAATCCTCTTCCCTCAGCTTCTGAATGGTGAGATTACAGGAATGCATCATAATGCCTGGTATCTCTCATTTATTATTTTTTTAGTAATTTTTTATTTTTTGTACACAGTATACTGCAAACAGCCATCAGAGGATTACCTACAATTTTCAAATAGAACTGAATAAAAGCAACTCAGAGCATCTAGGCCTTAATGGTGCATAGAAACAGGCAAACTAGACTAGCTGCTGCTTCTTTGGAATCCCTCGCAGTGCTGAGAAAGGCTATATTCCTGAAAGCAGATTACCTATGTCTGAGTAGCCCTTTGGGAAATTCAAAATTCGGCTAGTGAAGTGACAAGCATATTTGGGGTATGTAGGTAACAGCATGCCATGGCCTGTCCCTGAAGGATTCAGAGCCTGTTTCTGCAGCACTTTAGTTGATAATAGTCATTTTAGGACTCCAATGTTGGGTTTCCTGTACCACATATGTTGACTATCAGCAGAGTTGAGGGAGCTTTGAAATTAGGGCTAGAAGAAGACTATCTATATAACAAAATTATCACTTTACAATTTTTGCCTGTTTCTTCCGTCGGAGCTGACAAAAACCCTCATCTGGTGAGTTTTAGTGAAATGTCTAACCATACTACAACAGTCTTTTCAACCAGCTCCAGAAACAAGAGTCCGCATAAATGCCTGTAAAGTAGACACAGGAAGCACAGCACTTCTACTGTAGGGTAAAGTGTACGGTCTTTTCCTGTTTTTTTTCATCAAAGGAATCTTCTTCCATGTGCACAGGGCCGTGTTCCCACAGGACTTCATTTGTTTCGAGCATACAGAGTTGTGATGTAGCTGGGCCCTTCACAAGGGGCAGATGTGCTTGGGTCTTGAGATGCCGTTTCATAGTTAGATAGGAGCAGCTGGCTTTGTGAAGCAGTGGTAAGGACTGATGATGAACTGTCTCACAACTGCGCAAATACTCTGTGGAAAGCTGTGGGATCCTGGGATTCACTTCGAAATGAACTTTCTGTTTGGGGAATCAACACATCAACCTCCATGTCTTGATTTAACCCAGGAAACACAACTTTGGCAAGTGTACCAAACAGTTTTAAATACTAAGAGATAGGAGTATATAATAATGCTGCTTAGGCTATAAATTAATGACATGAGTTTCTGGTATCTGTTGTTGCTTGGCTGCTAAAACAGATGTTTGGTCAGCCCTATCCCCAAAATCTGAGTTACATTTCTCAGAAGCAGGGCAGGACAACTAGTTGTATGTTTCAGTTGAGGGCTGGCGGACTCCAGGACTAAGATGGACTGCCTTTTGAACACATCTTCCATTAGTCTTTACCTATAACCATGCCATCAATAAACAAAGTCGTCCCTATTTTTCATGCATTTAACGAGTATTGTTTTATTTTGTTAATTACATTTATTTTATTGTCATGGCTTGGTGAATAATTTGGTATAATATATTAGAGCAGTACTTTTTGGTTTGCTCTTGTATTAACAGAAGGTCACTAGTATTTCATCCTGAGGTGTGTGATGTTCTTTGATATTGAATAATGTTTAGAATGTCTTCAACTTCTATTTTTTTCAACCTTACAATGGTAATATTAAAATCTTTTTCTGCATGTCTATTATCTATTATGTTTTTCCTCCATACTGAATCTATTTAATAGCTCTATGAATTCCAGGGATAAATTTCGCTTGGTTGATTTTTAATATATCCTTAAATATTACTTTCCTAGTAATTTATTTCAGGTTTGGGGGATAGATAAAAAAGGAATTCGCTTTTCTTTTTGTTTGAGTACCAGAGTGTTGTTAGGCCTATAAAATAAATTATGTAGCTACCTATATCTTTCTGTTCTTCAAGGCAATTTATGTAGCATTAGCTGTTTTTGAACATTTGAAAAACCTCCCATTTGGTCTCAGAACCAGTGCTTGCTTCTGTTCCATCTTTTCAGTGTTGGCTACTGTGGTGAGTCTCTTTGACTTTGACTCCTTCTTGAGTCAAATTTAGTGACATAAACCTTATATCTTAGTATTAAATTGGCCAGTCTAGCCCATTATCCTCTTAAATTTACAATCTGACAGTTGTTAGATCTTTCTGTCTGTCTCTTGGTTGCCTTGTGACTGCTCCTCTAAGTTTACCTGAGCACAGCAGCTTGGCTTTTTGAGAACTGTTTGCTTGCTTTAATGTTTGAACTGTGTACCTTACTCACGTTCAGTCCTTATACTTTTGTTATTCTTGCCTAAGGAGTGACTTGAATAATTTATATTTATTTTTTTATTTTATTTTTTTAGTCTTTCTCAATATTTTCCATGGGGAAGTTGACTGTTTGTGAGCAGAAGTCTCACTGTTTCAGTCAGTTCTTTGATGCAGTATTTTCGGTTGTTGTTGTTGTTTCCAAAAGGCATTATGCCCAAACGGCTTAGTACAAAAAGCTCAGGGGGCCTCTACACAAGAAATACTCTACAAAACGTAATTGGCACTAGCATCAACAGATGAGTGATACCATGCATCGTTTGTTTTCTGGGACTGTGTTCTTCTCTCAGCAGGGTCCTCTAGCTCCAGCCCATTCCTGCAAAGCCTCGGATGTCGTCTTCTTTACTGCTGCATAGAATTCCATTTGTGTAGATGTACTCATTTTCTCTATCCACTCGTCAGTTGAGGGGCATTTAGGTTGGTTCCAGCTTCGTGCATTGTGAAGACGAGAGCTGCAATAAACATGGCCCGTGCATGTATCTCTGTGGTGGCAAAGTCTTGAGGGTACATGCCCAGGTGGGCTGGCTGGGTCAGAAGTGGCAAGTTCATTCCCAAGTCTTCCAAGGGTTCTCACACTGCTTCCATAGTGGCTGTACAAGTTTACATTCACCCACAGCAAGGATGAGTTTCCCCTTCCCCCCACAACCTCTCCACACTTGGTATCATTTGTATTTCCTTGGATCCTAGCCAGTCTTATTGGAGTAAGATGATATAGTAAAAAGTGTTTCATTTGCATTCTTTAATGATTAGTGATGTTTGAGCAGTTCTTGAGGTTTCTCAGACATCTCTAATTCCTCGCTTTTGAAGTCCTCTGTTCAGTTTTCTTTGCTCCATCTTTGAGCGGTTCATTTTTTTTTTTTTTTTTTTTTGATTAGTTTATATATTCTGGAAAACAATGCTTTGTCAGATGTATCACTGGTTAAGTATTTCCTCCCATTCTGTGGGATTTCTCTCTCACTTCTTGATTTGTTTCTTTGGATGTACAGAAGCTTTGAGTTTGATGAGGTACCCATTTGCAATTGTCGACCTTAATTCTTGTGCATTGCTGTCTGATTTTGGAAGTCTTTTTCCTACGCTAGTCTTGTAGTCTGCTGCCAACTTTTTCTTCTATCACCTTCAGAGTTTGGAGTTTCACGTTGAGGTCTTTAACATCTGGAGTTGACTTTTGTACAGGGTGAAGAGTAGGGGTTTATTTTCATCCTTCACAAGTGGTGTCCCCAGTTTTGCAACACCACTGCTGAAGATGCTGTCCTTTTCTCCATTGTGGTTTCTTGGCCCCCTTGTCAAATATGAGATGGCTAGAATTGTATGTGTGCTAAGATTTGGATCTTCGGTTTTGTTCCATTGGTCACACAGGTCCTTTTTTTTGTGCCAGTACCAGGCTGTTTTTATGACTAAGCCCTGTAGTATAGTTTTAAAATCTGGTATAGAGATCCCTTCTGTGTAGATCTTTCACTCAGGATTGATGTAGCTATTCAGGTCTTTTGTTTTTTCCAAATGAATGTTACGAACTTTTGTTTTCCAAGACTGTGAAGAAACTCTTTGGGGATTTTGCTTGGGATTGCTTAATCTATACAAGAGTTATGGTAAAATGGCCTTTTTTACAATATAGATTTTCCCAATTCCTGAAGTCTGGGAGGTTTTTTGCATCTGTCTGTTGTCTTCTTATTCTAAAATTTCTGTTCTTTACTTTAAAGATTTTGGGGTGTGGGGTGTAGTTTGGATATTGGTTGGAGTGTAGGTCTAGGTGTTTCTTTGGTTAGTTTTTGTGGGCCGTAGGCTATGTTTGAG
Source organism: Rhizomys pruinosus (assembly GCA_009823505.1). NCBI lineage: Eukaryota > Metazoa > Chordata > Mammalia > Rodentia > Spalacidae > Rhizomys > Rhizomys pruinosus. Next base: position 2,018,153 of record VZQC01001366.1, read on the forward strand.
GGGTGGTGGAGTGAGGTCGTCTTTGAATTCGTTTCCTCCAGTTGCTTGTTTTGGTGTAAAGAACAGGCAATGGATAGAAAGGGGTTCTTACCCGGTTTCAATTTTTTATACCTGCCACTCTGTGCTGAAGCTGGTAATCGTTCAGTAGGAGGTTTTCTGGTGGAGTTTTTTTTGCATCCATTAAGTAAAAATCATCATCATAGCAAATAGGGATAATTTGAACTTTCCTCATTTTCCAATTAGTACTCCCCTTTAATATCTGTTCCTTCCTTATTGCCTTGAGCAAGTTGGTTTCAAGCACTATTGTGAAGAGGAGTTGGTGAAGGGGGCAGCCTTGCCGGGGTCCTACATTTAAAGGGAATGTTTCTGTCATTTCCCCATTTAGGATGATATTTTAGGCTGTGGTTTTCCTGTATAGGGCTTTGATTACATTGAGAATGAATCCCTCCAATCCAATTCCTTCTAGGACTTTAAGGCAAAGAGGATGCTGTGATGTTGGTCAAAGGCTTTTTCAAGCATCCAATTGAGATGATGGTGTGGTTTTTTGTCTTTGAGTCCATTTATGTGTGTTATGAAGATGTTTTTTATTGATTTTCGTATTGTGAAACCATCCCTGCAATCCGGGTATAAATCCACAGACTGGTCCAATGATGGATGGATCTTCTTGATGTGGGTTATGTATGCGATTTGCCATATCTGTTTAGAATTTTGGCCTCGTGTTCCAGGAGGGAGATGGGTTATATAATTCTCTGACCTTTTTGTTGATCTTTGCTGGTTTTGGTAATAGAGTGATGTTGGCTTCGAAAGGAATTTGGGAGAATCCCTCTGATTGTATACTGTCTAAACAGTTTTCAGAAATAATGGTTTAGTAGGTCTTTTTTGAATAGTTTTTAAATTTCTATGCTGTAAAGCCGTCTGGGCCTGGGCTTTTTTTTAGTTGGGAGGCGTTACTACACATCTCAAGTTCTTCATATGTTTAGGGCTGTTAAGCTGCTGGGTCTGCGCTCTGTGGCCAGGCTTTGATGATTCCAGTGTTTCAGATATGTCACTCAGTTCTTCTAGATTTTCAAACGTGGTAGAAGTATAGGTTCTTGTAATATTCCATATAATTTCCTTGATCTTTTCCATGATCCGTTGTGATATTTCCCTTTTCATTCAAACGAGTTGTAATTGATTGGAGTGTTCCTCCTTCTTTTTTGTCCGTGGCGCTAGAGGTCTTTCTATCTCGTTTATTCTTTCTAAAGAACCAACTTTTTGGCTTCATTAGATTTTTTGTATTGTTTTCTTTTTGTTATCTATTGTCATTGATTTCTGCTCTGATTTTGTGTTATTTTCTTCCTTGTCTGGTTGCGTTAAGGGTTCATCGGTTGTTGCCTCTCAAGTGCCTTTTTAGCTTGTAGTAGTGTTAGATCATTACCGGTTGGCTCTTTCTGTTTTTCTAATTGTAGGCACCCAGGGCTATAAATTTCCCTCTTAGGAGACGCTATTAAGGTATCCCATAGGTTTTTTGGTTGTGTTATTGCTTGTCTTCATTCCAGGAATGTTTTTTATTTCTGTTTTTATCCTTCCTTGACCCATTTATTATAAGGAGGTTGTGGTCTGCGGGTTTTTCCCCATGTGTTCTTGTAGGCAGGAGGGCTTGTCCTGGTGTTGATGTTGAAGCTTCATTGCACTGTGGGTCTGAACGGAATGCATGAAATTAATTCTTCTAATTCTTTCTGTATGTGTAGGTTGCTATTCTTTCTTTGGGCCCAGGAATTGTGGTCCGATTTTGTTGAAGAATGGTTTCCGTGGGGTTGCTGAGTAGAAAGGTGTATTCTCTGGTATATAGGATGGAATGTTGCGTAGAGGTCTATGAGGTCCATTTGTGTATCATATATCGCTTCAGGTTTCAGATTCCTCTCTGTTATTATTTTTGTCCGTGTTGACCTAGTCACAAAGGATCAGTGGGGTAAATGAAGATCCAACATATGAGTGTGCTGGGTTAGTCCTGTGGACTTGTGGTCCTGGAGAATGCTTTATAAAGTTTTGTGCGCCAGAATTTGGGGCACATATATGTGTCAAATTGTGAATCTTCTTGGTGGATTGTTCCTTTGAGTAAATGGTATGGCATTCTTTGTCTCTTCTGATTTCGTTTACTTTGAAGTCTATTTTATCCGATATTAAAATAGCAACACCCCTGCTTCGTTTTGGTACCATTTGCTTGGGATATTTTTTTCCACCCTTCCTTAAGTGGTGCCTGTCCTTGAAAGTCAAGATAGTGTTTCTTGATACAGCATACGAGTGGATTCTGGTTTCCTAAGTCCATCCTCCCAGTCCTTTTGTCTTTTGATTGGGAATTTAGTCCATATAATAATGAAGGTTATGGACAGACGGATAGGCACAGTGGGTGAAAGAAGTGAGAGTGAGAAACCGCAGAGGAATAATTTGTGTTTTAATCGTGTTCTTTTTAAAATGTTATATTAATATTATTTATTCTCATATGATTATTATTCGCAGTAGATAGGTAAAACTCATGTGGCACGTGCTGCACCGCTTGGTGCGTCACACTGGCGGAGGTTCAGAAGAGGGCGCAGATTCCCCATTGAACTGGAGTTAAAGGACGGGTCTCTAGCCGCATGTGGATGCTGGGGAATCAAACCCTGGGTCCTCTGCAAGAGGAAAGTCGGAGCTCTAGGCACTAGCGATTCTCCAGCCCCTAAATCTATTTTCTTAACATTGAAACCATTGCTTCAATTTTTGCTAAGCAAAAAAGCATTCTGTAGCTATTTTTGTTGTTTTGATCAAATAATTTCTCAACATAGCAAGTTGGAGATACTTGTGTGTGTGGAGTTATAAAAAAGTTTGGGTTTTATTGTTGCTTAAGCTTTTTCTACTAATTTATGTTTTAATATGTGATAGACATAATAATGTTTTATAATTTCTTAGAAAATATGAAAACTTTTTAGTAATAGAATGAAGGGCAAGTATTTTGTAAAACAATTTGACTGTATTTGGAAAGAAATTTATAGAGTCCAAGCTTTGTTTGTACCTTAATGTTCTAATGACTTTAGAGCTTATAATGAATGCTGTTTATGGATTTTACAGACATATAGACATATATACACTGTCTTTAAAAATATTTATTTGCCTACACGTATGTAAGGGCAACCTGTGTCAGGTATGACCAGCTAGGTCAAGAAGAGGCATCAATCCTAGAGCGGAGCATAGAAGGTCATTGAGTTGCTGTGGATGCGGTGAGGAATGAACTGCAGTGCTCTGTAAGAATGCAGTGCTTCTTAACACTGAGCCATTTTCCAGCCTTTTCAATATTAATAGATATATAATTATATAGATTAATATAGATAATACACTTGCTTAACCATGATTTTAGCTTTTACCAACTAAACTTGGTCTTTTTGTAGTTGCTCAATGCTTCTGTTTTGAATTACTGTTGCCCACTTGTGATCTGCTTCTTGTTTGTTTGCCCAGTGTCAGCACTTTGTTCTCTCCTTTTAGTCATTGTAGTACATCATTCCTGGCCTTTCGCCATTATTTTCTTCTTAAAGAGGTATCTTTATAAGTCAGATGCAATCGATCCACACAAAGCCCGGGCGTATACTCAGGCAGAAACATTTTTGTTATTTTTTTAAACAGAATATTACAGCACAACTATTTTTTTCTAGCTGACAGGGTTGGTCTTTCAAAGGTGTTCTGCTATTATGCCATAAAGAGTGTGTCTTCTGCTATACAAGTAAGAAGGCCAGTTTACTGGCTTTTCCCCTCTGGTTTTCATGGTAGCTTCTCTCCTTGTTTTCATAGTCCCGTTTTCAGCCATTTCCTCTATAAAGACCTAGACAGCAGACCGGCTCTGACTCTCCTCACCTGTCTGTGGGTAGTCTGGGATCTGTAGCTGATGGTTTTCTTGCCCAGCGCTTTTCTTCCTCCTTGCACATGTGCAGGTGCCTATCAAATGTGGTGCTGGTGGCTGTGCTGGCAGTACCTCCTACATCCATTGACTATTTTTTTGACATCTGAGATGCCGGGGTCCCTTACTGCTGGACCTCATACTGCTCTTGCTCCATACTAGAGCAAGTCTCACTTTCTATTCTGCTATTTATCAGGGGCACTGGTATTTTGGCTTAGAGAGCAGTGTTGGGATCTCTTCAATAGGAGTGGACTGCTTAGCTTGTTCGCTGCTAAAGACTCTAATTTTGAGCCAGAGACAATTATCTGGGAAGAGACAATGGATCTTTTGCTTTCTTTCCATCATCAGTTTTTCTGTTTCTGGCCATGTGACATGCACATGGACAAAATTATTTTGTCCAATTCATTATTTCACAACACTTGTCTTTAACTGATGTCTTATGTTATTGTTTGGGAGGACGGAATATGATCAATTTTGAGTTTTTTTATAACAATTTTTTTTATTTTCTTTTTTTTTTTTGTTTGTATTTTGATATTTTTGTCATGGTAAAAAGGTTCAGCAGTCAAACATTTTAAAAGAAATATTTGCTGGTTCATCGTAATGCTATTTGACTTTTCCCCTTTCAATTTACGGGACCAGGAACATGTGTTTTTCCTCACGTCACATCTAAACATTAATTTGCCTTTTTTATGCACCCAATTGATATGTTTACTCAGCTTTAGCCTTTTTTTTTTTTTTCTTGCTCGAAAGCCAAGCAAGTGGGATCAGTCAGATCCCGGATTATCCCCATTCCTGCTCAAAATGTGGAGCTAGGAGCCATGAAATTTTATCTTCTGTTAGATGACACTAGACCTTGTCTTCTAGAAAACTCTGAAAGATGCAAGACTTCCATTCTTTTTACGTATTTCCTTTGATGCGAATACCCCAGAGGGGGTCTTGGCAGGCTGACAATGGATCTGAAACCCTCTTTTGTAGGAATGCGCTCAATCCTGAAGGTCTGGCTGGATTAATAGGAGAGGGAAGAAGGAGGAACTTCCAGCAGCTTCCTACGGGAGCTAGTGCATAACCCAGCACACTAGCTGGCTGTGGGAATGTTTGCCCCACAGCTAGGTCTGGCCTGGCTATCTGCCAGACACAGACCCTTGGCCTTGAGGAGCTGGCCACCACCCCGTTATGGCCACATTAATTCCACCTGCTGGGGACTGACAACACCCTGAGACGGAAACCTCAGACTGGTGGTCTTCTGCAGCCCCTTGCCACTCAAATCCCACTGGCAACTTGATATTCTCTCCCTAGGTTGGTAGTCCAACAGGAAAGGACTTCTTCTTTCTTTTCAACCCAATTTCCACTAGGAGCCGCAGCACTCGAATACAAGCCTGATGGGCTACCACTTACACAATCTTGGAAATAACGAATCTGGGCACCTTGTCAGGTGATAATGGGAATCCAATTTATTGTAACAGCACATCGTTTATAGNTCCCAATTTTCTCTTACCTCTATCAAGGTGACTTTTCGGGCTGTTGGCTCATTTTTCTTCACCTGCATATCTTTGCCCCTTTCAGAACTACAGGAATGAAAGATTAGAAAAAAGAAGCTAGTAAGAAAGCTATAATAAGTTAGGTGAGGGACAGGACAGTGAGACTGAATGGGGGTAAGTGGGAGGATTGAGACAGAAAAACATTTGGGAGAACCACAAGTAGGACTACCCATGGGAGTGAGAGAGATCATTCATTGCTCTAGCTTAACTATGATAAATGGATAAGAATAAAAGAAATTCTGTCTCTGAAAAATACCAGCTGCCTGTGAAGCCACCCCAAATTTATCAACATAGATGGAAACAGACACATGTAAATAAATACAATATTGCTTAATAACAAAGAAACTTCATAAGAGTTTAACATACCAACCTGCAGAATGGGAATGTAGTGTTCTGAAAAACTTAATGGTAACAGCAAAATATAAATCATAGTATATCAGAGCAAATTATGTTAGGAAAAGAATACACAATAAAAAGAGGAAGCTGAAGAACTAGCAGACTGAATCTTCTCTCTAGAACATATAAGGAATGCTGGGACTTTCCTAATGCATGAATTTCAAGATAAGTCAATTAGTAGCAATGATACAGAATCTGTATGAAACTGTATGTCCACACAACTCATATTAAAGTCCTAACCTTCAATGTGGCTGGACTTGCAGTTAAGGGATTTTTAGGGGGGGTTAACAAGGCCATAAGCGTGGGGTCCTCTTTGGATAAGACCACTGTTCTTAGAAGAAGAGAACGAAGCTTTTGAGTTTAATGAGGTCCCATTTGTCAATTGTCGACCTTAATTCTTGTGCAGCTGCTGTCTGATCTAGGAAGTCTTTTCCTATGCCTATGGCTTATAGTCTGCTGCCAACTTTTTCTTCTATCACCTTCAGAGTTTGAGGTTTCATGTTGAGGTCTTTAATCAATTTGGAGTTGACTTTTGTACAGGGTGAGAGGTAATTAAAACTTTTTATTAGTCATATAAAAAAGAAATAGGAAAATTATTTGAAATATTATATTTAATAAATATACCAATAATAGCAGTATTTCAATGCACAACCAACATACAATATTAATCATATGATGTCCATTTATGGGATTAGTTTTCTGAGACAGGATCTCACTGTGTAGCTAAGGCTGGCCTAGAATTCACTATGCAGCCCAAGCTTGCCTTAACCTTGTAATCCTCTTCCCTCAGCCTTCTGAATGGTGAGATTACAGGAATGCATCATAATGCCTGGTATCTCTCATTTATTATTTTTTTAGTAAGTTTTTATTTTTTTGTACACAGTAGTACTGCAAACAGCCATCAGAGGATACTCTACAATTTTCAAATAGAACTGAATAAAAGCAACTCAGGAAGCATCTAGGCCTTAATGGTGCATAGAAAACAGGCAAACTGAGACTAGCTGCTGCTTCTTTGGAATCCCTCAGCAGTGCTGAGAAGGCTATTATTACCTGAAAGCAGAATTACCTTTCTGATAGCCTTTGGGAAATTCTAAAATTCAGGGCTAGTGAAGGGTGACAAGCATATTTGGGGTATGCTAGGTAACAGCATGCCATGGCCTGTCCTGAAGGATTCAGAGCCTGTTTCTGCAGCACTTTAGTTGATAATAGTCATTTTAGGACTCCAATGTTGGGTTTCCTGTACCACATATGTTGACTATCAGCAGAGTTGAGGAGCTTTGAAATTAGGGCTAGAAAGAAGACTATCTATATAACAGAATTATCACTTTACAATTTTTGCCTGGTTTCTTCCTGTCGAGCTGACAAAAACCCTCATCTGGTGAGTTTTAGTGAAAATGTCTAACAACTCTAACAGTCTTTTCAACCAGCTCCAGAAACAAGATCAGAAATAAATGCCTGTAAAGTAGACACAGGAAGCCAGCACTTCTACTGTAGGTAAGTGTCAAGTCTTTTCCTGTTTTTTTAATCAAAGGAATCTTCTTCCATGTGGGCACAGGGCCGGTTTCCACCAGGACTTCATTTGTTCTGAGCATACAGAGGCTGTGATGTAGCTGGGACCTTCACAAGGGGCAGATGTGCTTGGGTCTTGAGATGCCGTTTCATAGTTAGATAGGAGCAGCTGGCTTTGTGAAGCAGTGGTAAAGACTGATGATGAACATGTCTCACACAGGCTCAAATACTCTGATGAGAGACTGTGGGATCCTGGGATTCACTTCTGAAACTTTCTGTTTGGGGATCACAAATACAACTCCATAGCTTGATTTAACCCAGGAAACACAACTTTGGCAAGTGTACCAAACAGTTTTAAATACTAAGAGATAGGAGTATATAATAATGCTGCTTAGGCTATAAATTAATGACATGAGTTTCTGGTATCTGTTGTTGCTTGGCTGCTAAAACAGATGTTTGGTCAGCCCTATCCCCAAAATCTGAGTTACATTTCTCAGAAGCAGGGCAGGACAACTAGTTGTATGTTTCAGTTGAGGGCTGGCGGACTCCAGGACTAAGATGGACTGCCTTTTGAACACATCTTCCATTAGTCTTTACCTATAACCATGCCATCAATAAACAAGTCGTCTCCTATTTTTCATGCCTTAAAGTATTTTGTATTTTGTTTTACATTTTATTTTATTGTCATGAGCTTGGTGAATAATTTGGTATAATAATATTTAGAGCAGATACTTTTTGGTTTGCTCTTGATTTTAACAGAGGAGTCACTAGTATTTCATCCTGAGGTGTGTGATGTTCTTTGATTATTGAATAATGTTTAGAATGTCTTCAACTTCTATTTTTTTCAACCTTACAATGGTAATATTAAAATCTTTTTCTGCATGTCTATTATCTATTATGTTTTTCCTCCATACTGAATCTATTTAATAGCTCTATGAATTCCAGGGATAAATTTCGCTTGGTTGATTTTTAATATATCCTTAAATTTACTTTCCTAGTAATTTATTTCAGGTTTGGGGGATAGATAAAAAAGGAATTCGCTTTTCTTTTTGTTTGAGTACCAGAGTGTTGTTAGGCCTATAAAATAAATTATGTAGCTACCTATATCTTTCTGTTCTTCAAGGCAATTTATGTAGCATTAGCTGTTTTTGAACATTTGAAAAACCTCCCATTTGGTCTCAGAACCAGTGCTTGCTTCTGTTCCATCTTTTCAGTGTTGGCTACTGTGGTGAGTCTCTTTGACTTTGACTCCTTCTTGAGTCAAATTTAGTGACATAAACCTTATATCTTAGTATTAAATTGGCCAGTCTAGCCCATTATCCTCTTAAATTTACAATCTGACAGTTGTTAGATCTTTCTGTCTGTCTCTTGGTTGCCTTGTGACTGCTCCTCTAAGTTACCTGAGCACATCAGCTTTGCTTTTTGAGAACTGTTGCTTGCTTTTTGGGAACTGTTACCTTACTCACTTCAGTCCTTTACTTTTTGTTATTCTTGTCTAAAGTATTGACTTGAATAATTTATTTTATTTTATTTTATTTTATTTTTTTAGTCTTTCTCAATATTTTCCATGGGGAAGTTGACTGTTTTGAGCAGAAGTTCACTGTTTCAGTCAGTTCTTTGATGCAGTATTTTCTGTTGTTGTTGTTGTTTCCAAAATGCATTATGCCCAACTGCTTTGTACAAAAGCTCAGGGGGCTCTACACAAGAAATACTTACAACTGGGTAATTGGCACTAGCATCCACAGATGAGTGATACCATGCATCGTTTGTTTTTCTGGGACTGTGTTACTTCACTCAGCATGATGTCCTCTAGCTCCAGCCATTTTCCTGCAAAGCTCGGAGTGTCGTCTTGCTTTTACTGCTGCATAGTAATTCCATTTGTGTAGACTGTACCACATATTTCTCTATCCACTCGTCAGTTGAGGGGCATTTTGGTTGGTTCCAAGCTTCTGCATTGTGAAGAGAAGGCAATAAACATGGCCGTGCATGTATCTCTGTGGTGGCATAATCTTGAGGGTACATGCCCAGGTGTGGCTGGCTGGGTCAGGTGGCAAGTTCATTCCCAAGTCTTCCAAGGGTTCTCACACTGCTTCCATAGTGGCTGTACAAGTTTACATTCACCCACCAGCAAGGATGAGTTTCCCCTTCCCCACAACCTCTCCAACACTTGGTATCATTTGTATTTCCTTGATCCTAGCCAGTCTTATTGGAGTAAGATGATATCTATAAAAGTGTTTCATTTGCATTTCCTTAATGATTAGTGATGTGAGCAGTTCTTGAGGTGTTCTCAGACATCTCTAATTCCTCGCTTTTGAAGTCCTCTGTTCAGTTTTCTTGCTCCATCTTTGAGCGGTTCATATTTTTTTTTTTTTTTTTTTTGATAGTTTATATATTCTGGAAATCAATGCTTTGTCAGATGTATCTGCAGTGAAGGTTTTCCTCCCATTCTGTGGGATTTCTCTTCACTTCTTGATTGTTTTCTTTGATGTACAGAAGCTTTGAGTTTGATGAGGTCCCATTTGCAATTGTCGACCTTAATTCTTGTGCAGTGCTGTCTGATTTAGGAAGTCTTTTCCTACGCTATTCTTGTAGTCTGCTGCCAACTTTTTCTTCTATCACCTTCAGAGTTTGGGTTTCACGTTGAGGTCTTTAATCCATCTGGAGTTGACTTTTGTACAGGGTGAGAGTAGGGGTTTATTTTCATCTTCTACAAGTGGTGTCCAGTTTTGCAACACCACTGCTGAAGATGCTGTCCTTTTCTCCATTGTGGTTTCTTGGCCCCCTTGTCAAATATGAGATGGCTAGAATTGTATGTGCTGCTAAGATTTGGATCTTCGGTTTTGTTCCATTGGTCACACAGGTCTTTTTTTTGTGCCAGTACCAGGCTGTTTTTATGACTATGCCCTGTAGTATAGTTTTAAAATTGGTATAGATCCCTTCTGTGTAGATCTTTTCACTCAGGATTGATGTAGCTATTCAGGTCTTTTGTTTTTTCCAAATGAATTACGAACTTTTGTTTCCAAGACTGGAAGAAACTCTTGGATTTTGATTGGGATTGCATTAAATCTATACAAGAGTTTGTAAAATGGACATTTTTACAATGTTAATTTTCCCAATCCCTGAGCATGGGAGGTTTTCCATTTCGCTGTTGTCTTTTCTTCAATTTCTTCTTCTTTAAATTTTTTTGTGTTGTGTAGGTAGGGTCTGGTTTTATCTTTGGTTAGGTTTTTGTTCCTAGGTACTATGTTTTTGAGGCTGTTGTGAGTGGGAAGGTCCTTTGAATTCTTTCTCCAGTTGCTTGTTGTTGGTGTAAGGAAAGCCAGATGTGATTCTAAGGTTTATTTTTTACCTGCCACTTGCTGAAGCTGTTAATCGTTCTAGGAGTTTCTGGTGGAGTTTTTTTTGCATCCCTTAAGTAAAAATATTCATCAGCAAATAGGATATTGACTTCCTCTTTTCCAATTAGTACTCCTTTAATATCCTTTCGTCCTTATTGCTCTTGCAAGTGTTTTCAAGCACTATTTGAAGAGGAGTTGTGAGAGGGGGCAGCCTTGCCGGGTTCCTACCTTTAAAGGGAATGTTTCTGTCATTTCCCATTTAGGATGATATTGTGCTGTGGTTTCCTGTATAGGCTTTGATTACATTGAGGAATGATCCCTCCAATCCAATTCCTTCTAGGACTTTAAGCATAAGGGATGCTGGATTTTGTCAAAGGCTTTTCTCAGCATCAATTGAGATGATGGTGTGGTTTTGTCTTTGATCCATTTATGTGTTTTGAGTGTTTATTGATTTTCGTATGTGAACCATCCCTGCATCTCTGGTATAAATCCAAACTTGGTCATGATGGATGATCTTCTTGATGTGGTCTGTATGCGATTTGCCATATCCTGTTTAGAATTTTGGCACTCGGTGTCCTGGAGGGAGATGGGTTCTATAATTTCTCTTTTTTGTGATCTTTGCCTGGTTTTGGTAATAGAGTGATGTTGGCTTCGTAAAGGAATTGGAGAATTCCCTCTGATTGTATACTCTAAACAGTTTCAGAAATAATGGTTTGTAGGTCTTTTTGAAATATTTTTATAGAATTCTGCTGTGAAACCGTCTGGGCCTGGGCTTTTTTAGTTGGGAGGCTCTTCTACATCCTCTAATCTTCATATGTTATAGGGTCTGTTTAAGCTGCTGGTCTCCTGTCTCTTGGCCAGGCTTTGATGATTCCAGGATTTCAGATATTCACCATTCTTCTAGATTTTCAAACTTGGTAGAAATAGGTTCTTGTAATATTCCATATAATTTCTTGATCTTTTCCTGCCGTTGTGATATTTCCCTTTTCATCAAAGGTTGTATTGATTTGGAGTTGTTCCTCCTTTCTTTTGTTAACTGGCGCTAGAGGTCTTCTATCTGTTTATTCTTTCAAAGAACCAACTTTTTTGGCTTCATTGATTTTTTGTATTGTTTTCTTTTTTGTTATCTATTTCATTGATTTTCTGCTCTGATTTTTGTTATTTTCTTCCTGTCTGTTGCGTTTAGGGTTCATCTGTTGTTGCCTCTCAAGTGCTTTTAGCTGAGTATTTAGATCTTCTTGCTCTTTCTGTTTTCAATTAGGCACCCAGGGCTATAAATTTTCCCCTTAGGAGCCTTTAAGGTATCCCAAGGTTTTTTGTTGTGTTGATGTCATTGTCTGCATTCCAGGATGTTCTTTATTTCTTTTTATCCTTCCTTGACCCATTTATTATTAGGTGTGTTGTGTTAGTTTTTCCCCATGTGTTCTTGTAGGCAGGAGGGCTTGTCCTGGTGTTGATGTTGAGCTTCATTGCACTGTGGTCTGAACGGATCATTGAAAATTATTAATTCTCAATCTTTTCTGTATTTGTAGGTGTATCTTCTCTGTTGGCCCAGGATGTGGTCCGATTTTGGAGAATGTTCTATTGGGTTGCTGAGTAGAAAGGTGTATTCTCTGGTATATAGGATGGAATGTTCGTAGAGGCTATATGAGGTCCATTTGGTGTATCATATTATCGTTCAGTTCAGATGTCTCTCTTTATTTTTTTGTCCGTGTTGACCTATCCAAAGGACTCAGTGGGGTATGAAGTCTCCACTATGAGTGTGCTGGGTTTAGTCTGTGACTTGTGGTCCTGGAAATTGCTTTATAAAGTTTGGTGCGCCAGATTTGGGGCTATATGTTCATAATTGTGAAATCTTCTTGGTGGATTGTTCCTTGATGATAAATGTAATGGCCTTCTTTGTCTCTTCTGATTTCTTTACTTTGAAGTCTATTTTATCCGATATTAAAATAGCAACACCTGCTTTCTTTTGGTACCATTTGCTTGGAATATTTTTTTCCATCCCTTACCTTTAAGGTGGTGCCTTCCTTGAATCAAGATGGTTTCTTGAATACAGCATACGATGGATTCTGTCCTAACCAGTCCTCCAGTCTTTTGTCTTTTGATTGGGAATTTAGTCATATAATATTAAGGTTATCGACGGGATAGCACAGTGGTGAAAGAGCTGAGGATGAGAACCGCAAGGAAAATTTTGTTTTAAATCTGATTTCTTTTTAAAAATTAATATATTTATTTATTTTTTATATGAGTATATTCATGTCTGCATGTAGAGTCTCATGGTGCACCGTGCTGCACCTCGGGGTCAATCTGCGGAGGTCAGAAGAGCGTCAGATCCCTGGAACTGGAGTTAAAGACGGTTCTCAGCCGCCATGTGGATGCTGGGGATCAAACCTGGGTCCTCTGCAAGAGAAGTCGGAGCTCTTAGGCACTAGGCGATCTCTCCAGCCCCTAAATCTATTTTCTTAACATTGAAACCATTGCTTCAATTTTTGCTAAGCAAAAAAGCATTCTGTAGCTATTTTTGTTGTTTTGATCAAATAATTTCTCAACAGTAGCAAGTTGGAGATACTTGTGTGTGTGGAGTTATCAAAAAAGTTTTGGTTTTATTGTTGCTTAAGCTTTTTCTACTAATTTATTGTTTTAATATGTGATAGACATAATATGTTGTTTAATTTCTTAGAAAATATTGAAACTTTTTAGTAATAGAATGAAGGGCAATTTTTTAAAAAATTTGACTGGTATTTGGAAAGAAATTTATAGAGTCCAAGCTTTGTTTGTACCTTAATGTTCTAATGACTTTAGAGCTTATAATGATGCTGTTTATGGATTTACAGACATATAGCATATATACAGCTTCTTTAAAAATATTTATTGCCTACACGTATGTAAGTGCACCTGTGTCAGGTATGCACAGCTAGGTCAGAAGAAGGCATCAGACCTCTGGAACATGGATTAGATGGCTTAGTGAGCCATGATGATGGTTACGGGAATAAACTGCAGTTCTCTGTAAAGAAGTCGGTGCTCTAACCACTGAGCCATTTTTCCAGCCTTTTTATCTAATATATAATATATATATATATATATATATATTATAGAAATAACTTCGTTACATGATTTTTAGCTTTTACCAACATAAACTGGTCTTTTTGTAGTTGCTCAATGCTTCTGTTTTGAATTACTTTGCCCTATCTTTGTGGTCTGCTTCTTGTTTGTTTGCCCAGTGTCAGCACTTTGTTCTCTCCTTTTAGTCATTGTAGTACATCATTCCTGGCCTTTCAGCATTATTTTCTTTTAAGAGGTATCTTTTATAAGTAGATGAAATCGATCACTCCCTGGCTGTGTACTAAGGCAGAAACATTTTGTTATTTTTAAACAGAATATTACAGCACAACTATTTTTTTCTAGCTGACAGGGTTGGTCTTTCAAAGGTGTTCTGCTATTATGCCATAAAGAGTGTGTCTTCTGCTATACAAGTAAGAAGGCCAGTTTACTGGCTTTTCCCCTCTGGTTTTCATGGTAGCTTCTCTCCTTGTTTTCATAGTCTTTTTCAGCCATTTCTCCTCTATAAAGACCTAGACAGCAGACCGGCTCTGACTCTCCTCACCTGTCTGTGGGTAGTCTGGGATCTGTAGCTGATGGTTTTCTTGCCCAGCGCTTTTCTTCCTCCTTGCACATGTGCAGGTGCCTATCAAATGTGGTGCTGGTGGCTGTGCTGGCAGTACCTCCTACATCCATTGACTATTTTTTTGACATCTGAGATGCCGGGGTCCCTTACTGCTGGACCTCATACTGCTCTTGCTCCATACTAGAGCAAGTCTCACTTTCTATTCTGCTATTTATCAGGGGCACTGGTATTTTGGCTTAGAGAGCAGTGTTGGGATCTCTTCAATAGGAGTGGACTGCTTAGCTTGTTCGCTGCTAAAGACTCTAATTTTGAGCCAGAGACAATTATCTGGGAAGAGACAATGGATCTTTTGCTTTCTTTCCATCATCAGTTTTTCTGTTTCTGGCCATGTGACATGCACATGGACAAAATTATTTTGTCCAATTCTTATTCACAACACTTGTCTTTAACTGATGTATTATTTTATTGTTTTGACGGATATGTCAATTTGAGTTTTTTAATTGATACAAATTTTTTTATTTTCTTTTGCTTTGTAGATATTTTTGTCATAGGTAAAGAGAGAAGATTCCAGAAGTCACAACATTTAAAAGAAAATTTGCTGGTTAATAGTAATGCTATTTGACTTTTCCCCTTTCATTTAAGGGACCAAGGAACATGTTTTTGCCTCACTCCCATCTAAAGAATTAATTTGCCTTTTTTTATGCACCCAAATTGATATGTTATCAAGCTTTGCTTTTTTTTTTTTCTGTGCTAGAAAGCCAAGCAAGTGGATCAGAGCAAGTCCATGTTCCCATTTCTGCTGCAAAATGTGGAGCTAGGAGCCATGAAATTTTATCTTCTGTTAGATGACACTAGACCTTGTCTTCTAGAAAACTCTGAAAGATGCAAGACTTCCATTCTTTTTACGTATTTCCTTTGATGCTGAATACCCCAGAGGGGTCTTGGCAGAGCTGACAATGGACTCTGCAAACCCTCTGTTGTAGGAATGCGCTCTCCTGAAGTCTGCTGGATTAAAGGAGAGGGAAGAAGGAGGAACTTCCAGCAGCTTCCTACGGGAGCTAGTGCATAACCCAGCACACTAGCTGGCTGTGGGAATGTTTGCCCCACAGCTAGGTCTGGGTGACTATATGCAAGCACAGACCCTTGGCCTTGGGGAGTCAGCCACCACCCTGTTATGGCTGCATTAATTTCACCTGCTGGGGACTGACAACACCCTGAGACGGAAACCTCAGACTGGTGGTCTTCTGCAGCCCCTTGCCACTCAAATCCCACTGGCAACTTGATATTCTCTCCCTAGGTTGGTAGTCCAACACAGAAAGACTTCTTTTCAACCAAATTTCCACTAGGACTCAGCACTCAAATACAAGCCTGATGGGCTACCACTTACACAATCTTGGAAATAACGAATCTGGGCACCTTGTCAGGTGATAATGGGAATCCAATTTATTGTAACAGCACATCGTTTATAGAAACAGAATGATGTCACTTCTCATAGCCATCCCAGATTTCTTCATAACTCCCCTGTATATGTAGCCATCCTAGATTGCTGCATAACACCCCTGTGTACACAGCCATCCCAGATTTCGGCATAATGCCCCCTGTGTACACAGCCATCCCAAATTTCTGCATAATGTCCCTGTATACATAGCAATCCCAGATTTCTGCATAATGCCCCTGTGTACATAGCCATCCCAGATTTCTGCATAATGCCCCCTGTATACATAGCCATCCCAGATTTCTGCATAATGGCCCTGTGTACACAGCCATCCCAGATTTCTGCATAATGCCCCTGTACACACAGCAATCCCAGATTTCTGCATAATGACCCATGTGTATGTAGCCATCCGAGATTTCTGCATAATGCCCCCTGTGTACATAGCCATCCCAGATTTCTGCATAATGCCCCCTGTATACATAGCAATCTCATATTTCTGCATAACGCCCCTGTGTACATAGCCATCCCAGATTTCTGCATAATGCCCCTGTGTACATAGCCATCCCAGATTTCTGCATAACACCCCCCTGTATACATACCATGTCAAGGTGGAGCCTGTTCCAGAGCTTGATGAGCCTCATTTCTTCCATCTTTAAGTAAGACACAGTCACACATAGATGCCAGAGAGCCTGCAGTGTTTTATTAATTCGAACACATATAATAATTAGGTTGCATTCCTAGAGCATACTAGGTTCTCAATAAAATGTAAACTGTTAGTGTTTGTGTAGAATAAGTCCCTTCTGATGCCTGCCCTAGGATGAGGAAAAGCTGGCTCCCAGAGCATTCCTTACTAGTTTCCATTTAGACCTGCACTTTCTGTACACTGGATCCTA
Source organism: Rhizomys pruinosus (assembly GCA_009823505.1). NCBI lineage: Eukaryota > Metazoa > Chordata > Mammalia > Rodentia > Spalacidae > Rhizomys > Rhizomys pruinosus. The sequence goes on from VZQC01001366.1 coordinate 2,034,794, forward strand.
TAGCCTGATTTCCCTCTCCTTCAAAACACTGTCATTTCCTCACATTCCCTTAGGATCATAGTTTCTATTAATGCACAGTCCATTATGCACCTATGTGATTATTGTATGTGCTTGTTGAATGCAAAGTGTGTTTGGATGAACATGTGAGTGGGACAATGAATTGTTCAGAAAGTGTCTTTCCAAGTATGAGATTTTTCATGACTGTGTGAATTTTCAGTTAGGAACCAGATGTGAAACACCGTAACCTTCTCTACAGTGTTCCTACATCGTTAGGGAGAACCAAGTCATAATCATGAAGACTGTCCCCCAGATCATGGGGAAAACAAGACAGATTAAAAATTTGGGATCCAGGCTGCCATGGCTAACCTAAGAGGGAAGGACAGCAACAGTCAGGAGGTTTCCCTTCCAAAGGCTGACAATGCTGTATCAGTAGAGGACACAGCTGACAAGGAAGCCCACCAGGCTGCCCAGTTGAAATCCCTTGAAGGTCTGCGTGTACTGCAGAGGCCAGACAAGTTCTGTGTTTCCTTCACTCCTGAGGAAAGTTTGGTGTCTGCTTTCCAAGGGAGGAAGAAGAAGAGAATAAAGATGTGCATCTAGACCCAGAAAAGGAAGAGAATGATCTTGGGGACTCAGCTATACACAGTGCCATCCAAAATAACCAGCTACCAATGCAGCCCACATTTCCAAGATCCAGCTTTCCAGCCTGGCATTTTGGACCTTGCCAGCCCTCACCAGATCCAACTGCCTTCAGCAGTGTGCTGACCTCATGGCCCTATAAGCTCAGCTTTCCCAGTCATCTGACACAGCTCCATCCTCAGCATCAATGGATCTTACTGCAGCAGCAGAGGCAAAAACCAAGTCTCCTAGCCCAGAAGCCTTGGTCTCAGCAGCCAGACCCCTATGCTAACCTCATGACTCAAAAAGAGAAGGACTGGGTGATCAAAGTGCACATGGTTCAGCTGCAGAGTGATAACCCCTGCCTAGATGATTATTACTACCAGATATATTACCAGAAGCTAGAGAAGAAACAAGCAGATGAAGAGCTGCTGGGAAAAAAGAACAGGGCTGAGTCTCTCAAGCTGGTCACACCTTCCATCTAGAAGGCAGAAGTTTATGAATCAGTGGTTTGAATTGAAGGTTCTCTGGGCCAGCCAGCTGTATCAACATGTTTTAGCCCTCGTCGAGCTACTGATGCTGTATCCATGGAGCTCAAGAGCAGGAGCTACAAGCAGTCAGAGGTTTCGACTATTGTCCCAGATTGAGAAGATGTTCCTTCAGTTACTAGAGATAGAGGAGGGCCACAAGGATGGGTTTCCACAACGCTGCTGCTCTGGGCAAGAGAGCAACCAGGGTGAGAAGCTCTTCCAGGCCTTAAAGACTCAGGAGCAGAAGAGTCTAGAGGAAACGACAGACAGCCTTCTACAGGTGCTATCTGTGAGGAAGGGGAAAATTCTGGTTGCTCAGCTGCTCCCTTTCCTGTCACATGATCAAGCTGTTAGCTTTCTTCTATATATCACTCACCATCTGCCTCTCCTGATCCAGAGGGACATAGCTGACCAGGTTTTACACATGGTATTCAAACATCTGGGCAAATATATAAATCATCTGACCTTCCATCAACTCCTCCAAGGACTTCAAGGTCTCATGTTGCTACCACCTGGTTCCTCAGAGTAGCCAGTTGCTGTGGTACTTCAGAATCAGTTTGGAATACCTTTGCTTTATGCCCTGCTGAGTCATGGAGAGCAGCTGGTATCCCTGGATTCTTCCCTAGAGGAACCCAACAGCGACTGTACATCTTGGCTTGCCTGTATCTACTGATTGGTTTATTCTGGGAACTATATATGAAAAGTTTAAACATCAAAAACTAAGCTATGTGAGCTGTCTAGAGTGATACAGTCAGAAGACATTTTTAATACCTGAATATATTGGAGGACATTGTCATATCCTTTCTTAAAAGCTAAATGATGTGATTAAAACTAAGGCATGACTTTAGGTATAATTTAAAAAGTAATCAAATAATGTTGGAATTTGTTTGTAAGTGAGGAATTACAATGAAGGGCATCTTTGTGAATGTCAAGAACGTTCATCCTTATAGGAGACAAGGCCTTGTTGTGTTGAATAAAAAAAATTGTAAACCCAAATGAATTGTAGTTGAAGAAACACAACTCAAAATTAACTATTAATGTGGGAATGACTTTCCAGGGCCAATGGAGTCCTACCTAATCTCACATCCAAAGTAATAAGCCTTGGGCTTTTCTTGTAGCATCAGCATCTAACTCCTATGACCTTTCCTTGCCTGACCCAAAATAATGTATGTATATGTGTTTTATGAAAATGTCATTGCTGAAATTGGCAGTGTGGAAAGCAATGAATTATCCCATTTATGCTGTAAACAACAGGTGGTATTATACTGATAACATCTGTTTGTGGTTGTGTGTGCTACTCTAAGTCAGTAGGGGTCAGAGAGGTAAAATCCTTCTCTGATGATAAGATTCTACTTTTCCCTTCTGATTTCATGCTGGATGTACAGTTTCAATAAAGAAAGGACAAGGCCTCTGTGAGCAGAGTCCTAAGAGAAATCTGAAGGAACAACTTCTCAGAACAGATGGGGATCCCACTCTTGGTTTTATTGGATGCTAAGAGAATTTTTGTTCAAGCATAAATGTAATGTGGCATCACACTGCCACAGACTGATGTCACAAGCACAATGAAGGAGATCAAAGCTTTAGTAATTTAAGCTCAGTAGCACAGGAGTTGAAGTAGGCAGTCTCATTTTATAGAAGAAATGAAACAAACTGTACATCAGGCCTACAGTTTGTCTCAGAGAGGTGCTGGGGGAGATTGGCCAAGTAGAAGCTTTCAAGCTGGGGCCAATGCGGTAGAGAGATGCTGCCATGAAGACCTGAGGTGGACTGTAGGGTCCCCTGTTAACCCCAGGGTCACAAATGCACCTGGCCTCCAAGCCAGAGATAAGACAAAGAACAGACACACTCCTTTTGGGGATGTTGCCCCCAATACATGAATCAGCATTTTCTGCTTAGAATCTCCTTTTAAAAATGCAGGTATTTCTGCAGTAATTTATAGTATTTTACAAAAATCTGCAGGACAATTGCACTTACCTCTGCATGGACGAGCCCTATAGTATTGTCCTTAGGAGAAACACTGGATGCTTAGCCCCAGATTTGTGTCCTTAGAGTTTGGTTTAACTATGATAGCATTGACATGTTTGGATTCTTTTTAAAATTACCTTCCAGTCTACAGCTGCCTGAATGTGTCTAATCATGAAATTACTTTTATAATTTAAATTTACACACCTTGGTAATATACAGTGATATGACATTTAGAGTGAAGTATCTGCAGGTTTATCACAGGTACAGAAGAAAAGCCCACTGATAGATGCTTCTGAGAAGACTCTCCAAAGTACCCCCGTGTTGCTTGACACCCACAAAACCTGCACTTGGAAAACTGGTGCTATGAAGTGAGTTTTAACCTATGTATGAACTTTTAACACATACAGAGTAGATATCTTTTTTAAAAAATATTTATTTATATATATATTTTTATCAAATCTAGACCCATGTCCCACCCCATCCCCTGACCCCACCAGAGCTCATGCATTCTGCCAAACATGCTTTTTATCTCTTTCTCAGTCTTTATCAATATTCTCCATGTGGAAGTTGACTGTTTTGAGCAGAAGTTCACTGTTTCAGTCAGTTCTTTGATGCAGCCCTTTTTGTTGTTGTTGTTTCCAATATTCATCACTCCCAACTGCTTTGGACAAAAGCTCAAGGGGCCATGCACAAGAAATACTTACAACTAGGTAATTGGCACTAGCATCCACAGATGAGGGATACCATTCGTCGTTTGTTTTTCTGGGACTGTGTTACTTCACTCAGCATGATGTCCTCTAGCTCCAGCCATTTTCCTGCAAAGCTCATGATGTCGTCTTTCTTTACTGCTGCATAGAACTCCATTGTGTAGATGTACCACATTTTCTCTATCCACTCGTCAGTTGAGGGGCATTTAGGTTGGTTCCAGCTCCTTGCTATTGTGAAGAGAGCTGAAATAAACATGGCCGTGCATGTATCTCTGTGGTGGCGTAAGTCTTGAGGGTACATGCCCAGGAGTGGTATGGCTGGGTCGGGTGGCAAGTTCATTCCAAGTCTTCCAAGGGTTCTCCACACTGCTTTCCATAGTGGCTGTACGAGTTTACATTCCCACCAGCAGTGGATGAGTGTTCCCCTTTCCCCACAACCTCTCCAGCACTTGGTATCATTTGTTTTCTTGATCCTAGCCAGTCTTATTGGAGTAAGATGATATCTTAAAGTGGTTTTGACTTGCATTTCCTTAATGATTAGTGATGTTGAACACTTCTTAAGGTGTTTCTCAGCCATCTCTAATTCCTGACTTGTGAAGTCTCTGTTCAGCTCTTTGCTCCATCTATTGAGTAGGTAGTTTTTATATTCTGGAAATCAATGCTTTGTCAGATGTTTCTGTGGTGAAGGTTTCCTCCCACTCTGTGGGATTTCTCTTCAAAACCGAAGGATCCAAACTTGAACACATACAATTTCAGCCATCTCATATTTGACAAAGGGGCCAAGAAGACACAATGGAGAAAAGACAGCATCTTCAGCAGGTGGTGTTGGCAAAACTGGATCACCACTCGTAGAAGAATGAAATTAAACCCCTACCTCTCTCCCTGTACAAAAGTCAACTCCAGATGGATCAAAGACCTCAACGCGAAACCCCAAACTCTGAAGGCGATAGAAGAAAAAGTTGGCAGCAGACTACAACACATAGGTGTAGGAAAAGACTTCCTAAATCAGACAGCAGCTGCACAAGAATTAAGGTTGACAATTGACAAATGGGACCTCATTAAACTCAAAAGCTTCTGTACATCAAAAGAAACAATAAAGGAAGTGAACAGAGTAGATATCTTACATTTTTTTTAAAAAGTACCTGTCAATATTGGTACAGGAAAAGAGGCATTCTAAAACTGCTAATAAGGACACATTAGCACATAGTTCAAAGCTTTAAAAATGTCAATATCCTTTACTCATTAGTACACATCTTCCAGAATCTACTCCAAGAAAATAATCACAGGCATGCACAAGGATGAGCTATAAAGGTAATCAAGCAGAGCTATTATCAACAGGAAAATCAGAAACAACTCCATTCAAGGGTTGCTAAAACTAGACAGAATTTCCTTTATGGAGAAGATCTTTTCTTTATGATAGAAACATGGTCAAAAGTGTAGGATGCCAGTAGACCCAAACCATCTTAAAGGTCTTTACTCTCTGTAAGACACAGGATCTAGCTCCATCCACTAACATATATCTTATCTGCGTTGCCCCTGCCTGAAGTGAGGACCTGTAATTGAATTGAATTTGTAATTCTGGTTTCTGGGAAGCTTGGCCTGCTGATGGAAGAGACCTTGGCAAGACTGACTGAGCACTGCTTTCCTCAGAAAGCTCTGCACAGCCGCTGTGAGGAGTGTTGGGCTCTGATCCCTTTAATGAAGAAGTTGCTCTTCCAGCAGAAGAGATGCTGGGAGCCCTCTTATCTCATTTGGAGGACATAAAGCAGGATTTTCTCTCTTTTATGAAAAATTAAAGGTAAGCAATTAAGTGAAAAGTAAACTTCTTACAGATATTCTTTCTTTATAGAGGAATCATGTGGCCTGTGTCTATTGTTCTTGGAAAATAATAGACTTTTATTCTCAGTTTGTTTATCTCATATGTTCCTCACCGAGGAGAATTAGATACATAACAGCAGAGGGGACTTTCAAAGGATATCTCATAATAAATCCCAGTAATCAATAAGTAATTTATTAAACACATTAGATAGCATAGAATAAGGTACTAAAGTCATATAGTAGAAAGCATTTTTGGTTTATGAGGAAGCACTTGCTACAAGTTAGTGGGAACCCATGGAGAGAACCATGAACATGGGTGATTTTTCCTTCCAAAACTTATTTCTAGTGAGGTGGGGACACAGAAGACATAAACAAGCCATCAAATTAGATAAATTCATAGTACATCAGATGCTGATAAATATTTGGGGGAAAAGAAGCATTGGGAAGGGGACCAGAAAGTGCCAGGGGCTGGAAAGGAAGGAAATGTGAAATGGGAATAAAGATCAATGGACATAAGGGAATTTACAACAAAGTGCATTTGAACATCAACCATTCATAGGGTCCAGGTAAAGAGAGCAATAAACTATGAGTAGGTACATACTATACTCGGGTGTCACCAAACGATCTCAGAAAAAGCAGCACCTCTGGTGCACCTAGCATGGAATTTAACTGCAAACCACTGGAACCCTGTAATGGCTTCAGGCAGTCTAGCTGTACTTCCTTTATGTATGGATCTTTGCACCAGTTTTGTGTGTGTATGTGTGTGTGTGTGTGTGTGTGTGTGTGTATAGGAAGAAAGAATCAAAAGCCTCCATTCATTCTACCTGCTCTCCCTGGTTTGGAATGAGTCTGTCGTCCCAGCCTGGCCCATGTGGCTAGGCGTCCCAGGACATGGAACTCAGATGTCCCAGTACCTGCAGAAGATTACGAGTCTGAAAGGCGGTGCTCTCTCCTGACAAGTGGATTCGGAGCCAGTTGACATCATACAAAAAGAGATTTGGCAGCCAGAGAATGTTCCCTGATCTCCCATTAGAGACTTCTGTATAGCACAACATTGTCATTTGCTTTGGAATATCCCTAGATTCCATAATGGACACACTTACATTCAAATGAAAGAGAATGGCATGCAATGCAAAGCCCGATGCAAATCAATCTGTGCTGAGTTAGATATTTAGAGAAGAACCAGAGAAAAGCAGGCTTGAAGAATTTTGACAAATAATTTAGAATTGTCTGTCCCATCTATAACTGCCATGACAGATTTAAAAATTGTGTTTAAGGCTCTGTGGACTACCCTTGAACCCAGATGTGGCTTATCTGGGATGGACAGCTGTGAGGAGGAGGAGGAGGAGGGAGAAAAGAAGGAGAAGGAGGAGGAGGAGGAGGAGGAGGAGGAGGAGGAGGAGGAGGCTGATGTTGACTGTGGTGATCACAGGGATAGTGACAAATACACTGTCCGAAATGTTGACTCTCCCGGAGCAGCATGTGCTTAAAAGGAGGGTTTAAGAAATGTGCAGAATTTGAAGCAATCAATGTTGAATGGTGTAATTTAAGGCCTTTTAAGACTAACACAGGGATGGCCCTATGCCTACATGATTTGCCACATAGTCACCTATAGACACACACATATATATATGTGTGTGTGTGCGTGTGTGTGTGTGTGTGTGTGTGTGTGTGTGGCATCAGTTTCTTTTTTATTTTGGTCTTTTTGAGACAGGGCTTCCCTTTAGTCCCAGCTGGCCTGGAGCTCTCTATTTAGACCAGGCTGACCTTGAACTCACAGAGATCTGCCTGCCTCTGCCTCCCGAGTGCTGGGATTAAAGGTGTGCACTACCATGCCCAACCTAGTACCAGTTTCTTAATCATGGCATCTACTGGCCTTGTTTTTCATCTCTCAGAAGGAATCTCTCTCGAAGTCAAAATGATTCAGCCTTTCTGGGGGCTGTTGGAAGGGAAGCTAGCACTGCTCTGAACCCATGCACTTCTTCATTGCCACCTACAGACCAGCAAGGGCTCACAGGACTGGAGGTACTCAAGCTGATGCCTTTCAGGTGCATCAAGAGTCCTGGTGTCTGGACTGGGTGTCCCTCTGGCTCTTACTCCACATTAAAGATGAAAGGGAAATGGATTACACACAAGTTCACCTCAATATTCTTTGGCCCTTTGGTTTCTTGCACAGTGTCAGGAATTTTGAGGTCCTCAAATTATATTCTGATGAAACAAAAAGAAAAATGTAGCAAGTAGGGTAATAACATTTTTCAGTTTCATTTACAGCTCGTTTAGCTTGGCTGAATTAATGAGTACCTATAAAACTGACTTGCGAGGATCTCTTGCACAGTTTTAAAGTACACCGTACAATTAAATCTCTGGCAGAATCATAAATAGCAGAAGCAGAAAAATTACTCAGATTGGCATTCTTTTAGAGTCCTATTTTTTTCTAGTTGAGAACATTCTTGGCATGGGCCAAAGAAATAGGCATTTATGGAATATCTCTGTGTGCACATCCTCGTCAGAGCACACAGGGCTCTTCTCTAAGATGTCAGTTCTCTCCTGGTGCCCACAAATCCTCCAGCATTTGTCTATGGTTCTCTGTATGCCCAGGTGTGTAGTCTGGGACAAGGTCCAACCCTTTCTTGGCTTATAAGTTTCAGCCAGCAAGCAGTCAGGGGTTTTACACCTCCATGTTTCCACAGGGCTTAGCTTAGTGCTTCACACATGTAACATGTTCAATAAACAGTTTTGAATTAATCAACACCAAGGAAAAAGAAAGGGAACACTACTAAAAGCTTACATTAGCTAACATTATTATCTTTATTAATATAAATTTTAAAAACACTTTCCATGTGTGTCTGAAACCATGGTTGACACTTAATTTAATCATGGTCCCATAGTAAGAAGACAAAAGTGGGCCACATAAGTAATTACTAAGCTTAACACTACACAGTGAAACCCAGGGCTCAACCACTAGTCTGACTGTAGATTCTGCTGTCCTCACTTTTATACTATACATTCTTATAATTTTAATAGTTGTTGACATTTTGGTATTACAACTCTTACTTCATATACCAAAATCAATTATTAAAATTGCTGAATGCTATAGAGGCAAGGATCAGACATGTACTAAAGTAGTTAAAAAAGAATGGAGAATTGCCTTTAGTTCCTCACTACTGTGGCCTGATATATTTTGGCATCATCGTGAAGATTAAAGACAAATTTAGATGAAGTAAAATCTGGTCTTGTTTCATTTTCTTTGATACTGAGGTGCTTACCAGAGGGACTGAATTTGTTTTTTTTTAATTTTTATTTATTTTTGTATGTGTATCAATGTACTGTCTGCATGCAGGTCTGTGCACCCGTGTTGTGCAATGCCCCAGAGGTCAGAAGAGGGTGTTGGATTCCCCTGTAACTGGAGTTCTCCTGGAATTGGAGTTTCAGACGGTTCTCAGCTGCCATTTGGGTGCTGGGGATCGAACCCGGGTCCTCTGTAAGAGCAGTCGGTGCTCTTAACCGCCAGGCCATTTCTCCAGCCCTGGGACTGAATTTGTGAAGTGAGATTATCTATCAAAATATCCCAAAGTCCTTTCCAATAAATGAACAATAATATAGTGCTTCACAAAAGTTTTGACATATTGCTGTACTTCAACTTTGCTATTATGCACAGTTGTTGAATGCCCATGAAGGTCCAGAGTATGCATAGGCTTGGGTTGTAAAATGGAATAGAGCATGTGTTTGCCTTCAAGGTGCAGACAGTTTAGCTGGGGAAGCAGCTGGGCAAACGGCAATAACAGAGTTCAGCAAATACTATAGCAGCTGGTAGAAGCACTGTAGAGAAAGGCATAAGTACAATTCTGACTAATGACACAGAAAAGAGAATCACATTGTCTGTGGGGATATGCGGCAGTAGATGAGACACTAATGGAGAGGGCTTGGCTCTGGGATCTAGAAGCACCTGCCAGAGAAGATGGAGCAAAGGATCTGGAGAGGTCATAGGAGACAGAAGATGAATGGCAGGACACACATTAGTCAACATCAAGAATACATCAGGCAGGCGAAGAGAGTACAAGGCAGAAGACTTCTGGGTAAAATGTAGCTGGACAATTGGCATCAAGATCTGTGACGTAAGCAGTGGGGCCCTCAGATACAAGCAATATGCTCAGGGACAAGGCTCTGGACCTAAAACCTAGGTGCAATGTTCATCATGGCCACGTGACTCTGCAAGGGAGCCTTGGTACTATATAGCGGTGGGCTTTAAGCTTGTCCTAAGAAACAAGACCAGAGCCAAAATAGTCTTGAGGCTTAACCAGGAGCCTTGATGTTTCTAGTGAGGGACTTCCTAGGTCCCCTTCAACCAGAATAAGGGCAGGGTTGTCTCTGGAATCTGAGCATGGACTCAGATTAGGACAGATATTGCACATGGAAAAGAAGCCCTGGCCATAGAGATTTGAATGAAAGGGGTGAATGAGCCTTCATGCATCATTATAATTCACCAGGCTGTCCTCGTTACCCTAGAACACCTGCCAAATGTTAACTTCACATTTTGAGGAATGACGTTAGGAGAGTGATGATGTCAAATAGTAAGTGATTTGGCAGTTTTTTTTCTGTTACTGTTGAAATGTTTGGAAGACTGCATTTTTAGAAAATCTCTGTGGTTTCTAATTATGGTAGCTTATTCAAGCACCTGGAAAAATAGCACTGTACTATTTAATTAATGCATAATTTTAGATAATTTGACAGAGGCTAGCCTGAAATGTATCTTTGATGGATTTGCATTAACTATAATTTACCAGGCTAATTAAGTTGGGGAAGATTGCAAAGAGGATGCTTAACTTTTGAAACTGGTTTTCAAATACTCTTAAATGCATTAAAAGCCTCCACTAATACGCCATTCTTTAGTTGATTATAATAATAATCATCATCATTGCTCGTTCATAAGAATAGCTTCTCTAGTGACATTTAGCTGACACTTTAGTATAATCTTTTCTGAGTCACTAGGGATATTTATGATAGCAGATTATGATTGCTTTTAAGTGACAGAAATCAAATTTGAACAAACTTGGGCAAAAAATAATGATTCTTGTCACTTTCTCAGCCTCCCAAAGAGCAAGTGTCTTGGTGGGTTTGACTGAGGTGCTGTTTCAAAATACCATACTCTGGGTCTATTATAAACAACAGAAATTTGCTTCCCATGCTTCTCGAGATCTGGAGGTTTACCACAATTAAGATGTTGCATATTTAGTGTCTGCAGAGGCCCCACTTTCTGGTTTATGGTGGGTTTCACGGGATGGAAGGGGCAAGGCAGCTCTTTGAGTCTCTTTGATATAGTCAATAATCCTGTTCATGAGAGTTCTGCTCTTATAACCCAGCCACCTCCCAAAGCCCAACTTTCTAATTCTTTTTTTAAACTTTCTAATTCTTTAGAGGTTAGAATTTCAACATAGGGATATGGGGTAGAGGGGCACAAGCAGCAGCAAGTGCACTGGTTGCTCAGGTAACCGGAGCCGGGAGAGCTACAAGACCTCTTGCATGGCCCATATCCCTGATTCTTACACCTTGACTAGGCTCTTCCATTAGGACAGTGCCATGCTGCTCATGGTGTCTGGGTTCACATTTCACCACATCCACTGTGTCAGAGAAATTGCAGTTATCTCACTATTTCTAAATTTTAGGAGCTCTGTAGGGCTGTGTGCATCTGTGTGGACCAGATGTTCACTTTGGGACCAGTTGTGGTCAATAGAGTCAAAGTATAGTCAGCTTAACTTCTGTTGCACAGATGTTAATTAAACAGCATGACATCAAGATAACTAATATCTTTAAAAGGGAACTAAAATATATAAGTAAATAAAAAGGCATATTAAACTCCTCTCTGAGAACTTTAATTAACTCAATAGGTATTTACTAAGAATCTCCTATGTGGCAAGTACTTTATTAAGCAATGATGATTCTTCAATTATTTATAATTTCATTGCTATTTAGTCAAATCCCAATCAAGACTTTGAAGGGCATTGACAGATTGGTTGATAATTTAACAGAGTTGTTTGAAAAATTAAAAAGGCAGCCATGTGCATAATGACTCAAACACTTCCTTAAAGATGACATCTTCAATATCAGTAGATATAACATGATGTAAGTCAACGTAAAGGAGGTGAGCCTCCATTCTGTGAGTTTCTCCATTCCATTCCCAGTGACAAAACATTAGTTTCTAACAGATTGAAAAAAGAAAAGTGTGTACTGAACAAACTGCTATTTCAGGTCAAGCACAAAGCACCATAAGCTGGATGAATGGAAGCAACAACTGATTTCTTCAAGTTCTGTAGGCTAGAAGCCTGAGATCAGAGTGCCAGCACATTCAGTCTGGTGAGGGCCACATTCTGGGCTGCAGGCTCTGCACCTCTGCTGAAAGCTTGACTCAACCATTGTGATGGCTCTTCTAGGCCTGATTGTTTCAAGGATCTTGGCTTCCTGATAGCATGTGTGTGTGTGTGTGTGTGTGTGTGTGTGTGTGTTTAGAAGGATATATACATTCAGCTCTTACCAAGCATACAAAGAAATATAGTAAAAGCAGTAGGGAAATTAAAATGGCATAAAATTACACAAATGATCTAAAAAGACAGGAAACAAGAAACAAAAGAATGAAAAGAAGAAAAAGGAAAAAAAAATAAAGTAAAATGGCACACCTAAAGACAAAAGTGATAATAATCACCTTATAAGTAGGGTATATAAACACATGAATAAAAGGCAGAGGTTTCCAGAATTGATTTCTTTTTCTTTGAATTGGTAACAAAAACACAATTTGGATACAAGAATACACTTGTATAAGAAACAGATTCTTAGTAAAATGGTGTGTATGAGTATAATAACATATGGTAAAGGATAGGAAACATACACCATACAAACACCAGCAAGAGGGAAGCTGGATGGGTATGTCAAAAAAAAGGAAAATAAATGAGCCAAAGATAAGGAGAGACACCGAAACTCAGTGTAGTGCTGAATGCCTATGATCTCCACACTCCAGAGACAGGAGGGTGGTGAGCCTGATGTCAGCCTCAGTACATGCTGAGGCCCTGTGTAAAACAAACAAATACACAGGGGAACACAACACAATGAAAAACTGGCCAGGGCAGTGAGATACAACAATTCTTATAGTATGTATACATCCGGTATTGATAAAGCAAAAATTGACAGAAAAGAAATAAATCCATGATTAAATCTGTTAGTTCAAATACTCCTTTGTCAGTAGTTAATTCAACTAATAAAAAATGAATGAAGACACAGCAGAACTGAACAATATCATCAAGTAACCGGCAGCAAGTGATGTTTGTGGAACAACCACTCAACAGCAGAAGATTAAACAGCTTCTCAAGTAGTCAGGGGCCATTCACTGAGACCTAGAAACCAGTAGTATAAGGATCAAGAGAACTGTTCAAATATTTGGATCAAAAAACACACAGAGAAATAATCTCAGAGCCAAAGAAAATGTCTCAAAGAAAGCTAGAAAAAAATTTAATTGGAAAAAAGTGAAAATATAAAGTTTCAAAGTGTAGAATATTTAGCCAGTTGGGAAATCTATCACATAGTATGCTTCTAACAGTAAAGGAGGCTAGTCTCAAATCAAGCTTGATTTGAAATAAAGCCAAAACAAGCAGAAAAGGTAATAATGAATATGGAGAAACCATCAACAAAATTAGAAAACAATATAGAAAATCAGTGAAACAGAAGCTGACTCTGTGAAAAGATAAATAATATTGATAAATTTTCCTGTAATGATGGAAAAGGAAAAAAGAGAAAAATCCAATTTATTAGTATCAGGATGAAAGAAGGAAGACAGTTCTACTTCATGGATATTAAAAGGTAGTTTATGTATAAATATATATTTAAGATATAAATTCATGTTAATTATAACAAGTATGTGAGCATAAATCTGACAAGTTACATTTTTCAAGAATCACAAACTACCCAACATTCAAGTTGAAACATAACATATTAAATCCTATACTTAAGAGAAGTTGAATCTGTAACTAAAAACCATCTGGAAAGTCTCCAGGTTTAGGTGATTTCACTGGAAGATTATATCAAACATTTAATAAAGAAATGGCACCAATTTTGTATGTTCTATTCCATAATATAGAAAAGCAAACACTTCCTGACTTATTTAAGAGATCAGCTTTACATTGATACTGAAACCAAGCAGACATTTCAAAATCGAGAGAACTATAGGCCCTTACCTTTGTGAATGTAGACACAGAAATCCTCAATAGCATCTTAATAAGTTCAGCACAATGGATTCAGCAGCACATTAAAAGTAAGTTTGCCAGTGCAAGACCATTTCAGCACTTGAAATCCACGTATTATCAGTTAATAGTAAAATATTTAACATAATATATTAATAATACCCTAAATGAAACACTTAGGTATGGATCTGACAAAACATGTTTAGGTTCTCTGTAATGGAAAGTGCAGAATGCTGATGAATGAAAGAGAAAGTAAAAAGACCGATAGATGGTAAGCTGGACCATGTTCAAGTCTGAAGACGCAACACAGCAAAGACACTACACCTCTCAAATTAATAAAACAGCATTTTAATAAAAATATTCATAAATAAAGTCAAGAAATTCAAGTAACCAAAACAATGTTGGAAAACAAAACAAAATTGGAGCAACCACAGCACCTGGCTAAGAGTTGCTATAAATCTAGGCCAAGGGAAACAGCATGGGACTGTGAAAGAATAATCACATAGATGAGTAAACTAGGATAGAGCCCGCACACTGCTCAACACTTATGACTGATAAACACCCAGAAGTGACCCAACAGAGAAATGATTGTCTTTTTAACAGGAAGAGTTTTTAAAATTAATTTTAAAATAATCTAAATACAAATCGCTTTATGATAATGAGCTCACAAACAGATCACATAGCTCGATTAACAGCTAGATTAACAGAACCACTCAAATGCTTGCCCGGCCCCAAACTCTACACATCTTAGTGAATGTCTATGTAGTTAAGGTGGTCATTCTGAAGGTGTGGAGCTCCATTAGCGTTTTATGCTTTCACTATCAACTTATTTCTCTACGCTTATCCATCCCAAGAAAAGAAAAAAAAAAAAAAACAAAACATGGCGGGGTTGAAACCTGAAAAACAGCTTTCTATCCTCTTTCATGACCCGTGTGTTCTTTTTGCCCACATTCCATCCTATTTATTTATTTATTTACTTATTTATTTATAATCATCCCCATAGAGCAGTTTTCTCCAGACGTGGCATGGCCACTGGACATACAAACTCAAAGCAGCTGTCAGTCTGTTTGAGACCTGCATGAGATCAAGCCAGCACAAACTCCAGCACTCCAGGTGGAGGGTCTCAAGAACCTACCATTAGCTGAGGAGTATTGGTAGTGGATGGCTGCTGTGGGAGGGGGAGTTTTCTTCAGGGCAGGCTGCCCGTGCTGGGATGGATGGCCTATACCCAGGCACATGCTGCTACCACTGATTGGACTCAGTGTGTTAAAAGAGCAGATGAAGTTGAGATATGGGCATGGTAGAAAGACATGCTTGAGTAGTTCTGGAAGGAGCTGGAAGGGAGGGAAGGAGGGTGGTAAAAATATATTTTAAAGAGAAAAAATGTTTTTAAAAAGTACACCAAAGAGCCAGGCGTGGTGGCACATGCCTTTAATCCCAGCACTCGGGAGGCAGAGGCAGGTGGATCTCTATGAGTTCAAGGCCAGCCTAAGTCTACATAGTGAGTTCCAGGACAGCTGGGGCTACAGGGAGACCCTGTCTAAAAATACAAAAAACAAAAACAAAACAAAACAAAAAACCACACCAAAGAAGGAAACTTTGCTAAACCTCACAATTTAAAGGAAAGTTAACTCGTTATTTAAATGTAAAAGAATATTATAACCCTTTAGTAGAAAATACAAAAGTCCTCATGAGCAGAGATCAAGCTGAGAATTTTTACACATAACAAAAAGCATGATCCATTATGGAAAAAAAAATGGATAGATGGGATCTTAACAAAATTAAAACTTGCTGTTTATATTCACACAAAAACCTGTATAAATGTGTCTAATTGTTCTATTCATCACTATTCAAAACTCCTAACAACCAAAACGACCTTCAGTCCCCATACAATCGGGTCCTGCTGAGCAATGAGAACACAAAGGACTACGGAGACACAGAATCCTTAGAAACATTATGCTCTGTGAAGAAATTCTCAAAGGTTATTTGCTTTATGAGTTCACTAACAGTTATGTGCTACATAATTCTCCTGTCAACCATGGATGGACTCAGTGGATCACCACAGAATCTTAGTTCATGAGTACCAGTCTACAGTAGTAGCAGAGTGATGACGTCATCTAACAGTGCCTTTGTCAGAATACGACCTTGCCACTAAGTGGTTATGAGTGCACATGGAAAAAAAGCCAGAGTGATGAGGAGCAGTTTAGAGAACTCGAGGGGCTCAGCGAGGGTGATATGCTGAAAGGGGACCACAGGGGGTGCTGGGAGAGATGGAGTCATTCCTTATCTAGGGGTCAGTGAGGGTGATATGCTGAAAGGGGACCATGGGGGCTGCTGGGAATGATGGTGCTATTCCTTATCATGAATGTATTAAAATTCACATGACAGTCCACCAATGCAAATAGTTGCTTTCATATCCTGCAACTTTAAAAATTAAAATAAAGTCTGGGCATGGTGGCACATACCTATAATCTCAGCACCCAGAAGGCTGAAGCAGGAAGATCACAAGTTTGAGGCTACATAGAAAGTATGATACAAGTTTGAGGCTATGTAGCATGACAGTGTCATAAATAAATAAATAAATAAATAAATAAATAAATAAATAAAAGATTTTTATTCATTATTTAAGTGATTTATAAACCTTGAGGTAAAAAGAGCTGATTTAACTTTACAAGCTATAAAATTTCAAATAATATTAAAAAACAAGTGACATACTGGAAGAAAATATTTGCAGCATATTTAATGAACAACAGCTTAATGTACATAACATGTTAAATGTTCCTTCACATCACAGACTAACAAACCAAATGAAAAAGTACTAAAAAGGTAATTCCCCAAGGAGAAACCCAAATGGCCAGTAAATATTTGCAAAGGCACCAACCACAGGAGTAATTAGGAAAATGAAATTATAGGAATATTATACAACCACTGAAAAGAATGGGATGAATGAACATTAAAAATGACACTGATTTTACCACTAGAATGCTGAAATTGAATGGACGGTCAATGCAAGCTGAAATGAAGCCACCCTTTCTTCCCATGTTGGAAGGAAAAATTGTTGATATTCTTTTATAAGATGATTTAACAGTTTCGATCAAAATTGAAAAGTGGTATCCTTCTACCCACCAATTCCACTTTTATGAATCTTTCCCATAGATGCATATATAAGGATATTGTGATTTTTTGTGGTAAGGTAAAACCATAAAGACTCTAAATGTTTACTATTAATAAATTATAAGAATATTATACAACCACTGAAAAGAATGGGATGAATGAATACATACTGAGAGGTGAATAATTCCAAATAGATCATGAAGTGAAAGGGCAAGTAGAACGATAACATGTATAACATCATGATTATAAAATATAAAGCAATGTTACAGAGATGCAGTTGACATGTAGGAGAAATAGTCTGGAAGGCAGTCTGTCAAGTTTCCCTTGTGGTATGTAGATAAAGGATGGTAGTAGCAGCTTTTTAAGAGGAAATTAATTACATTAGCCTTTAACTTAGAATCATCCAAGGATGGCTTAATATTTTACAAAGCTGCGTGGAAATCGTTAAAGCAGAAGCTGGGGTGAGAAACAATGCAGTGTCTCATCCACAGATGTAAAGGGAGTGGTAGGCAAGCTCTTTGTGAGGAACTATGGTAGGCAGGGGCTCTTTGCCAGGAACTGTGGCCTTTAGCCAGGGGAAACATCCCTGACCTGATTCAGAGAAGAAACCTTCCTGCCTTCTTCTCAGGTTCCTCACTGGCTGACCCTGACCAGGAACAAGGCCAGGGAGCAGCGACTGCTCAGCAGAGCTGGACAGGCAGAGAGGTGTCTGAGGGCCAAGAAAGACCTCCTGTGTGGACATTGTTAGGCTTGGTCTTCTGTACTAAAACAATGTTGTATGTGTAATTTTTGTGCATAAAAGTAGTATCAGTGTTTTTTTTTTTTATCCCTTGTTCTATGTTCCATGAGCCTCAGGTGCAGAGGTCACATCGTAGATGTGCCACTTAGGCTTGGGCAATTCACAGGTATTTCTGTGTATGACCATTTGGACAACTCTGTAATAATCTCTGTCTTTCAAAAAAGAAGCTTGTTTGATGGGTGGTGACTGTGATACTTGTTTGTAAATTTAAGGATCCATATTTTGCACATAATAAGAAATTACATTAGTCTAGGGATGTGACAGTCTTGGAGTTTTCTCTAAGATCTATGACCTCTATAGGTTATGTGTAGTTGGCTATGTTTACAGTACCACACATGAGTTTTTTCTATTGAGTGGGCTTTCAGTCCAGTTACGTAGCTGTTGATTACCCTCAAGATAAAAATGCCACTACTGCAGCAATGCCATTTGCTGTGCCAGTCACTGATATGGTTATTAAGCCTTTAATCTATTGTTGAACCACTGACTGGTGTTCTCCCTTAGCAGCTTACATAGTGCTGCTCTTCAAAGCTCTGAGAGCTAGCTTTCAGGAGAGGTGGCTTCCAGGTCAGTTCCAGCTCCATTGCTCCAACATAAAACAAGGGATAAAGAGGACAGACGCTAATGCATCTTTCAATTCTCGTCAATGAAGCTTCCTCATGTGATAGAGGCTCAGGAAAACAAAAGGTCACAAATGGCCAAAATGTAGAGAATAAGAGTCTACATAGAGTGTGGGTCCTTGGACAGGACTCCTATATTATAATCAACCCACTCAAGGCTCAGGAACCATTGCAGAAGAGGGGTGGAAAGATTGTAAAAGTCAGAGAGGAGGTGCATTAACATATGGAAATAGAGTCCTACAGGCTTCTGGGATTTTGCTCATATGGTCCTAAGGCAATAGTGTTAGCATGCACAAGACCTATGCGAACTCAAGCAGCCCAAAACCCAGCACAGACTCTGGAAATAGGCAGCAAACCCCAATCTTAGTCAAAGAATTATTGGCAGCTGATTGAGGAAGAGCTGATCTTCTTAAAGGGAGGGACTCTAGATAGGCTGACTAGACCTTAGTGGATGAACTTGCACTAAGGGATGTCTGGGGACACTAACTTTACATGATAGGCCTTAACAGAAATGACAGAATGTATAAATCAGTTGGGGGTACTATGGGTGGGTGCCAATGGAGAAGGGGGTACAAAGTTGATTAAGATGTTCTGTATGAAATACACAAAAATTCAATTAAAAAATTTAAAAATTATATTAAGTTCTCATTTTATTTTTGAAGCAGGACCCTCAGCACCTTGTTTGGTAGACTAAAGTTATAAGTAAGCACCCCATAAGCACTGAAATTGAATGAAGGTGGTAAGCATTTGGAGACTGATCCTGAATCAATTTCCCCTTTCCTTCTTAATGCTAGGTGCCCCTTACTAGAAGCACTGAGACTGAGTGAGGTTTACGTTTTGGGGGCCATCAAGAATCCATGACCCTAATGCACAGAGCTTCAATAAAACATTGGCTTAAAAAAAAGAATCCATTACCCCTTTCCTTTCTTTTTTTTTGCAAGTTGTCACTGTTCTTTTTTATATATTTTTATTGTTATTAATCTTTTTCATACATCATACATTTCTCAATACAATTTAGACTTATTTCTCTTTCCATGCCCTCAACCCCTCCTGAGTTCATGCATTCTACCATACATGTCTTTCATCTTTTTCTGAGTCTTTCCAGAGTTTTTTCAAAGCAGAGGATTATTGTTTTTTGGAGAACTTCACTATTTCAGTTTTTTTTTTGTTGTTGTTGTTCCCTCCAACTCGTATTGCTTCAACACACACACACACACACATATATATATATGTATATATATATATATATACATATATACATATATATATATATGTATGTATCACCTATACTAAAGTAATGTCATCTGAAAACAAACTATGTTATTTCCAAATCATATTTCAGGATTCACATTTTTCCACTTTGATTTTATATTATTCTAAAATATGCATACATACCCCCATCCATATACTAAAATTCCAAAATCTGAAAATAAGTGGTAGGTTAATTCCAGAACCTGTTAAGGGATTCACAATATAAGAGGACACTTGCTTTCAGATCATGAGGAATATAACATTAACATTAACGTTTCTCAGTTTGCCTTACAACTAGGTATGTGGTGATAGCATCCACAGATGGGGATTGCTCTATTTGCTCAGAGTTGCTTTGGCTATTCAGGGTCTTTTGTTTTTCCATGTGAATTCAAGGATTTTTTTCCCCAAGCCTGTGAAGAAGCTCTTGAGGATTTTAATTGGGATTGCATTGAATCTGTATATTAATTTGGGTAGAATGGACATTTTTACTATATTATTTTTTTTCCAATCCATGAGCATAGGAGGTCTTTCCATCTTCTGATGTCTTCTTCAATCTCCTTCTTCAGGGCTTTAAAATTTTTGTTGTAGAGATATTTGGCATCTTTGGTTGGGTTTTGTGCTGGATAGCTTTGGTGTCAACTTGACACACCTGGGTGGAGGGAGCCTCAATTGGGGAATTGGCTCCATTTGATTGGCCTGTGGCCACATCTGTGGAATATTGTCTTGATGGTCGAGCAGTGTGGGAGGGCCCAGCCCACAATGAGTAGTGCCACCCTGGGCAGGTTGTTGTGTACTGTATAAGAAGGTGGGCTGGGCATGAGCCAGGGGAACAAGCCAGTGAACAGCATTCCTCCATGGCTTGTGCTTCAGCTCCTGCCTCCAGGTTCCTGCCCTGAGTTCCTGCCTTGGGCTCCCTGAGTGATGAACTGTGACCCGGGAGATGTAAGCTGAATAAACCCTTTCCTCCCCAAGTTGGTGTCGGTCAGAGTGTTTTGTCACAGCAATGGAAGACAAACTAGGACAGGTTTGTTCTTAGGTATTTTATTTGTTTTTGAGGCTATTGTGAGTGTAAAGTTCTCCTTGTATTCCTTCTTCAGTTGCTTATTGTTGGTGTAGAGAAAGGCTACTGATTTTTCTAGGTTAATTTTGTATCCTGCCACTTTACTGAAACTCTTGTTTCTAGGAGTTTTCCGGTGGAGTTTTTAGCATCCCTTAGATGGTAAATTATCATATCATCTGCAAAAAGGGATAACTTGACTTTTTTTCTAATTAGTACTCCTTTAATTTCCTTTTCTAGCCTTATTGACCTAGCAAGTGTTTCAAGCACTATATTTAAGAGGAGCGTCAATAGGGGGCAGCCTTGTCGAGTTCCTACCTTTAAGGGGAATTCTTCTAACTTTTCTCCATTTAAGATGATGATGGCTGTGGGTTTCTTGTATATGGCTTTGATTATGTCAAGGAATGATCCCTCCAGTCCAATTCCATCTAGGACTTTAAGCATGAAGTGATGCTGGATTTTGTCAAAGGCTTTTTATCTGCATCAATTAAGTTGATCATGTGATTTTTGTCTTTCAGTCCATTTATGTGTTTTATGATATTTACTGATTTTCATGTGTTGAACCATCCCTGCATTTCTGGTATGAATCCAACTTGGTCATGATGGATGCTCTTCTTGATGTGGGTCTGTATGTGGTAAGCAAGTATTTTGTTGTAATTTTTTGCATCTATGTTCATTAATGAGATGGGTCTATATAGTTCTCTTTTTTTGGTTGTATCTTTGCTTGGTTTTGGTATTAGAGTGACGTTGGTTTCATAGAAGGAATTTGGGAGATTTCCCTCTGCCTGTATCCTTCTGAACAGTTTTAGTAATAATGGTTGTATGTCCTCTTTAAATGTTTTATAGAATTCTGGGCCTGGGCTTTTTTTAGTTGGGAAGTTTCTTATTACATTTTCAATTTTTTCATATATTATGGGTCTGTTTAAGCTGTCAATCTCTTCTTGGTTAAGCTTTGTTGATTCTCAGGATTTCAGATATTCATCTATTTCCCTTAGGTTTTCAAATTTAGTAGCATATAGGTATTTGAAATATTCTTGTACGATTGTCTGGATCTTTTCATTGTTGTGATAATTCCCATTTCATCACGAATTCTATTGACTTGGAGTTGCTCTTTCTTTCTTTTGGTTAATTGGGCTGGAGGTCTGTCTGTCTTGTTTATCTTTTCAAAGAACCAGTTTTTTGATTCATTGATTTTTTTAATATTTTATTTGTATCTATTTCATTGGTTTCTGCTCTGATTTTTGTTATTTCTTCCTGTCTCTTGATTTTAGGGTTCATTTGTTGTTGTCTCTCAAGTTTAGCTGCAGTGTTATATTGTATTTGTGCTTTTTCTGTTTTTTTTTATTTTAATTTTAATTTTTAGTTTATGTAGGTACCCAGGGCTATAGACTTCACTCTTAGGACTGCTTTTAAAGTATCCCATAGGTTTTGTTGTGATGTATTGTCGTTTTGTTTAGTTCCAGGAATGCTTTTATTTCTTTATTTCTTCCTTGACCCATTCATTATTCAAGAGTGTGTTATTTAGTCTCCATGTGTTCTTGTAGATAGTAGGGCTTATCCTGGTGCTGATATTGAACTTTTTTGTGCTATGGTCTGATAGAATGCATGAAATTATTTCAATATTTTTTGTACTTGTTGGGGTTTTTCCGTGTCCCAGTATGTGGTCTATTTTGGAAAATGTCCTGTGGGGTGCTGAGTAGAAAGTGTATTCTTTCATGTTTGGGTGGAATATTTGGTAGATGTTTGTGAGGTCCATTTGGTGTGTCATATTGTTCAGTTCAGATATCATTCTGTTTGTTCTTTGTCCAGTTGGCCTGTCCAAAGGGCTCAGTGGGGTATTGAACTCCTTACTATGAGTGTGCTGCAGTTAATCTGTGCCTTGCAGTCCTGAAGAATTGTGTTTATAAAGTTTGGTGTACCAGATTTTGGTGCATATATATTCACGATTGTGAAATCTTCATGGTTAATTGATCCTTTGATAAAGGTGTAATGGCCTTCGTTGTCTCTTCTGGTTACTTTTACTTTGAAGTCTATTTTGTCTTATATTAAAATAGCAACTCCTGCTTGCTTTTTAGTACCATTTGTTTGGAATATTTTTTCCATCCTTTCACCTTAAGTTGGTGCTTATCCTTGAGGGTGAGATGGGTTTCTTGTAGACAGCATATAGGTAGGTTCTGATTCCTAATCCATTCTCTTTTGATTGGGGAATTTCACCTATTAATATTTAAATTTATTAATTGAGAGATGTGCATTGCTTCCTTTCACCTTATTATCCATTTGTATTTTGGGTCTAGGTTTCTACTTCCACAGTTATCCTTTTATTAATTTCTCTTTCTAGGTGCCTGGGGATAGTTGCTCCTCTCTTCTATCTTGAATTGCTCAAGTGTTCTCTGAAGGGTTGGTTTTCTGGACATGTATTCTATCATCTTGTTTATGTCATGAAAGATTTTTCTTTCTCCTTCAAGTATAATCAACATTTTTGTTGGGTATAGTAACTGGGGTTGACATCTATAGTCGTTTAACTGGGAATACTTTGGTTCACTTTCTCCTTGCTTTCATAGTTGCACTGAAAAGTCAGCTATAATTCTGATGGGTTTCTCCTTATATGTAACTTGTTATTTTCTTCTGGCTTTCAGAATTTTGTCTTTGTTTTGGACATCTAGCATTTTAACTAAAGAGAGTTTCTTTTCTGGTCTTGTCTATTTGGTGTTCTATGTGCTTCTTGTATTTGTATGGGTTTGTCCTTTTTTAGTTTGGGGAAATTTTCATCTATTATTCTGACGAAGATATAATCAATACCATTCTCTTGGGATTCTTCTTCTTCCTCTATCCCTATGATCTGGAGGTTTGATCTTTTCATAGTGTCTCACATTTCCTGGTTGTTCCACTCTTGTGTATTTTTTAATTATTCTTTTTTAATTTTGTTTATTTATTATTTTTTATGTGTACGAGTGTACTGTCTGCATGTAGGTTGATGCACCCGTGTTGTGCAATGCTGTGGAAGTCAGAGGAGGGTGTCGGATTCCCCTGGAACTGGAGTTAAAGACAATTCTCAGCTGCCATGTGGGTGCTGGGGATCGAACCCTGGTCCTCCGCAAGAGCAGCCGGTACTCTTAACCACTAGGCCATCTCTCCAGCCCCTTTTAAATTTTTCATAATCTTTTCTTGAGCTTTTTAGTTGTTCTGTGTTATCTTCCAAGTCTGATATTCTTTTTCTGCTTCCTCCATTCTGCTTCTGAGGCTTTTTCCCATCCTTTTCTCTTGATTGGATGAGTGTTTGATTTCCTTTTTCTTTTCATTCTGTGATTTCTTTAGTATTTCCACTTCTTTTTGGAGCTTCTCAATCTCTTCCTGTAGCTCTTTGCTTCACTGGTTGGTTTCCTTTTTCATTTCAACCTGGGATCTTTTCAGTGTTTCCACTTCCTTTTGGAGTTTGTCATTCTCTTCCTCTAGTTCTTTCCAAAGTTTGTCATTCCCTCCCTTTACGTGCTTCTTGAGTTTTTCATTCTCTCCCCTTAGTTCTCTGACTTGTTCTTTATAGTCTTTGATTTCTTTGACTATGTCTATGATTGTTCTTCTAAGATGTGTGTCTTGGGTTACTGCTAAGGAGATCTCAAAGTAGGAATCTTCTATAGGGCTGGTAGAGTTTGGTGTGACATTATTCTGCACTTTTCCCATGTTGTTCTTTCGTTGTGTTTTTGGCATGTGGGTTTGTTTTTTGTTTGTATTCTGATGAGAATCTCAAATGTTTCTTCACTGTGTTGAAGGCTTGCTTTGCTTGCTTCCTTCTGATGCCTTTGTTGTTTTCTCCTTGTTTATGGAATGTTGACTTGTCTAGGTTTCAGGCTTTCAATTTTGTTTATATATTGGAAGATGCAGCTCACTCTTCCCTTTCTGTTCTGAAGGTTCTCCAAAAACTGGGTAAGTAACAAGTGGGTTGCTATCCTGCTGAGCACTGTACTCACTTTGCTTCCTGCCAGCTAGTTCCTCTGGGTTGGTTGTGGGGCTTGGTGTTGTGGGACTGGAGTTGTGTCAAGTCTGCTGTTTCACTTATTGCCTTGGACCCTGGAATCACTACTTTAGTCCCACTTGGACACTGGTTCCACAATTTCAGTTGGCGGGGTAGGGGGGGTGAGTTGCTCTCTTAGTGCACTACCGCTTTCTTTTTAAAAAAATATTTTTATGTGTATGGGTGTATTGTCTGCTTTGTATGTAAGTGCATCAATGTTGTGCAATGCCTGAGAAAGTCAGAAGAGGGTGTTAGATCTCCTGGAACTGGAATTACAGACAGTTGTTAGCTGCCATATGGATGCTGGGATTCAATCCTGTGTCTACTTCAAGAGCAGACAGTACTCTTACCTGCTGAGTGATCTCTCCAGGCCCTCCCATTTCCTTTCTAATTGTCTTTGGTTTTGTCCGAGCCTCCTCCAATCTCTTACACAATGCTTCAAGGAAAGCCATTTATCCCAGAGGTCCAGATTAGCCTTAAGGATGACCCCAGCTCTCTCTCTAGTGGTTGGCAACACTCAGGTAGCCCAATCTATCCAGTAAGGAAAGAGGCAGGACTCATAAGAAGCTGCAACAAAATACCTGACAGAAGCTACTTAAGGGAGAAAGGTTTATCTTGGCTGGATTTCAGGGAATTTCCATCTATCATTACAGGGCAATGTGGCAGGAGGGATTCAGGCTATGTCCACAGCAGCATAAGGCAGTGCTAGTCAGAGAGTCAGCCAAGGACAATCAGAAATTGTGAGGCTCATAAGTCAGAGATATTCTCCCTAGGATCTCCCTCATTGGTCTGCTCCCTCCAGCTGGGCCTGGCCTCATACAGCACTACAACCTCCCAGACAGAGACAGCAGCTGAGAACCAAGCACTCCAACGTGAGCCTTGGTTCTCAGCACAGTGGAGGCCTCCAGGAAGAGCCACAGGGCCAGATAGGGTCTGCTTTTTGACAGAAGAGTCTAAAGCTGCTGTGGTCAGAGGGGGAGGATGCTGGTTTCCCAACTGATGCAATCAGCCAAGTGGACCCATAATTCTGCACCCGTCTCTATGGTATCTTTTCTAGCGCACAGAGAGCACTTCACTTGAGAACTCTGTGGCTGGTCAGCCTTGATCATGGATGGCTCCTGGATACCTGCTGGCCCTCTGCTGTGCACATCTCATAACCTACTGCTTTGTAAGATGCTCTCCTCACCTCTAGTGCATTGCAAAGACCTCCCATTCTGTGTCCCATCACAGGGTGTAGTGTGAAACATTGAACTACTGAGGACTGCTCAACATTTCAGTCAGCTCCTTCTCTCTTGAATTCCCTCTCTGGCCAGTCTGGCCAGTACTCCTTCCCTTCCCTTCCCTTCCCTTCCCTTCCCTTCCCTTCCCTTCCCTTCCCTTCCCTTCCCTTCCCTTCCCTTCCCTTCCCTTCCCTTCCCTTCCCTTCCCTTCCCTTCCCTTCCCCTTCCCTTCTCCTTCCCCTTCTCTCTCTCTCTCCTTCTCCCTCCTCTCTCTCTCCTCGCTCCTCATGCTCTTCTTTCCAATAAAACCAAAAGCCAAAGGAAAGAGAAACTGGGAATTTAATGTTCCAATATAGAATGCAAATACTCCAAAATCTAAATAGTAATGTTGGAATTGCTCCTCAGTATGAAAGACAGAGGATCTAAGATCTTCAGAATTCTGGAGGTGGTGTTTCTCTGTTGGACTATCACATTGTCCTCTCTCCAAGGTCCAGTAGGCAGGCCTCAGAGGCGTGTCCTTAGACCACAGAGCCCTGACTTTTATGTGTAAGGCTTATACCTGCATCCATGTCCGTGTGCTAAGCTGGCTCACTGGGAAGCATGGCCTGGCCTTCTGGCAAGTGGGAGGAGCTCAGGCCTTCAGCTTCTGCTGTGGCTGTTTGCTGTGGCGTTCTTCAGGTGACTGTCTCATGTCTTTCTGTAACAATAACAATAATAATACTCTTTCTCTTTCTGTAATGTTTCACAGTTTGCAAAGGGGTCCACCTTCCTGATTGGTCAGATCATTACCACAGACCCTGTGATTGGTAGACAGGTACAGAAGGTGGCAGGGAAATCTCAGCTGTGTTCCTTTCCTATTCCCAGTCTCCAAAGACCAAGCCGACAGATCACATTTATGATGGTTCAGTGTAGATTCCTCCCCTTGACCGTTTGCGCCTGTCTGCAGATGGCAAGCTTGCCCAGTATCTGGATTTGGGCAGTCGCTTGCCCTTTCTATAGCTTCCTGCTCTTTATGTATGAACTGTGAACGCTCAGGTCTCTAGGGTTTGGTGGACAGTGAGAGCTGGGACTTCTAGCAGAACAAACAAGCTCATTAAACTTAATTGATCTTGTGCAATATGTGGCAGACTGGATCACTGCGAGGTGCAGATGTGCAATGGCTGACAATTGGTGGATCTGCTGCTATTTGCACACATAAGTGAAGCACTTTACCCATGTGTGTCTCTGAAAATCTTTATCACCAATCTCAGCAGCCCTTAGGAGTGGTGAGATTTGCTCATACTGTGGAAGAAGAAGCAGACTCAGAAACAGCTGTGACTAGGGCAAGATCGTGTGTCAACAATGACACAGCTTGATCAAACTCTCGTGGTCTGGTCCTCAGCTTCAACAGCAGACATCCCATACTGTCTCCCGTGATGTAGTGCACATCTGGGCCTCCTTCTTTCTTCCTTTCTTCCTTTTTCCCTTTTTCCCTCTGTCCCTCCGTCGCTCTTTTCCTCCCTCCCTTCCTTTCTTTCTTCCTTCCTCCTTCCTTTCCTCCCTCCCCTCTTTTTTTTTTCTTTTTTTTTCTTTTTTTTTTTTTTGGTCCTTTTGAGATAGGGTCTCCCTGGCCTGAACTCGCTAAGTGGACCAGTCTGACCATAATCTCACAGAAATCTGCCTGTCTCTGCCTCCTGAGTCCTGGGATTAAAAGTGTGTACCACCATGCCTGGCTTGGAACACTTTTTCTTTTGTTTTCGATAAGCGATGTTGCAGCAGCTTTTCTTGAGTGTGAAGCCTTCCCTCTGACATTCGCTTCCCATCAGACCTTCCCAATATCCTCCTTCACATCCTGGCAGGGCCAGGGACCAATGCAGCTAAAGTCCCCTTTCCAAAAGCTGAGTGTCTAGGTAGCAGTGCCTGACCTCCGTGTTCACTGGTCATGTGGACAATAGGCAGTTTTAGCAGCTTAAAGAGGCGCCCGTACAAGGATGTTTAAAGCCCTGTTTCCAGAATATCTCTCCTCTGCTTTGCCCCTCAGAGCTTTATCTTTTATTTCCTTGCGTGACTTATTCTGCTCCATTGATTCTGAGACAAGAGCATCTTTTTCCCCATTGAATTTGCTCTGAGTACTGTGGAAATAGATGGTATACAAGCAGTAAACAAACTCAACTTTTGACTTCTGTTATTCAGCTTGAGAACCAGCTTACATATTTTATGGATTCAAAGTTTTACTTTCTAACTGACTGTAGGATGTCCATCCAGAAAAGCAACCCATCTTCACTGGATGATAATGCAATCCAGTTCTTCATATTTGTTTTCAATCTTGTGTCAAATTGTGACTATTCTTTTCCTTTTGCCAGAAGTAATGGCCTTGTGTTTATAATGAAAATAAAATGTGTGTGTTACTGCATAAGTCTACAAATCAAAGCCAAATATGCTGGCTGGGCACATATTGTCTTTTACTGCACATACATATATGTATTACAAAAATCCACACAATGTAGCCCATGTAACTGACAAAAGAATAATAAAATATAAAATTATCTTTTTTTCTCAAGAAGTAGCCCCCTTTCCCCACAATTGTAAGGAAGACCATTTGACTTTTGTCATGAAGCCTTGCAAACCACTGACCATGTCCCTGCAGAGGGACTGCAGCACCATCAGCTTGGGGTGAATTCTGGTTGCACATTACTGTCAAACAAAGGTAAGTGGCTATTGGAATAGACTGTGTAAACAATCCCTCCAGAAAGTCTGCTTCCGTTGTGATTTTCCATTGCTTAAATCCTTGACTTTTTTTTTTTACCATAGTCTCCACTGTGGCTGAGGATTGATGGATGAAGAGATAAAGGGAAAACTTGACTCATTGGTCATGGGACTCAGGTGGAAAATGTGCCTGCCAGGTCAGACACATGTGTGGAAGCCATGTGTCATGCTTGTTTC
This sequence comes from Rhizomys pruinosus, assembly GCA_009823505.1. Lineage (NCBI taxonomy): Eukaryota > Metazoa > Chordata > Mammalia > Rodentia > Spalacidae > Rhizomys > Rhizomys pruinosus. Next base: position 2,063,646 of record VZQC01001366.1, read on the forward strand.
AAATGCCTTAGAGTCCTGGTTTCTGAGCTGGCCCAAGTGTGGGAGGTTTATTTGCAGAGGCAAATGATGACTAACCTCATCTGATACCCAAATGGTTCCCCTGTGATAGCTTTTCTTCCTGTTGCTATGTGCCAACCCTGAAGCTCCTTGATGTGACCCTCCTTCTTTTTAGGTCCCAGTATCAAGATGTGGTAATCTTCTATCTGTGCTAGGCCTGTTTAAAGCTCCTGATACAAACTGCATCCCTTTCGTAATATGAAGTGAGGTGAGACATTACATGTTATCCTAGACCATGCCCAGCCCCAAACCCTGGGAAAATTCCCATCAGTCCCACAGAAGGGGATTGAAGCTTAGGAAGAGGCCAGTGTTTACAGTCATGAGAGCTGGTGCCAGTGGAGCAGCCTCCTTCAACACTGAGCTCCTGTAACCTCAAGGTGGAAAGGCCGGGGAGCAACCACCCAGCAGAGATGCCCCCATGTGGGGCAAGTGAAGAGACTGGCAGTTTAGTGAGTACAGATCATATTGTCTAGATCACCAATGGACAAGAGTCAGCAGAGGGGAAATTGAGCCCTGGTAACAGCCTTTGAAGGGTGTGGGGTCGACACATCATTCCCTTTCCCCAGATCCTGGGGTTGAAATCAAAACAATGGGAACTGTCAATTTCAGGAGCAGGTGAGTATTCTCATTTAAGAAAAGTTGAAAAGGCAGCATACACTTTTAATCCCAGCACTCAGGAGATAGAGGCAGGTGGGTTTCTGTGAGTTCTGTGAGACTAAGGCCAGCAAATTCCAGGCCATCTGGGGTTACAGGGAGAACCTGCCTCAAAACAAAACAAACTAAATAAACTAGCTGAATTATCAACAATTAGCTTAGATGGTGCCATAGTTGAATGTGTCCTTACAAAAAGATGTTTTGAAGCCCTAATTCTAACTATCCAGGACACAATTTTTTTTTGGAAATAGGGTCTTTGCAAAACCAATGAAATAAGAATGAGAGCAATAGGGCGGAAGTTAATCCAGAATGATTTGTGTGTTCTTGGAAGGGGAAATGTGAACCCAGGCATGGAAGGAAGACTATGGGAAGAGACACAAAAATCAAAGTAGATACCTCTAAGTGACATATCTGGCCAGCCAAGGAATTGCAGAAGTGTCCAGCAAACCGCAGCAAACTAAGAGGGCTTGGAAGGAGCCAAGCCTGGGGCACCACCACCTTGACCACAGCCTCTAGAGCAGGGAGGCCATGCACTCCCCGGCTCTCACCCACTGGTTTATTGCAGCAGCCTCAGAAGTTGATACAGGCAGTAAACCAGGCACAGAAACAGAATTCAACACTGAGCCAGGTGTTCCTGGAGAGGATCCTGTGGTGTGGCATTGTGCATCTGAAGACAGCACTTGCTGTCATCTCAAGGTCACTTCAAAGTCATAATCACAGTAATTGTTTGTCTTCACACAAGACACCACAGGCCAACTTGTGAGCATGGTGTCCCCAGTGTGTGGCCTCCAATAAGAAAGTGTTTCTGCTGAGGAAGTCTCAGCCTTGGCTGCATGGTGACCACCCTTTGTCTCTTTCCTTCCTGCACAGCTTTTCTCTCCATCCAAAGCTCATATCTGCTTTACAGATGATAGTTTTACTCAGCTGGCTTCCCGGGCTGTAATAATGCGAAGGAAGAGAGAAATTATTGTAATTTTTCAGTTTCAAGCTCAGTCTTGATATTACCCCCCTTAACTGTGGCCAATGGTTTTCCGGTAATGTGAGGAATTTCTGTCACTGGGCCATGGCTACAATTGGTCCCTCTGTCCCTGTCACCATTTCTTTCTGGCTTTGAGTGTTTCAGCTTCTGCTAGAAGCAAACTGAGCTTCAAATCATTAGGATGGACGCTGAGTACAACGATGTTTGCTTTTAGTGCATCTGCTTCTAGATAATCTGTTTTCATCACACCAAGAGCTACGCCAGTCCGTTAACACAGAGGCGATATTAAAGGCAATAATTTTTCATTTAGGTAAAGCACTAGATAACCCACATGCTATGTTTTTATCACTTAAGCACTAAAGTGAAAACAGTGAATGGAGCCTTATTGAAGAAGAAAATAGGAAAGAAATTAATTTAAAAACAAACAGATGCTAGGGAAATGATCTCTGGGAGGCTGGGAATCTGGTCCACTTTAGTCTCATCTTTTTCACCTTCTAGTGAAGTGCCACCCACTTTTTCCATTTCATTTCAGCCTGTCTTCCATACACCATCTGTCTGCCTCATCCCAGAAAGCTCACAGCCAGAAGAGAAAGCAGGATAATGCAAAGGAGGCCAAGCTATGCTCGAGGCTTTATCAGCGGTCAGCTGCCTTCACTGACCGCTTTGCCCACTACTTCAAATTCAGTTTAGATGTGAAACCGATGCCAAGGCAGATTTCTCGATGTCACTCACAGTCCTGACAACACAGTCTTCAGGTTAGAGCTTCCACCTAATTTGACTGAGATGTCTCACTGCATTGCAGAGAGAAATAAGTAGTTATCTGTACACAAAGATCAGAAAAGTGTTAGACTGTAGAGTGCTTTGGATGCGGGTGAGGGAGTGGCAGTGACTGCAAGGCATGGGGCCACCCTCCAAACCTGCCTGTGAAGGAAGTGAGGGGGCTCTCCAGACCTTAGTCCTACAACGCAGTGACCTGAATGCCTTCTTTAACCTTTACGGTGCTTCATCCACCCTCTCCAAACAATCACTTGGGATTTAGTTTCATCTAATTGTGGCAGATTAACCCCCCCTAATGTGAAAAGCCGCTTTTAAGTATTCCCTCCGTGGAATGATTTGCCCTATTGTCCATCCTGCATGGATCTCAGGCCTCAGCCTACTCGATCATCTTAGCCTTCCTCCTACAAACATCATCTGCCTGTGTATCTAGCCATAAATAAGTAAAGACTCTTTTCTTAAACGTCTGACGCCTGGAGTTACGCCTCTTAGAGCTGCATTTACATTTCCAATCAAGACATTGCATTGAATATTCATCATGAGCTTTTCATCCACTATCAATACAGTCTTTTGATGCACTGCTGGGGACAGCCCCTGTTTTCTTCTCTCCTGTAGTGACTGAGACTTTCATGTCCTTCTTGAATTGCTCTATACTTACTTTTACAAATTGTGTTTTTTCTTTTATGTCTAATCTTTAATTTATGCTGGTCAGATTCCCTTGTCACAAGCTGCCCAGGTTTTTTGTTGTAGTTACACTTACCACATCTGACCAATGCTTTGCCAAGTAAAATCTCTTTTCTTAGGTGCAGCAGATAACATCAAGTCTGGAGACGAGGGAATTTCTCAGTCTCCCTGATTTATCTGTGAAATATTGGAAGTGAAGGAATGATCCTGAAATGCTCACTGAAGAGGAGAGAGAGAGAGAGAGAGAGAGAGAGAGAGAGAGAGAGAGACTGACTTAGCAGACAATGATGACAATCAAAGAGACAAAGAGAGAGACCCAGAAAGGCCTCCATGCAGGCTGGGAGGACAGGTGAGCCCTCCCCAGCCCCTAACTGCTGACAGAACCCGACAGTAGAGCAAGGCCGGGAAGACAGGTTCCGGGTTCATTCTTCAGAATGCCTTGTTTTAGGATGAAGAGGGAAAGAAGGAAAGAAGAAAGGAAAGAAAGACAGAGGGGGGAAGGAGGGAGGGAAAAGTTTTGAACACCTTGGTCGTTGCTAACAGTCAAGGAAAGTGCCTGTGTAACATTTAGATACCTTCTGAAATCTCCGCACATGCTTTCCTACCTGCTGTGCTGTTTCAGAACCGGAGTTGCCATTATGGAAAAGCACCAGCCTTTGTTCTCACTTCAGGCACAACTTGGTGCACCAGTTCCATTTTGCTATTTCTTTTTTCCAGGAAGAAAATAAAAATTTCCATTTTTCTTAGACTGGAGCACCAGTCCCACACCTCCCATGCCCCTTCCTTTTGTGCGCTGGTGGATGGACACACTATTACTGTGGTTCAACAGGACAGATTTGCATCCATGCATTTTCAGGTCCTTCCTCAGGACATCAGGCCATTTTCTGTAATGAATAGTTTCCATTCCTGCTGTGATAGAGGCACATTCTTAAAGCAGGCATTTCCATCAGTGACAGGGAGGCGAACCACAGCTCAGGAAGCTTAGCTAAGGCACATAGCCAAGCTTCCAAAGCTTAATGAGTCTCTGGGCTTTCAAAACTAAATTTGAAATCCAAATCATATATTTTACTCTTTTGATTTAAGACTGAATTTTATGTACTCAAAATTTGTGTTATTAACTATATCAGACAGACCAAAGTTATGAAAAAAGTGTATGTACAAATAAGACATAAAAGGTTTCTGAATTTACTAAGATGTGATAAGCATTTCAATTGTAGAATTTGAAACTGTTTTCATCTTTTGGTTGCTGCTCGGTGTGGTTATAATTACCTCTAGAGATTATCTTTGGGTGTCCTAGGTGTAGGGAAGATGATCTTAAGAACCAGACAGAGATTTGTAGCTTTGGTGCCCACTGACGGATCCTTCCTTTACAGTCAGTTTGGGACCCCATCTTCCACTTCTTTGGTAACACTAGAGAGGAAAACATCACAACTGCCTGTTCTCAGGCCTCCTGATCAAAAGAACAGAGTACCTCTGGCCCTGGTGCAGACATGACATTCTGATCTGCTCCAAAAGTCCAAATATAAATACTATTGTGCCATCCTTTAGGAGCTAATCCAGCTGGGCCCGCCAATCACCTGGCCAGAAGACCACCCTGCAGGAAGGCTGATTCACTTGAAAGGCATGCTCAGGAGATGGGAGGAATAATTTTCCCCTTAATGAAATAATGTTCTCCTTCCCAGAAGCCTCTCTCCCCCTCCGTTCAGTGCTTTCCTCACAGTGCTGCTATTAAGTCTTCTGAGCATCGCTTTTCCTTGTCCCTCCTCTTAACCCATTTTCTTCTAGAATACTGGTCAGAAACCCAAGCATGCTTTCCCAGAACCCTGGGCTTTGTCACCCTTTCTCTGAAGCTCCCCTCCCATTTGCCACATAGCTGTTTGCTGATCTTCATTGCAAAACATGGAAGCTTTCTTAGATCTTTTTTTTTTTTTTTTTGCCCTTAATTACTTTTATTTTTTAGAATAATACTTTTATTGGCATTTTCTGTATTTCATACATCATTTTTCAGTTCAGTTTAGACATATTCCCCCTTCCCTTCCCCCCACCCCACCCCAGTTCCTGCATTCTGCCATACATGTCCTGTACCTTTCTCTCAGTCTTTTTTAAATTTTCCTCTGCAAAGGTTTATTGTTTGGGGTAGAATTTAACTATATCAGTCTGTTCTCTGACCTAGTCCTTATGTTGTTGTGGTTCCCTCCCAATTGTATTGCTCCAAAATATGCCTATATAAACATCATCTATGTACCAGAATTATGTCCTCCAGGAATAAACTGTATGTTAACTCCAATATATGTTTCGGAGTTCACATTTTTCCCTATAATTTTATATTACTCTAAAATATGAATATATATGTTCCAGCCATATACATTAATTACCATGTCTGAATGTAAGTGGTAAGTTTATTAAGGAAATGCAAATTAAAACCACTCTAAGATCAATCTCACTCCGATAAGACTGGCTAAGATCAAGAAAACAAAAGACACCAAATGCTGGGGAGGTTGTGGGGAAAGGGGAACACTCACCGGCTGCTGGTGGGAATGTAAACTCATACAACGGCTGTGGAAAGCAGTGTGGAGAACCCTTAAAAGACTCAAAATGAACCTACCACCTGACCCAGCCATACCACTCCTGGGTATATACCCACAAGATGCATCCTACTGCAAAGATACATGCACATCTATGTTTATGATAAGCTCTTTTCATAATAGCTGAGAGCTGGAACCAACCCAAATGCCCTTCGACAGACAAGTGGATAACAAAAATGTGGTATTATCTACACAATGGAGTCCTATGCAGTGGTAAAGAGAGATGACATCATGAAATTTGCAGGTAAATGGATGGAACTTAGCCATTATGCTAAGTGAAGTAATACAGTCCCCAAAAACCAAACAGGGGAATGGTTTCCCTCATTTATGAATGCTAGTACCAAATCCCCCAATTGAAAGGCAAGCCGAGCAACGTTATTGTTATATTTCTTTATATCTGAAAGCAACTGTGATGTTATAATGTGAATCTCTTAATGAGCTCTAGAATTAACTGACCACTTGCTTTCTTAGATCTTAACTCAAATGATACTCCTTCTTCTTCCCCATCTCCCTCCTCCTGGCAGCTGCCAATATCTACAGTTTTCTTGTTATTTTTCTCTCAAACTCTATTAACATTATCCTTCTACTTCCTTCTGAGTCCTTTTAAAAATTCTTTTATCAACAAGACTAAGAACCCTAATTTCCCTGGTAACAATGATAGACAGGTTTTATCTGCATGCCTCTAAATCCTGGGCTGAGAGGCTCCTGAGGGTTTTCCTGATGCCACAGAGGGCTGCACTACCCAAAAGTCAGCCATACCTGCATATGTTCTGTCTTCTCATGTCTCTCCTTTTCCTTTGACAAGGTCAGCTTTCCTGTTACACCCTATATCCAAAGCCCTATCCTCTTAAGAGTCCTGTATATAACAAGCGTGCTGGCCACATCCCCTTTCTCTCCAGCAACAATTCATTCTTGTACTTGATTTCATAACAAGACTTTCTGTCTGTACCTCTTGTCTTGATTGCTTTACTTCCCATGATTATTTACTAGCATGATATTTTTTCATTCTTTATGGTTTATATTTATTGTGAATTCTGTTCTGTCACATGCTGACGTTACCATGTTTCATCATTACTGGGCAAAATCTCCTTCCAGGCTTCAGCCTTTCCCTTCTCCCTGCATGAGATTCCTAGAGATATTCTAATTTCTTAGGATCCATTGTTATAATAGTCTGATAGCCAAAGGGAGGGGCATAAGTGCCTCTTTAGAACAGCTACATTCTTGCCAGGCAGGGTGGGTCAGTTCAGAGTTCTTTCTCCTTAGTGTTTTACAAATATTTGCCCACTGTACTCATCCATTCAGTATTACTACTGAGAAATCACATGTCAGCTGATTCTTCTTCCTTTAGAAGTGACCCACTCTCTCTGGAAGTTAAGGAATGACTAAATTTCACTCCAAATGAGATGTTCAAAATTCTTAGGTCAAGGGTATAGAGCACTGTGTTCCTATCTTAGGGCCTACAAATAAGCTCTTAAGATGGTGTTTAACTTAAATTCTTGTTCTGTTTATTTTGTTGTTATTATTATTATTATTATTATTATTATTATTATTATTATTATTTGGTATTTTTGAGACAGGATTTCCCTTTAATCCCAGCTGGCCTGGAGCTTGCTATATAGACAAGACTGCTCTTGAACTCACAGAGATCTGCCTGCCTCTGCCTCCTGTCCTGAGTGCTGGGATTAAAGCTGTGTGCTTATGCTTATTAGATGTAGAAGAGTTTGAGTAATTGAAGTATCCTCCAGCTCTTCCTACATTAACATCAAATGTTCTCTTAGTAACAAATTAAGTTGAGCCAAGAATACATATGCTCTTGAAGAGCTTTAGGTTCCCATGTTAAACATTCTCTTTTCTAGTGGCCATTCCTTTAAAGAGATGTCTATAGAGGGGGTAAAAAGCATGTTGAGGTGTTAATATCCTTTGATCATAATGTGCTAGCACTTAATCATGGAGAAGGAGGAAATGGAAATGTTGGCCTTCCCACAGACAACTTTGTCCATCCACTACTCCCTTTGAGCAGGCTGACTTGACATCTATCCTCTTCAATGCTAGACCTACATGATTTAGACTACTGTTCTTGCTGGTTCTCTCATAGAAATGATGGAGCTAGGACTCACTCTAGGACATGGAGAGTTCAAAATGCAACATAACAGAGAAGCTTGCCTGTAATAAATTTTCCTTATCCGTAAGAACATCTTTCTGTCTCAGGTGGACATTTCTTTCAAAAAACTGTTCTAAAAATCTTCTGGTCCTCAGCCATTTCTTATATATTTTCTGACTTATTTGTAAGGTTCTCTTTACCTCTTTCTGTTCTTGCTGCATGCTTTCAAAGCATTTGTTTGTCCTTTAGGCATCATTGTGTCATCATCAACACCAAGAGAGATACATCCTAAATACTTGGAAAATAAGTGGACAGTAAGCCCTGATACTTGCTATTAAGAAAGGACGGGCAACATATGGGGTTTGGCTTTATTACTAGTCCAGTCTAAGTCATAATTGCTGGCACAGTTATTCAGATGGTGAAGCAGAAGTCTTGTTAAGATTTCCATAGCTGGGACTTGAGAGATGGCTTAGTGGTTACAGCACTGACTGCTCTTGCCAAGGACCTGAATTTGGTTCCCAGCACCCAAATAGCAGCTAACAATCAACTGTAGCTCCAGTTCCAGGGGGATCCAAAACCCTCTTCCGATTTCCACAGGCATTCCACAACACAGGTGCACTTACATACATGCAGGCAAACTCATAGATATAACATAAAAATAAATAAAACATTCTAAAAAAAGGATTTCCACAGTCGCAGAAGATACTGAAATTTATTATTGTTATTATTATTGTACTATTTTCTAATAACAAAATGCAAATAATACACATTAATGTTCCACATGTGTCTTTCTTTCCTCTGTCTCAGTTTTTCTTTGAGTGATTTCAAGCTTTGCTACTGATACACATTTAAGGTTGCTAGTCTTCACAATGGGCAAATCTTTCATCATTATGTGACATTCCTTCTCACCCCTACTAATTTTCAGCATTCCGGAGTCTCATTCATCTGATGTTAACATAGCCACTCTCCCTTGTTTAGTATTATGGTGGCCTTGTTTCTCAGCTGTCAGAAATATTGCATAAATCACACTGCGATTCTAGCCACGCCAACAACTATCAAAGTGCCTGTAAAGCAAATACTGAGTCCAACCATGGAAACCAGAAGAAAAATTAGAAGAAACCTAATAGATGGATGCTTTGGAAGCCCTCATCAAAAAACTCTGATTTGAACAATTAAAATTCACCCTGTTCTGACTTCTGACTTCCTGCCTTGAATTCATGCCTAACTCTTCTTGCCTTTACTTCTCCTTCCCCTTCTTGACCTGCTGATATCCATCTTCCTCATAATGATGATTATTATTCCGTGCCTTGTAAGTTTTTCTCAGGACAAAAGCAATGGGTCAGTCAAGCAGATGCTCTTAACTGAGTTCCTTCAGGTCACTTACCGCTGTCTCCGAGCCCAACCTATCAATTCAGAATGATGTTCCAGCCTTTTGAGACCACCCCTCTTCTCTAGTGTCCCTGTCCAGCAGGAAGTAGCTAAAGAAAGACCACTGTCATCACTTATCAACAAAAGGCTGGCATGTTAGGTTGCTGGCAGATTTCTAAAATGGTGGCACAACTCTCAATATTCTAAAATGGTGGATCTGAGCTTATCCCAGGCATGTCCCTATGGGAAACAGAAACCTAACACCCCATCCTAGCATTTCTTAAGAAACCCATGACTCAGGGGGACTCTGCTTCCCAGGAGACCAAACAAGCTTTGGCTAAACCAGCTTGCCTCATGGAAGGTTATCTAAGCCCCTGACTGCCTAAAAAAATCTGTTTGACTTCCCCTGCTGGCTACTTCTCACTGATCCTGGGAGACAGTCCAGAGCTTTGTCTCCAATAAACTACTGTTTCCCATGGAATGCGCTTGTTTGATGGTCCTCACTGCACATTTCCATTGATTTGTGAGACTTGATTTTTATTTTTTTCTCTACACTTTCCTGGTCTCTTTCAATAGCCAGTCTTAGTTTCTTTGTGATGGTGTACACTGCCTAGGTAATTCCATCTTGTTTTAGTTTCTCCATCCCAATGGCTGAACCCCAGTCCAGAACAAATCCAGGAAGAGCCAGTTGTTTATCTCGACCTTGGGAATCTCCTCTCTATGATGTCTTGTGAACAACTGTTAACTATCTACCTTATCTTTTGGATGTGTTTTATAACTGCCTGCAGCCCACCCACTTCTTATCTTACCTTTTGTAATAGTGCAGTAGTCAGGAACTGAGATTTTTATTGTCTGACTGCAATTTCTCAAATAATTCACCAGGATATGGTATTTGCCTTTATAGGTGTAACCTGTCCCTGAGTCAGGGTTGTACCTTCCAAATCCCACATACAAGAAGGTCAGTTACCAGTCTTCAATTACTGTGTAATACGTAGATAAAGCTTGAATGAAAATCTAAACAGTCTTGAATAAACCCTGACTGGAAGGGATTTAACATCACAGGTTAAGTAGGCTTAGCCCAGGAAACTATTTTCTTAGGTCTATTTCAAATGAAGGCTGTTCTACTACAAAGAAGAGCAGTCTCCTTTCTTTCTAAGGGCTCCCATACCTGATTTCTAGTTTTCCAGAAGGAAGGGAGGGGTCATATCACATACCTGCAGACAGAAAATAAGCTGATCAGGATTCAGACCAAGCTCACCAAATCCGTTTCCTTCTGCACTATATACATCTAGTTCAAAGAAGTAAAACCTAGTTACCCTTGATCTAAATTATCTTCTTATGGGTAAAAGAAACTACCAAAACTAACACTTGCATAGTACAAAGAAACATAAAGGACATCTTTCTGTAGTCATAGGTGATCCAGTACTTGTCTGCAGCCATTTAGTCCAAAACTATAACTAAGCATGTAATACAAGCCAGAAGAGTGGACTGAAATTTTTGACTACAACTGTAATTATTATAACAACACTCTGTTTCTATAACCTTGCTCAGATCTTCAATGAACTTGCTTAGATGTCCTCATTATCCCTTCTATTCTGGAAATATCTAGCAATTTTAATTTTCATATATGAATCTTTCTTTATTAAAATATTTTTTTCTGAGACCGAAGGCAATATTTTAACTGTGACTCCTTGGGAAAAAAAGAAATGGCCTACTTCTAACATACAATTGCACAGAATACATTACCATTCCAAAAGGAAGGAATGCGGGCATGGTGAGGAAATACTGAACTGAAGCAAGACGAAAACCCAGCAGGGCAAACACCAAATCCTGCAGCTTCATGTCCAATGTCTGTGACTTTGGTTTCAAAGGGCTCAGGTAGCTCCAGCCTTCCAGATGTGTTGCCTTCAACATACATCCCTCTCTTGGGCTGGTTCTACTTCCTGTATACATTGGCACAAGGCTCTTGTATCTTGAGGTCTCCACTGAAACTCAGGTTTCACCTTCACAGTTCCATGCAGTGGCTTTTCATAGCTTCCTCTCAGGATTCAGCTCTGCTACTTGTTGGCTGACCTTAGTGGTTCTCTCAAACCCCACAGGTAGAACTCCTGACCCCTTATTTCTTGTATCTTTCATGCCTCCAAAGCTGGACCAAATGAATGACACTGCCAGGTTCAGCTGCTACCTTGGGACGGACCCTTGTCCCCTTCGGATCACAGTTGCAGCACCTTTTGTATGCTGTTGCTTCCTAGAAGCAAGGAATCCTTTAGGATCTCTGTCAAAAGTTGGAGACCCCAGCTGGGTAGAGTCTTGCCCTGAGAACACCTTTTTTCCTTCCCATTTTAGAGCAGGAACCTTTTCTTTTAATGGTATTAATTTCCTTAAAAAACCCAGCCTTTCTTTTAGTACACACCCTGGCTGAACAGTAAGCTTTCCTAGTGCTCTTTCCTCTTCTAGCTGGACATTTTCCACTTATTTTTGACCCCACTTGCTTTCCATTGTGGACCTGTTTAAGAACAATCAGTAATCATCATCCCACAGATTAAATGTTATCCTGTCTTGAAATTTCCTCCACAAAAGAAATCCATGACTTTCTAAATTTCCTCCACAAAAGAAATCCATGACTTTCTAATTTAACCTTCGGCAAGTTCTTAGGACATGATCAAAAAGCAGTCACATTCTTTGCCAAAAGATCACCTAAATGGCCTCTAACCCATTTGCTAATAAAGTTCTGCTTACTACTGAAACCCCAGGAGCTGAGTCTCCACCATCAAAATTACTCTCAGCACTACTATCTTCCAGGCTCCTACTAGAACAGCCTGTTAAATTTTGTTTAAAGCTCACTAGGGAAATAACCACACTTCTAGTTATTTGCATGCAACAACCAAGTCCATGGGATTTAAGGAAGACTCCACAAGTAGATGAAGTTCAGTTAGGTCTCTCCCATCTCTCCAAAATACATTCAAAGGATGGTTATCACATAACAATCAGTATAACTGAAGGAGATACTGTAATTCCTTTGGGATAAATGGGGAAATAATCTTAAGGTCAAAACATAGCAAATATACAGGGTAAAGGGACAGTTTAATTAAAAGAAACTTTTCTTTCTTAATTGTATGCCTTACAGTGAATGGAATCATAGATTTAAGAAACAGTTATGACTAATTTTAATAATCAGGAAAAGCAGCTGTCTCTGAGACTGCTGCTAGCCTTATCGATCAACCACACCTGGATCAGCCACACTCAGAACTCTGGGAGGAGTGTTTGTTAAAATAGCCTGTTTCCCAAGACAGCCTGTCTCACTTGGTCCAGGAAAAAGCAGGCCATAAAACCCTCAAGAATGCCCTGACTGCACATAGCCCCCTACAGCTGAGGCAATTACCTCATGCCAAAGTCTGATATAATCTCCAACTACTCCCCTCCCTCCTGGGAGTTGCTTTCATAAGGCAGGGAGGTTGCTGCCCTTGCTGTGTTGAAATAACATAGTCTTAATCTGTTGAAGGTCTGGTGCTGGTTTCTTCCCCAACTCTGCTCTGCTCTCTAAAATCTAACAGCAAAAACTCTTCACATATCTTACTTGATTCTCCCTGTCAGATATTTAGGACATCAGCTTATTTATTTTAGTTTTATCATCTAATAATAATGCCCATGTGGCATTATTATTAGATGATAAGACTATAATGTCCATGTGGCACTGAGAAACAATAATCACATTGTCTAAAATACATAATGGAGTGTTGGGAGATGGCTTAGTCAGTAAATGGCCTGCTGTGCTAACACAAGTACTTGTTTGGATCCTCAGCTCCCGCATAAAAACACTGGCAGTTCCATGCATCTGTAATTCTAGCTCTGGAGGGGTAGATATAGGCAGATTATTATTAGACATAGCTGGACAGCTAGTCTAGCCAATCAGTAGACATCAGGTTAAGTGAGACATCCTGTCTCCAATGATAGGGTAGAGAGTAATTGAGGAAGACACGTGATGTGTCTTTCTCTGGCTTTCACACATATGTACAGACACATACATACTCTACACATATACATTTAAAATACATAATATAATATCCATGATTATATAATATTTAACCATATATAAATCATAATGATATTTGTCACTTATGTTGCAATTGATAAAACTGAAGCTCAGAGACTTCAAGTGATTTGCCTAAGCATCACAGCCTGTAGGTGCCAGAATTGAGGCTTGGGATCTTGGAAAAATGTGAGGACTCCACTGTTTGCAAGATTTCTGACATGCCATATTTGATGTGTGATCTCTCCTGACTATAAGAGAGAGTCCCTAGGTATTTCACTGGAATAATTCTTATATCCCACCAGTCAGTGTAGAAAGTGCATCACTTAGTTAGGTACTTTAGGTTGTAAGAACACATCTAACAGGGTCCAGCAGGAAGAAAATATGCTTCCTCCTAGGAAATCACAGGCAGGCAGGATGTTGGGGTGAAGAGGCTTGGTGAGATCTCAGACCTAGGTACCTTTCCTGTCACACTGTGCTCTCCTTAGTGTGGGCTTCATCTTCAAAGGACAGCAAGCCAGCCATAGCACACCATATCCAGAAAGCTGCAAAGAGGAAATTCCTTCCCTAAATTTCTGTCTCAAATGTTATCCTTTGTCTTGTTAACATCGGGGTGAAAGTTCATTCTGAATTTAATTGCCTTCCAGGAGCATTGAACCTTTTGACATCGAAACATGATATTGGTTATTACATATAAAGTTCACAGTGGAGAACTATGCAGAAGAGTTTTATACACACACACACACATACACAACAGACAATCTCATAGTATTTTAGGTAAATTTATGATTTGTGTGGGGTCATGTTCACAGTGGGTCCTAGATTGGACACACCCTCAAGTGATGTGGTACAGTGTTTGGGTCATCTTCTCCTGGGTCACAACCAACCTCAGTAGGCCAAAAATATTTAAAATAAATGATTCATAGGTGCTATCTTTGAAAGACTTATTTTGAGGTGTACTTTGAAGAATTGGCCCTTCCATAATTGTTCACTTTGGTATTTTTGTTGTAACCTTTAGTTAGAAACCAGATATATTTTATACTATTTCTGCAATAAACACAATTTATGAAGTCATATGGTGGGTCCTAGGCTTTTAACTTTGTGATATTGTTGTAATAACTGTGGGTTATTTGAAACACCAGACACTGAATTCTTCACAGTTACAGCAGAAACAGCAAGAGAGAACAAAAATTCAAGTTTATCGAGCAAGAGACAAACCCAGATAAGACCTTGGTTGGATGGTATGTAAATGACAGGGTTATATGCAGCGGCCTCAGTAGTTTGAAGTATCATAGCAGGTTTTAGGAAAAGCCCCATGTTCTTTCAGAAGCCATTTAACAAAAAGCAAACAGGAGTGGGGTTGGACTATGACAAGATAATCTATTTCTCTGCTAGGAAAAAAAGTATATGCAGTCATTTCAAGTAACAAAAATGAAAAGAAGTGTTAAAGAAGTGCTTTGTTCTGGAAAAAAAATTGTAAGTGCTTTAAACCTTAAGTAAAAGCTCCAGATGCTATTACCTGTGAAACATTATGTCCCTGGCTCCAATACTGAAAAAGGCTTTAGCAACTTTGCTTCTATAAAGATATGTATTTTACTTACTACTCTCATAGTTCACAGCAAATACTAGGAACAGGGCTTTTGGAAGACAGCACAGTTGTGTTTTTTATTATATAACACTTAACAAGAAGAGCTCCTACAAAGCTCCATGAACATGAACTTCACAAAGGCATCTTGGTTTTAAAAAACAAGACCTTGAAGAACAACCTAATAAAAAAACAAGGCAAAGAATGCAGTGGATAGTTTGCACAAGACAAAATATAAAGACTAACAATCACCTGCAACATCATTCAACCCTGGGAATGCAAAAATGCAAAATTAAAGGGATGATCCAGAAGCACACCAATCACATTGGTGACAGTGGCTGACAGGATGTACTGCATGAAGAGGAGGGCATGATGTCAGAAGTGTGGATTGGTGCAGTTCTGTGGGACAGGTTGTTACTGAGCCTCTTGAGAACTCCTTGACCTCCCTGTCTTATTCCAGTTCCGGAAGTGGAGATTCAGTGTTGGTTCTGGTGGGCTTCACAAAGAACAGTTCTTTGTGTCAGGGCACTCCTAGAGGTCAGGGCTGCAGCTCAGGACTCCCTATTTCTAGTTTGCTGCTCTTTCCGTGGACTGATAAACTAGTTAGGTTATGACGTGAGCTAGTGCTTTGTAACTTGATTTAATCCTTCTAGGTAATAGAATTCCTTAATCTACTCGAAAAAGCATGTAACTTCAGAGGGAATTGGAGCAAATCTGAGGGGAGAAAGCAGTGAGAAAATATTTGGAGGTGAGTGAGCTCTCCAGTTTCACGAGTCACACCTCACATGAACCGTACTGTCACTGTACACATGACATTTATTTCTGCAAAGATAACGATTACAGCATGCAGTAACCTTTGAATAAGTGTCAAACAATGTTAGATGCCTTGATATGACTCTAAAACTTCATTTCTGCCATTAGGTTTGAAATCTCCAGAACAGACCACTGGGAATTGTGCCTTCACGGCCAAACACACAGGATTCAGCAGGATTGCTGCTATTTCTCTCTGATAATTTTTCTTTGATTTGCTAACCTTTATTGATGAAAATTTTCTTGTATTTTCTCCTTTCTCATACTTTCTTTCTAAATATCCATGTTAAAATGAGTGCCAGAACTCACTAATTGTGCGTGACAGAAAGGAACTTAAAGAAGATTATGGATTTCTCTGATCTAACCCAAGGCACACAAATCAAAGCTTTCTTTTAGACAAGATGTAGTAAAATTGAAAGTACCTACACTTTATATTGAAAGTACCTACACTTTATATTGAAAGTACCTACACTTTATATGGAAATTAACTGCTCCTAGCATGCACAATAGCTAAGCATACATAAAACCAAAGACAATGAACAAATGGATTATATTTCCATATTTGGGCTGTTCCCTTCCCTTTTCCTTCATATATATAACAATTCTCACTGTATTCTATCTATTACATCAAAAATTAAGCTTATTTTTAAACATTTTATGTCTCGTTGGTATACTTGAAAGAATTTGAAAATTTTTCTTCTTTAAGTGATATTTCATTGAGACTTTAAAAATAATCAGGGCCTGAAGCTCTAATTTGAACACACTGTGCTCTGAATGCCTTTTGCTGATGTAATCCAGAAAAAAATAGATTACGTTTTTCCTTCAGAGCAGATATATGAAAATTAAGATCTCCTTTTATTTTTCTCTTGATTGATTTTTTTTTAAAAGTAAAAACCAATACAAGGTAACAAGAACTAAAAGCCAAGTTTAATGCTAAGGAAAACAATTGGTTTATTGAAAATATTGTCTTATTCCCTGATCACTTTCCACCTGTGATTTGACAATTGGCAACTATTACATGTTAACTCTATGTGGAAAAGAGGAAAGAATCCTCATCTCAGAGATTTGTGTTTTTCTTTGTGGATGGTCACAAACCAAAACATTTCAATATCACTCTCTTCCTCTTTTTAAAATTTTTATGTTTATAATGTTGTTTTTTATTTGATTGGATTAAGAAAAGGGAATTTCTCTAAGAATGATGTGATTCTCAAGGCTGTCAGATTCCTAGGCTAAGGTAACTTCTTACTAAGTGCAAAATAGGCATCCTTATATTTACAGACAAATATCCCAGACACCACTCAATAAAGAAGCATCTTTTGCACCAGAAAAAGACTATTACAGTGTACCACAAGTACCACAACTGTTCACACACAGACATTGTCTGCAAACTGGCCAAGCCTAAGTGGCAATTGTACAATGCACCTAAGGCTCATGCAACACAGAACAAGGGGTAAAGAGGACTCTAATTAACCTTTTAACTCTCATTAAGGAAGCTTCCTCATGCAACAGAGGGCCAGGAACTCGAAAGGTCATAAATGGCCAAAGCATGGAAATTAGGAGTCTGCAGAATTTGGGTCTGTGGACAGGTCCACTATATTCACCTTCACTCACCTAGGGCTCAGGGAATATTGTGAGAGAAGGGGGTGTACAGACTGTAAGAGCCAGGGAGGTGGTGCAAGACCAAATGGAAATAGAATCCTAGAAGCTCCTGGGACCCTGCTCATATGAATCTATAGCAATGGTGTCAGCATGCATAAGACTGATGCAAGCTCAACCAGACAAAACCCAGAATAGAACTGGGAAATGGGAAGCAGAACCGAATCTTAGCTGAAAAAATATTGGCAGCTGAATACTGTTGGGTGAGGAAGAACTGGCCTTCTTAAACTGATAGACTCTGGATAGGCTGACTAGAGCTCAGTGGATGAACTTGCACTGAGGAGTGGCTGGGGAGATTACTTTGGCACGATAGGCCTTAACACAGAATATATGAATTCCAGTGGTGGGGGCTGTGGGAGGGTGCCAGTGGAGAAGAGGGAAGAGGGTATAAAGGTGATTAAGACTGATTGAGATGTTATGTATGAAATACACAAAAATTCAATTAAAAACTTATGCAAAAAACAAAAGTTCAAGGCATTAGTGAGGCTCATATTTGGGCATGTCTGTAAGGGAGTGAGACAGAGATTTATCTGAGGCAGAGGGAGACCCTCCCATGTGCTGTGGTCCTCAACTGATTAGAAGAGGAAAAAAAAAATGAAAGCCAGCTGAGCATGAGCATTTGACTTTTTCAGCTTCTGGATCAGCCCACATGTGAGCAAGCAGTCTCCTGCTGCCACTGACAGGGGCTGGTCCTGCCTTTCCCACCAAGGTGGACTACATTCCCCAGAACTAGGGGGTGAAATAAGTCTTTTATCCCTTAAGCTTCTTTATGTTAGGTATTTAGTAACATTATTTATTTCTATTATTTTCAGTGCTAGGGGGTTAGCCCCAGGATCTTGGGCATGGTAGGCAAGTGCTCTAATGTTGAGCGATAACACCAATGTTTTACTAGCCTTTAAAGTCTTAGTTTAAATGAGATGAAAACTGAAATTCTTATGCCTTTGATATGCCTCTGTTTTTGCTTGAAAAACAAAACAAGGAACACAACCATCTGTCTGGTTAAACGTAGAAAAGAAAGTTATTAAAACACACCTTGTGTCTATAGAAGAACCTGGCCGAGCTGTAAAGTGAAGCTTGGAGGCAAGGCTGCACACCAGCGTGGCACCCCAGGCACCACCTTGGCTGGATGCTGACGGACAACTGTCACCACTCTGCACTGCTGACACCTCTGCTAGAATGTAGTAAAGAAATCAGGACAGGACAGGCAGCCCCGCTGTGTACTCTGCCATTCAGCTGGATTATTTAGTGCCCTGCATCAGTCGTTATTTCAGATCTTTAATGTCACTCATGCTTTTATGTTTAAAAGATGGATGGACAGATTCTACCTCATAAAGGTTATGTAGACATGTATATATGCTTGCATGTTCCTACGAGTGAGATTAGAGCAAGGAAGAATTAAAAGTGAGGACTACTACATTTTGACTTTTTCTATTTCTCTGTTTCTTAAACTTATAATAAATATGTATGGCTTTTCTATTCATTTTTATTTTTATTTTTATTTTTTTTATTTAATTTATTTTTGTATGTGTATGAATGTACTGTGTGCATGCAGGTTTGTGCACCCGTGTCGTGCAATGCCGCGGAGATCAGAAGAGGGTGTCGGATTCCCCTGGAACTGGAGTTCTCCTGGAATTGGAGTTNTTTTTTTTATTTAATTTATTTTTGTATGTGTATGAATGTACTGTGTGCATGCAGGTTTGTGCACCCGTGTCGTGCAATGCCGCGGAGATCAGAAGAGGGTGTCGGATTCCCCTGGAACTGGAGTTCTCCTGGAATTGGAGTTTCAGACGGTTCTCAGCCGCCATGTGGGTGCTGGGGATCGAACCCGGGTCCTCTGCAAGAGCGGTCGGTGCTCTTAACCGCTAGGCCATCTCTCCAGCCCCATGGCTTTTCTAATAAGCATCCTGAAATAAAGAAAAAAGATTCATCGTGTCATTTTCATCTTGATAAACTACAGTTTATGAGCTGTAATCATTGACTCAGATTTAGAAGTGTCTAAAAGTACAACTTTCTTAGCCAAACCTCATGGAGGACAGTTGACATTTAAAGTCTCTAATGCTTCACTTCCTTGTCACACAAAATAATTCTGAATTCATTTTTAATTAAAAGTGTCTTCGTGTTCTTTAATTTAATCTCAGTGAGTTTTATTTACAGTCAGTTATTTTTTGTCCTTGTGTTGCCATAAGGAAGCTAGAGGGCTGAGTTCTGCTCTCTGAAATGGGGCAAACCACTCTTGGCCTGGGTGTTGATAGGATGAGTACATCACTTACTCTTGACCATCTGGACTGATTATTCCTGCTTTTATGGGATAAAAAAAGCTGTTTATGCAAGGAGGAGACTCTGCTTCTGACTTTACTGAAAGCTGAGTCACAAAACATGGAGTTGCTCCCTCCCCTGCCGTGTTCATCAGGGTGCTCCATTCCATTAGTTATCCCTTTGTAATCCTGTTTCCACATTTTATTTATTAATTTTTTGATATATGGTCTCACTCTGTGTAGTCCAGGCTGGTCTCCATCTTCTAGGTGGTGGTGGGGGTAGGGGGACAATAAGGGGAGGTGAGGATGGGGAAGGCGATCTAAATACTGTCAAATTATATAGTGTGAAAATCAGAATTTAATTAAAACAGCAACAAAAACAAAAACAAAAAAGAGTTCTAGAGATCAATTATACAACATTGTGACCATGTTTTTTTTTATTTATTTTGATATGTGTTTGAATGTACTGTGTGCATGCAGGTCTGTGCACCCGTGTCAATGCCGCTGAGGTCAGAAGAGGGTGTCGGATTCCCCTGGAACTGGAGTTCTCCTGGAATTGGAGTTACAGACTGTTCTCAGCCGCCATGTGGGTGCTGGGAATCGAACCCGGGTGCTCTGCAAGAGCAATCGGCACTCTTAACCGCTAGGCTATCTCTCCAGCCCCAACATTGTGACCATGTTTAACAGAATTAAACTATGCACTCAATGTGTTGTTTTTTTTTTTTTTAAAGTTAAAAGAACTGTTTTATTAGGGAGATGAAGGTCACATATAATCTTTAACAGATAAATTGCAGAAAGACCAGAAATATCTTATTCTTTCAAGGCTTGCTGGAACTCCATTGACATACAGCTCATTATTTCCCCAGACCTCATCTCAGTCTGGAAGAATCATAATATGGCTTAATATTCCTGTTCAAGATCAGAAATCAGGACTATCATCCCTATAAGAAAAACCATATTTGTAAAAGCCATACAAGCCTGAATGAAGCTACATTTTATCACTTGCTAAAGATTTTCTTTCATTGTAAGAACTTAAGACTCAAAGCAAGCTCAACGTGTTTTTTTTAAAAGGTCTATGGAATCAAAAAGGAAGCCCGACTCTCAAAATCACTATAAATTCATTTTTATTCCTCTTTGACCTCACCTGTACATTTGGACACATTATGTTTTTGTAAGACCAAGTTAGCTGTTGACATTGCTGCCCTGGCATCTCACTGTCACTTTCCCCCTTTCATTTCCTTCCAAGGCAGCAACTTTAATGTGATATATATATATATATATATATATATATATATAACACATTATATAAAATGTGTGTGTGTGTGTGTGTGTGTGTGTTCTTGGATGGTGTCAGTCAGAAAGATATACAGGGCTGCTTTGTGTAGGTCTCCATCTAAGCTTTGTATCAATGAAGCTATAATTGTATTTATTTTTTCACTCAGCATTGATTTAAAATTCATGTTTATGTGTTCACATTTAGTCGTGCATTCTGTAAGCCCCCCTCGTACTTCATTTACTAACCCTCACAGTGAGAGGCTTCTGGGCTGCCAACAACTACCCATTTCTAAAACAATGCTCCAGCAAATAACCTTGTATCAGACCATTCATTGGCCAGTGGATTTCACCTCCAGTTTCACATATATAGGAACAGGTTTTCTGGGTATGTGCATTACTAATTTTTCTAAATATCACCAACTTCCCAAAGTGGCTTATTTATGTACATTTCTGATTTTAGTGACTAAGGATTCCCATTTTTCTATATCTTTTCAATGCCTAATGCTTTGCCAAGATAGACTTTCAATATAAATCATGACTTTGTTGGTTCACTCTGGCATGTCTATCTGGTCCAGCCATGTGTAGGTGGTAACGGATGGTGTCACCTGGAGCACACTTCTAGCAGGGACAGTGGGTAGAGAAGTTTCCTTGTAATAAGATTTGTGGATAGGGCAACACTAACTTTTAAATGCTCCTTTTGATTTCTTCCTCTTGTCCCTTTTCCTTCTTGGTTGATTGTTGGTGTATTTTATTGTCTTTTGTTTGTTTTGTTAGCATGATGGCATAAATATATTGTGCTCAACCATTTTGGAAGGGTAGACATATAGACTCTGACTAAAGAGATTGTCCATGCCAATGTTCACTTTCTGGTCCTTAACTGCTCTGTCTACAAGGGAACCCTGTGGCTTCCCTGTCAACAAGAGATTTTTTTTTAATTTTTTTATTAATTTTTATTTATTTCTGTATGTGTACGAATGTACTGTCTGCATGTAAGTCTGTGCACCCGTGTTGTGCAATGCCGCGGAGGTCAGAAGTGGGTGTCGGATTCCCCTGGAGCTGGAGTTCTCCTGGAATCTCCAGGGACAGAGTTTCAGACGGTTCTCAGCCGCCATGTGGGTGCTGGGGATCGAACCCGGGTCCTCTGCAAGAGCGGTCGGCACTCTTAACCGCTAGGCCATCTCTCCAGCCCCAACAAGAGGTTTTAAAACTGTGTGTGTCTCTCTCAGTGCTTCTGGCTGGGTACTTACAGCTCCCACCCCTCACCCCTTGCCCCAACTCACTGTCTTGCTGCTTCTTCCTAAAGACTCTTACTTCACTAAAGCTTTGGCTTCAGACCCAGCAACCGCAGAAGTTATTCTATGCCACTCCCACAGATGTGCCTCGTTAAGTTATCCTGTCTCTCAGGGCTTTTCCACAGCCATCACCTACCCTTTTTTGCATTGCAGAGATCTCTTTGTTTACCTTAATTGCTTCCATTCTTCAGGATAAGAAACCAAGCAGTTGAGAAAATCATCTTTCTGACACCAAAGCATTAGTGCCCTATAGTAATATGTGGATTGTAAACCTTTCTTGTGCTTTCCCTCCCCTATGTAAAATGCTGGGCTGTGTGGAATGGAACTACGAGCACTTGGAAGTACAAGTTACATGAAGAAAACCATCATGGACCCCGAGGCTAAGAGCAGATATTCCTTACATCAAAGATTATATGTACTAATTTTCTAAAGCTGACAGAAATGACTCTCTTTTATTTCACCCGTTTCTTATCATTCCATGATTATCAGAGGCACAGCAATCAAAGTCATTATTTCTATCAAGAAACTTTGCAGAGTTTACACCACTGAAAGTACTTTTATGAAAGTATGTCCTTTCAATTTCAACGGGCTTTTAAGTGTTTTGCAGAAATTCTCCACCTACTTCAATTCCCTCCTTGACCTTGAAAGAGTATCACAGAGCTCTGCTATTATGGAGGAGGAGAGAAATGCTTCTAGTTTTCCTCCCATTCCAGGAGTAGTTCTACTGTCCCAATGATGCATGTGGCTAAGGACTCCAGGCATGGTCCCTGCTACCTTGGAAACAGGACAGACAGGTTTCAGGGGCAGTGCTGGTACTAGGAAGTTTCTGTGGCCAGAACCAGGGTCTGCTCTGCAGTCTGCTCCTGGTGCCTTCTCAATTTATGTGAGTCTGTGCAGGGGCCATAGTCCCCACATTCCTGAGAATGGACTTCATTATACTGACAGGGATAGCCATCACCTATGGAAATTCAAGAAACTCAGAGAAATGATTAACCCGACTGTGCAAATCTCCCGATACAAATGGAACTTCTGATTTTCAGCTGACTTCCTTTCACTGAGAAAACAATTTTCATCAATCAAAAGTGACACACAGGGTGGAAGCATTAATGGAGAATCATAGTGTTTGTTCACAACATAGGCAGACTAAGAATTTATGATATAATTCATGTGTGTCATTTTATTTTATTTTATTTTATTTTATTTTTACTTTTCTGAGTCTGTATTACTCCATTTTTAAAATGTACCACATTTTCATTATTCATTCATCAGTTGAGGGACAATCAGGTTGTTTCCATTTCTTAGCTATTGTGAAAAGACCAGCAAAAAAAAAAAAAAAAACAAAAAAAAACCAAACATGGATGTAAGTATCTCTACAGTAGAAAGCATCTTTTGGGGTTATGCCAAGGAGTGGTATAACTGGATCATATGGTAGATTTGTTGCAAGTTTGTTTTTTTTTTTAATTTTTTTTAAATTTATTTCTGTATGTGTAAGAATGTACTGTCTGCATGCAGGTCTGTGCACCCGTGTCGTGCAATGCCGCGGAGGTCAGAAGAGGGTGTCGGATTCCCCTGGAACTGGAGTTCTCCTGGAATTGGAGCTTCAGACGGTTCTTGACCGCCATGTGGGTGCTGGGGATCGAACCCGGGTCCTCTGCAAGAGCGGTCAGCGCTCTTAACCGCTAGGCCATCTCTCCAGCCCATTGTTGCAAGTTTTTTAAGAGTTGTCCACACTGCTTTCCATAGTGGTTGAATGAGTTTGCATTTTTACCTGTAGTGAATGAGCATAACCCTTTATCCATATCCTCACCAGCATTTTTGTCATTTTTTCTTTTGATCCTTTTTTTTTTTTTTTTGGATAATCTTTTTTTAAATTAAAAAAATTTTTTAAGGGATTCACAATATAAGAGCACAGTTGTTTTCAGATCACATTAGTGTTGCTCAGTTTGCCATACAATTAGGTAATTGGTGCTAGCATCCACAGATGAGGGATACCATTCGTCATTTGTTTTTCTGGGACTGTGTTACTTCACTCAGCATGATGTCTTCTAGCTCCATCCATTTACCTGCAAAGCTCATGATGTCATCTTTCTTTACCACTGCATAGAACTCCATTGTGCAGATGTACCACATTTTCTCTATCCACTCGTCAGTTGAGGAACACTTGGGTTGGTTCCTGCTCCTTGCTGTGCTTCAGGTGGTCCGGAGAAATCCCCCTGTATATCATTTTAATACACAGCATTGCTCTTTCTAGCAGTGGCCTGGAAGTGTTGTTGGGAAGGGTCAAATACATAGACCACACGAAGTAGTTGCAGTAGTAGGACATAGAGCCCACTGTTTCTTGTTTTTGTTTTTTTTTTCGAGACGGTCTCCCTGTAACCCCAGCTGTCCTGGAACTCACTCTGTAGACCAGGCTGGCACAACTCACAAGTGCTAGGATTAAAGGTGTGTGCCACCACGCCTAGTTCACTGTTTTGTTTTTAACCCTTGATAAAATGATTGACAAAGCAAGCCATTTGAAAACTGCTACATTAAATCCATATTTCCAAGAGAAATCTGATAACTTTCTTCATTGTTTAGTAACAATCATAATTGCTAGTAACAATCACATTGCTAGTAACAATCACAATTATTGCAACTCTAAAAGATATGTTCTGGAATTATAACCTTTAGACATAATAATATATAATGTTGTTTAATATAATTGTATATTTATAGACAATATTTCTACAAATTAATAAATATTCATTAACTAGATGATTGGCACCATAGAAATCACATATTTAAAAAAAGATCTTTCCACTTGCCCCAAATACAGGACAATTTGAAATATATGGTAAGTTTCATTTGTGGTAAAGTATTATTTGTGAATTTTTAGACTAATTTAAGTGGGGGAGAGAATTAACTCTATCCAAACAAAATATTAAGGGCTATTTAAAACTTATAAAATATTTGCTCAATTTTATAAAAACCTGCATTGTTCATAGAAAATGTGATAATCATCTACTAAGCACAATAAACATAATCTTCAATTTATTTTACAATTTCCTTTCTGTCATCCAGGATCTGTGTCTTATGAAGGAAGAAAATGATGAAAAAAGTAGTTTCCTTCCAACCAGAATTTTGTTTGTTCTGTTTAGTTGCAGTTTGAGCCAACAAATCTAATATCTGGTATGCATTTTTATCTGAATACTACCAGTATTAATGAGTAAGTTATTATGTTTACATATGTGTACGTCCAGAAAATTTCAGCCAAATTCAAAGAGAATTAGCTCATTTGGTTGGTATGTGAACACACTCTTTAATCCCAGCACTCAGGAGGCAAAGGAAGGCAGATCTCTGTGATTTCAAGGGTAGCCTTGTCTACATAGTGAGTAGCAGGCCAGCCAAGGCTGGCTACCCAGTGAGACGTTATTTCAAAAAAATAAATAAATAAAGATAAAATCAAATAAATTACCTATTTAACATTTCATTTATTTCTTTAATTCTTGAATCTAGAGGACATAAAAGTAAAAAATGATGATAGGATCATAAAATGACTTCTACATTGAAACACATTTCAGAAAAGGAAGGACAATTTCTTTTCTTGGCTGAGGAAAAGGGGGCAAATGTCTGTTTTCTTAATCATAGATCCCTTCTACAATGAAATAGGTTTTGAAAAGACATTTTGAGCAGAGGGCCCGTATTTTCTGGACACCAGGTCACTGAAATCTGTATCACATGATACCTTTCCTTTCCAGCACCTCTGCTTCTGTTGGTAATCACTCCCACAAAAGGGCTGGGTGTGAGGCAGCAAGAAGGCATGCATGGTGTTGCCCTGGCACCTGCCACATCAGCTGCAGGGCACTTGAGGCCCGTCGGATTCTGGTGTGTCCTTCAGTACTATGACATCTGCATGCTTGGTTCCTAGGCTCTCCACACCGGGAACTAAGAAGGCAGACCTTCATTTTTAACGCGAGCCACTTGCAATCTTTTAGACTGAAGTCTGTCAGGACGGTCTACATTTTATTCCCCCCCCCACCCTTGGATGATGAGTGTGGGGCCCAGGTGCCAAGCTGTGGAACATAATTGTCTAGTGATGATGACATCTGGTTTGTTGGCACGCTTCTTCCAGTTTTTTCCCCTTAGTGAATAAATGATAGCTTAGAGCTGGGTAATAATAGAGCTTTGTCTTCTAGTATGTTTGGGCCAGACTTATTTCAAATTCATAAGCTCATGCTAGGATTAAACTATGAACCAATGACAAACAGGCTACGAAGTTATACTTCAGGAAATTTTGTTGCTGTAAAGTAGCCTGGAATGCATTGTTCCATTCTATTAATTATTTTTTCTCTATTTCCAAGGATGCAAAGGAAAGGATGATTTTTTACTCGTTATAAGCAAACAACAGTAACAACAACAACAACAACACATACATACACACACTATACAAAACCACAAAATCCTTCAACAGTGCTAATCCAAAGTAGGAAAGTTTCAGTTTCCTGGTGCAAACATTTACAAAGGATTTCTGAATTTCTACAAACACCTAGCTGTTTCACGCTTATTAACATAATGCATTCTCTATCTACAACACTTTTAGTCCAATAATCATTACTCCTATCATGTTCTAAAATTACCAAATCTGAGGAAAATTAGTGAGTGCATATAAAACAGTAAACAAAGTTATTATTTTAAAATAAAATTCAAAGAAATTTTAAGGGAGAGAAAATTCAAAGTGATAATTACTTCAGTTATAGAATTTTTGTCCCCAGTCTTTCTGGCTTTATGATATAAAGTCCATGCATTTAAAAATATATTTAAAACTTAATTTTTATTGTATGTGTGTATTTTGCCTGCTATATGTAAGCACACCATGTGTGTAGAGTGTCCATGGAAGCAAGAAGGGGTGATAGATCCCCTGGAACTGGAGAGACAGACAATTGCCAGCTGTGTTATGAGTGCTGGGAAACAAACTTAAGTCATCTACAAGAGTAGCCAGTGATCTCAAATGCTGAGCCACTTCTCCATATAGGTTTTTTTTTTTAATAAAGATTTCATTTATTTTATGTGTACAAGTGTTTTACCTGCATGTATGTTGGTATACTATATGCATGTCTGGGGCCTGCATAGGAGATTGGATCCCTTGGAAACCAGAGTTAAGGACAGGCTTTAGCTGCCATGTGGGTGCTAGGAACTGAATTTGGGTTCTGTGAAAGAGCAGCCAGCACTCAAGCTCCGAGCCATCTCTCTAGCCCCACACACAGTTCATGTATTTTTAAGGGAGAAAAACTATGCCATACAAAGTTTAATAATCGGCATCTTCTATTTACTCAAATAGTATGTTCACTGATTGATTCTTTATTTAAAAATGGATAAAATTATTTTAGAAATTATATCATATAACAATACTTATCAACAAATCATTTTTAAGAAGTTAAAGCCAGGGGCTGGAGAGATGGTTCAGTAGTTAAAAGCACTGCCTGTTCTTGCAGAAGAACCAGGTTTGGTTCCCAGCACCCGTGTGGTGGCTAACAACAGTTCCTAACTCCAGTTATGGCGGATCTCTCCCTTTTTTCTGTCCCCTGTGGTCATTGCATGCGCAGCTCTACTTACATACATGCAGACAAAAATATAAATAAATAAATAATTTAAAAATAAGTTAAGGCCAGGTGTGGTGGCGAACGCCTTTAATCCCAGCACTCAGGAGGCAGAGGCAGGCAGATCTTTGTGAGTTCAAGGCTAGCCTGGTCTACAGAGTGAGTTCCAGGACAGCTGGGGCTATGGGGAGACACTGTCTCAAAAAGACCAAAAAATAAAATAAAATAAAATAAAAATAAGTTAAAACCAGATACTTTAAAACATGTGAATACTACAAAGCTTGCCATTAATTCATACGTGTCCATGTTTGTCTAAATGTTATTTTTAGCAAATATTTATTATGCTCAATCTACAAAGCCTTGAAAACAAAGGTAAAGATTAGAAAGTTCAATAACCACTTCTAAAGCTTTTAGGATACTCTGTATGGGGTCAAGAACACGTTTTTATATTTAAAACAGGCCCAGACCTAAACTGGGGTGTAGTTATGGAAGCCCCTCTTAAAACGATGAAAAAATTTTCACAGGGAATAGTATAGGCTGAAGGAAAGAACAGTTAGAAGGTTGCAAGGAAGTAGTTGATAATTCCAAGGACTGCCTTGGTCATGAGTCTGGGAATGAAGAAGATGACTGTAGAATGCTACAGGAAAACAATGAATAACATGACCACTGGAAGCAATGGAAAAGAGAGAAATTTAAAGGGATTACAAGGGCTGGAGAAATGTCTTAGCAGTTAAAAACTCTGGCTGCTCTTTCAGAGAACCTAGGTTCTATTCCCAGCACCACACGGTGGCTAACAACTGTCTGTAACTCCAGTTCCAGGGGATCTGACACCCTCTTCAGGCTTCTGCAGGCATTGCAGGCACCTGGTGCACTTTCTTATATATATATATGCAGCCAAAACACTGACACACATAAAAATAATAAATAAAATGTTAAAAATAAAGGGATTATAAAAGGAACCTACTTTCAAAAAAGTTTAAAAAGAGAAGGTAGGTGGGGCACACTTTCAGTGCAGTCAGCAGGCAGAGGCTGGTGGATCTCTATGAAACCCAGGCCAACCTGGTCTACATGGTGAGTTCCATGCCAGCCAGATCTACATAAAGAGACTCTGTCTCAAGAAACAAGACAAGCTGGGCATGGTGGCACACACCTTTAATACCAGCACTTGGGAGGCAGAGGCAGGTGGATCACTGTGAGTTCAAGGCCAGCCTGGTCTACACAGTGAGTTCCAGGACAGCTGGGGCTACAGGGAAACCCTGTCTCAAAAAGATCAAAAACAAATAAACAAAACAAAACAAGACAAAACAAAATAGAACAAAGGAGGACAGGACATAGCAAAATTTTAGAATGACAATGACTGAAATTTCTGGGGTACCACAAGCCTGCTTATCAGAGTGATATACAAGAGGGGCATAGCTACGCTTCTAGGCACCCTTTTTTGATTGTCTTTTGGCCTTGGCCTCTGTGACCTCCTGAGGTGGCTGTGCTGAATCCCAAGCCTTCTTTCTGGAGGCTTTGCTCACCCATTCCTCTACTTCCATAGCTGCCTAGTAGCTCTTGGGCCTGGCTCTCCCCTCAGAGCTTGGTGGCTTCTCCTCCTGCCTCTCAATTGCTCTTCTCTGGCCCCTTCTCTTCTTCTCCTCCTGGAAAACACTTCTCTTCTCTGTGCTTTCGCCTGGTGACCTCCTACAATCTCAGGATTTTAGATACATCAGTGAAGTCAGACCCACACTGCATTCTTACACATGCCTGATAGATTGCTCAGCCAGAGTCCCCAGCATCTCAAGCTTAACTGGTTTGAAAAATAATTATTTTCACATCAGACCTGCTTGTGTTCTCTAACTCTTCTGTTGGTGTCACAGTCTTCCTCTCACAGTCCAGGGGCAGTGATTGATCATCTTGCATTATCCTCTTCTTTGCTGCCAGTACTTCAAGTTTCAAGCCAATTCTCCCCTTATGCTATCTTCCTTAGTCTCTGAGTACCACTGTGACTACTCTGTCAAGGCTTCTGCCAGTCTGTTCTCTCTGACTCAAACATCCCTCCCAGACTGAATGATATGAATACCGCTGATCTAGTATGCAATATCAATTTTATTCAATCAACAACTTTTTTTAATCAAGTGTCTGCTTTATGCTAGCCAATGCTCAGTGTGGACAAAGAGAGAATAAAGTCTTTAAAATTTGTAAAGGAGTCTCCAAAATATGTATAAAAATGCCACAATAAAACCTTTACACTGTATGCTACAAAATGAATAAATAGGAATTTTTTTAGCATCTTCAGCTTATGATTTATTTTTTAAATTATTATTATTTCCTTTATTAGGCTGAAAGATGTCATGTATTCCTTAAGGAACTGTTTGAAGGCTCCTCCTTGGCAAGCCCAAACAACCATAAGTCCTGCCCTTGTGCTCCAAACTGGGGTTTTCCTTTCCTGTGGTCACCAAATGAGGTCCAGTAAGCACCATGTCCTGTCTTGATCTTCTTGTACTGGTCTCCATGATACAGCTTAGGTAGTCCAACAATGGCAGTGTATACTCTGAAGAGGCTGAAACCCCAGTAGTTGTTCAGTGCACAAGCTGGTTGTCTCAGCAGTCCCCATCTGGCACTGAAAGTTTGGAGGATTCTTAGAGAGACATGAGTCTTCAGTCCATATCGGAAAATTGAAAAGCTGTCTCATGTCTTTGAAGGATGGCAAAAGCAGTGGCAGCCATAGGGTAGCTGCACTATAAATAGGAATATTTTTTAAAAAGGAGTCTTATGAGTTTTTCAAAGAAGATTTTGAATTCTTAATCTGTTAATTTCATAGATGAGAAGACTAAGAATTAACATTTATTTGTAGAAAAATAAATGTAGTAAAAGTAAATGTAGTTTAAAAAGTAAAAATAGGAGCTGGAGAGATGGCTCAGTGGTTAAGAGCACTACCTGCTCTTGTAAGGGACCAGGGTTTGATTCCCAGCATCCACATGGCAGCTAACAACAATCCTTAACTCCAATTCCAGGCGCATCTGATGCCCTCTTCTGACCTCAAAGGGTATTGCATGACACATATGCACCAACCTACCTGTAGACAATACATTCATACACATAAAATAGAAATAATAAATAAAATATAAAAGTTAGTAACGTGTGAATGGCAATATTTGTAAAAACCGGATGCAAGATTATGATTGCTTATAGATTCTACTTCCTTGAGCATTTTTTAAGAGTATGATGTATTATTAATGAAATAAACATTAAATTCAGGATCAAGTAAACCACACTAAGACTCTCCTGATCAGCTGTCAGTGTCTGCGCTGCTTCCACTGGTTTCTACGCTGGATCTGTGTCTGCAGGGATCTCTTGGTATCTGCTGTAGGCAAACATTTCTATTTTCTTTGCCTATTAGTAACCAGAGGAGGATGTGGATATTTCTCAAAGGGAAATGAACTGCTTTAAGATTCTGTTTTAAAACCCAAAATTGTTGGTTTAAATGTTGTTTTGAATAGTTCATTATTTAGAATATACTTCTGCTTTCAGAGAATGCCGAAGCTCTGCATCAAAGGCTGCTGACTACACAAGTGCAAGCCAAGTGTTGATTCCGAGGAGAGGGGAAGGCCTCCAGCTAGATAACGAAGCAGCCTGCTAGCAGCTTCCTGATGGGAAAAGTGATCAAGGTCTCACCTTTAGTCAAACAGCCTATTTGATTTCTCTCATGCTCTATCAGAAAGCTCTTGTAGCAGGAGGGTACTAGAGAAAGAGCTTGCCTGGGTTTGTCATCAGGTCGGGGCTGACATCCAAGTCTATTCACTTACTGGGCTCATGACATCCAACAACTCAAACTTTGGGATTTCAGTTTTCTCACATGAAAATAGAAACAACACTTGCCTAGTTCTCACAGTTGCAAAAAACTTCAGATTATGTCAAAGAGCACATTGACCAAAATACTCTAAATTATTTATGCAAACATTAACTAATAACAGAAAGGGAGTAGAAGAATCAAAAGCTAGCATTCTTAGTTAAATATATATCTAGGGACTGGAGAGATGGCCTAGCGGTTGAGAGCGCCGACGCTCTTGCAGACGACCCGGGTTCGATCCCCAACACCCACATGGCGGCTAAGAACCGTCTGTAACTCCAATTCCAGGAGAACTCCAGTTCCAGGGGAAACCGAGACCCTCTTCTGACCTCCGCGGCATTGCACGACACGGGTGCACAGACCTGCATGCAGACAGTACATTCATACACATACAAAGATAAATAAAAAAAAATATATATCTAGAAACAATTCTGACAAATAATGCATGAAGAACAACAAGAAAATTCATAATTGTACTCAAGCATTTATTTTCGCCCTGATCAGGAGTCAGTTTTTCACAGTGAATTCCAACTTACACATATGCTGTGCTTTGAAATCCCTTTATAAATTAGCCTGAAACTTGCACAATGCTTTCCTATATAGAAATGTTATTGTATATGAGATAGGTCAGTGGTTAAGGGCATACCGTTATTTCAAACACTCCACATTTGTTTCTGAGTACCCACATCATCAGCTCACAATTATCTGTTACTCTAGCTCCAGGGGATCTAATGCCTTCTTCTCACCTCTGAGGGTACCTACACACAGATGCCCCCTCCCAGATACATGTAAACATAAACAAGAAATTAAAAGGAGAAGGAAAAAAATGCTACCAGCAGTGTGCTATTTCCTTGTACACTTAAGACTTCTCAAAGGAAATGAATGTCAAGCTTTGGCAGTTCCTGTGGGATGCTGGTCAGTGTCATTTGCTGTTCTTTTCAGCATGGATAGCATCATGGAGCCTCAGGTAGTGGCTGTGTTTTCTCCCCATACCCAGCACACGATCAGAGGGAACTGCTGCTGTTTGGGGATCTCGGCATGCCTGCCCGCCCTTCACTCAGCTTATGTTGGTACAGTGCTCCCAGATCTTGTACTCTGCCTATCCATTACCACTGGTTCTTCACCTATGGGTTTAACTATAGGAAAAACGCTGTGTCTGCAATGAACATGTGCTGCCTTGTAATTATTCTGCCATAACAGATGCATGAATTCATATTTCTGGTGGACATGTGTAAATTAGAAGTTCTTACATAATATGCTGTCACTTCAGATTCTTATGTTGTTTTACTAGAGGGAATAGTTTGGCTTTTTGTATGAAAAAGCAAATGAAAACCACATTTGTTCATCTCAGCTAATTTGGGCTAAATTGAAAGGTATCATTTTGATGGCTATAATACAAGAGAATGACGTACCGTGATGCAATAAATGAGTTTGTTTTATCTATATGGATTTTATTGTCTTAAGTCAACAGATGAAGAAAAGTCTGTGAAGACTCTGTATCATTAGGGCTAGCTGGACCAGTATTCTGAGCTTGAATTATATTAATAGATAAATGGGACAGCCTCCCAATCTCTACATTCCAGAGTGGTTACCAGGCTGCTATCTGAAGTTGTACAGTTTGCATACTAAGCATAGACAGTGCTCCTGGGTGTTGGTGGCATTGAAATCCACTCAACTACCATTGCAAAGAGCTGGGTTGTGAAGAAATATACCTTGACATTTTCACTAAAGTGCTGTATATGCTTAGCCACCGCCCTCTTTAGGTATTATTAGATGTTATATTGATCCACCACTACCTAGAAGAAAAATATTATGGGTAGGGAATATTCTAATGGAATTAGTGGACCCAACTCCATTAATCTTTGTTTATTCTACATAAAGTTGACACAATTTTTTACATGGAAAATGGTGGGGAGTTAATGGCTGCTGAGTATCTCTGATTTGGTTGGCATTGTGCTGCTCTGCTGAAGATGATTCTCTGAATCATCTTGATCAAAATGGTTAAAGGCAGTAGAGAGGAATGCAACCAGCTCAAATTACTTCTCTTTTAAAAAAAATTAAAAGAGTTTATTTTATGAGTGTTTTGTCTGTGTATGAGTAAATACACCACATGCATGCAACATTCACAGAGGGCATTGGATCCTCTGGAACTGAAGTTACAGACAGTTGTTAGCTACTATGTAGGTGCTGGAAACTGAATCATGTCCTCTCCCAGTGCTCTTAACAACTGAGCCATCTTGCCAGCCCTTTAATGACTTTTAAGGACCTTCAATTATCATACTGTTTGCCACAGACTTAGAATACTTTGTTTATCAAAATAGTTCTGTGGAAGGATTAAGAATATCTACATCTGATATATGAGCTATTGGGAGGTAGGTGACTGGTAGTATTTACCAGGAGACTTACTCCTAGATTCCATCCATGCCTCCAGACCTACAACCCTGATTAAAAGACAGTGAGAAGTCAATGAAAAGCCATTAGTTGAGCCTTGCAGTAGGATGTGAAGGGGCAAGGAGGGGATACTGCTGTTGGGAGAGAGTCTGAGATGAGGAAGACATTAATCTTTGAAAGAAATTGAAGTTAAGAGAAATAAAAGTAAACTAGAATAAGCAATACAAGTAAGTAAAAGAGGAAAATAGGCAAAATGTTTTTAATTTATATTTTTATGTTTTAAAATATTTTATTTTTATTTTATGTGTATGAATTAACATCCACAGTATATAGACTACTTAAAAAAAAGAAGTAAACAAACAAATGACCTACTCAAAGGATAGAGTAAAGAGCTGAACAGAGATTTTAAAAAGTGTTCAACATCATTAATAATTAAGGAAATGCAAATTGAAACCACTGTAAGATATCACATCACTCCAGTAAGACTGGCTAGGGTGAAGAAAACAAAAGATACCAAATGCTGGAGAGATAGTGGGGAAAGGGGAACACTCATCCACTGCTGGTGGGAATGTAAACTCATACAGCCACTATGGAAAGCAGTGTGGAGAACCCTTAAAAAAGACTCAAAATGAGCCTACCACCTGACCCAGCCATAACACTCCAGGGTATATGCCCAAAGACTCATCCTACTGCAAAGATACATGCACAGCTATGGTTACTGCAGCTCTCTTCACAATAGCAAAGATCTGGAACCAACCCAATGCCCCTCAACTGAAGACTGGATAACAAAAATGTGGTACATCTACATAATGGAATTCTTTGAAGTGGTAAAGAAAGATGACATCATGAACTTTGCAGGTAAATGGATGGAACTCGAAGCCATTGTGCTAAGTGAAGTAACACAGTTCCAGAAAAAAAAAAAGGCAAATGGTTTCCCTCATTTGTGGATGGTAACACCAAATCCCCAGTTGGAAGGCAAGCTGAGAAACTTCATTATTATATTTCTTTGTACCTGAAAGCAACTGTGCTGTTTTAATGTAAATCTCTTAATGGGCTCTAGAATTAACCTACCACTTATATTCACACATTGTAATTACCACATATGGGTGGAAGATATGTATTCATATTCTAGAGTAATATAAAATTAAAGGAAAAAGAAGATATATACAAAATTTCAATAAAAATAAAAAAAATTATTTTTATTTTTTGTGTATGAATAGTCTTGCCTATATCTCTATATATCTATCTATAATCTATCATATCTATCTCTTCGATCGACTCATTCCCTTTTAATGTTGCTCATATGTACATGTGTTTAGGGCTGACCACCTGAGATTAGATAACCTATAACCTATCATGGAGCACTTACCTGGAGAAAATTGATTCTCCTTCTCTCAGCAGCATTGATGGGTTATAGCTTTCCATCTAGTGGTAGGCCTATCCATGTTGTCATGGTGTGCTGGATAGCTTTAGTGTCAACTTGACACACCTGGGTTGAGGGAGCCTCAATTGGCTCCATTGGATTGGCCTGTGGCCACATCTGTGGAGTATTGTCTTGATGGCCAAGCAGTGTGGAAGGGCTCAGCCCACAATGAGTGGTACCACCCTGGGCAGGTGGTTGTGTATGGTATAAGAAGGCAGGCTGGGCATGAGCCAGAGGAGCGAGCAAGCCAGTGAACAGTACTCCTCCATGGCCTGTGCTTCTGCTCCTGCCTCCAGGTTCCTGCCCTGAGTTCCTGACTTGGGCTCCCTAAGTGATGAAATTTATTCGGCTTACATCTCCTGTGACCCAGGAGATGTAAGCTGAATAAACCCTTTCCTCCCCAAGTTGGTGTCGGTCAGAGTGTTTTGTCACAGCAATGGAAGACAGACTAGGACACAAGGTCATCAGATTTTGTTTAGGCAACCATCCTGTTAAGGTTTCATGGTGCAGTTTACCAGCAGGCACCCAGTCCTCTGGCTCTGACAGCCTTTCTGCCTCCTTTTCTACAATATTCCCTAGGTCTTAGGCATACGGATTTACTGCAGAGGTATCATTTGGGGGTGGGCACCCCACAGTCACTTATTCTCTACATTTTTGACTGATTGTGAATCTCTGTAATAGTCTCCATCTCTTGCAGAAAGAAGCTTCTTTGATAAGGTGTGAGAGCTGTACTCATCTCTGTGTCTAAGGATAAGTATATAGAATACAGTTTAGGAAAGGGGTTCTCCTCTAGGGTCTATGACTCTCCAGCCATGGATATTTGGGTAGATTTACAGTTCCAGGCAAGAATTTCCTCCTACTGAGTGGCATTAATTAGACAGACAGCCGATGGTTACTTCCAAGATGAAAGGGCTACTACTGCACCACTGGGGATATTTCTAGGCTGGACATTGCTGTGATTCATAGGCTTTACAGCTGGGGCAGAAACACTCTGCTCTGAGTCCAAGGAAAGGCAACTTTTCCTCAGAACTCCTTGTACAAGTGTCTTGAAAAGGAGGTCCTATGAAGGTACAGGGGAAGCCAGGGGTTAAAATGGGACACATTCAATTTGAACGGGGAACATGAGGCCAGCCATCCAAAGGAACATGTGCACTGAACAATGAGATTATCTTTTTAAGACAGGATAGGAGCTGTAGCAATGTTCACTTGACCTAGGAGGTTCCAGTGTGCTTGTTTTCATCAACATGATCATGAATGGAACATGTGCCTAGATCATCATGGACTCATGCGAGTCCCCCCAAATACAAGGAATCAGCATTCGCAGTGTGAATTGGGCTCACTTTAAAATACATTTGATTAATTTTGAGTTGAATTCCTCCAACCAAGTTCCCAAGTACTGTTACCTTCTTCATTTTCCTGCATGCCCCTTCATCACAACACCACACTGTTGCTAAGCATTTATTTATGATGACTTGATTGGTGTTCTTCCCACTAGAACCAAGCTCTGTGTGGGCAAGGATAATTTGACATGTTTACTATCATTTCTCCAGCCTGCCACAGAGCAGAGATCCAATGTTTATTGAACAAAAGCAGCAAATAAACAAGCAAATGAGTTCGGCTAAAGGAATTAAATTATGGATTTAGAAATTTCACAAAGACATTATATTAATGAGTTAGAAGCATTAGCTGGGCAGCTCAGAGAAAAATGAAGGGGAGTGGAAATTTAAATATGAATAGAAGGGCTGGAAGGAGGGATGGCTTACGAGCCATTGGTTAAGAGCATGAACTCTTCTTTTATAGGACCTGGGTTCAATTCCTATCAAACAAGTCAGGGAGCTGACAGCCACCTGTAACTCCAGCTTCTGGGGTATCTGACACCTCTGGATTCTTTGATAACCTGCACTCACACACATATGTCCACACACAGACAAACACACATACACATTTTTAAATAATAAAAACACATTTCAAAAAAGCTTGAAAAGAAATACTAAAAAAAAAATTCCAGTGCACCAAGGGACACTGGCTAGAAATTCTTGTCCAAGTAGGACTTAACGTGACAGAAATACCTGAAATCTGGTGGGGATGCCTAGTGGAGGAAGGGAAGAACGGGGTCTAAATTTGATTAAGATGTATTATATTAAATGCATAAAACTCAATAAAATATTAAAAATGAATAAAGGAACCTTTGATAAACTGCGGCAATTGCCTAGGCCGAACTGACTTCTTAGGCATTTTTAAGATTTATTTTATTTTTTATGTGTGTGTATATATGTCTATGTATGTTCTCTGTATGTTCTCTCTCTCTCTCTCTCTCTCTCTCTCTCTCTCTCTCTCTCTCTCTCTGTACCCAAAGAGGTCAGAAGAAGACATCAGATCTCCTTGAGCTGGAGTTATAGGGGATTATGAATCCCCCAATGTGGGTGCTAAGAACTGAACTTGGGTCCTCTGAGAAAGTAGCAAGCACTTTTAACCACTGAGTCATCGCTCTAGCCCTCCATTTGCTTTTATGAACAATGGGTTACTCATGAACTGTATGTTCTAAACAACGGCTTTGCTAATGGGTGAAAGGCTTTTCACTGTGTCGGTGTTCATGAGACCTAGATTTTTCCTATCTTTCCTTCCATCCCAGCATCTGTCTTTCCATCCATCATGTCTCCATGGCTTTATCTTTCTTTCAACCCTTCCATCCATCAACTCTTTAGGTTGTCCTCTTCATCCACCCTTCCCTGTTCCATCCACCCACCCAATATCCCTCTGTTCTTCTGCAGCAAATGTTGATCGTTGAAAAGCAGCAGGTATGGATACCAAACCTGCATTTAAATGAGTCATTTCAGGAAAGTTAGAGAATGTGTGATTGTATCACTTAACTCTGGTCCTAGTAGCCATCTAGTTAGTTTATCATATTGTAGTTCAAATTACTACAAATAATAGTGTAGTTTGAAGTACTAAAATATTCAGCTATAATAATTAAGCTTAATTTAATGCTGCTTTCTGTTTACCCTTTGTACTGTTCGTATAAATTATGGAAGCTGTCATTCCAGTTTCTGAAGGGACATTAAATTCATCCTCATCCTGATGAAAAGACAACTTTTTGTTATTCATTTTACAGACTTTACCCACTGTACAACATTTGAGAAGTGCACTTGTTTTCATTACTAAGGTCATGGGCAGAAATAATTTCTTCCTTTTATCTTGTGCTGTATAGTTTCAAAGTCCCTATTTTAGATCTGTCATTCTTGGTTTGCAATTAAAAGCCAACCTCAGTGTTTGTCTCAGGTAACCACCCCCACCCCTCCTGGGACATGCCCTAGTGCTGTTTTCATTAACTTTCCCCTGGTGTTTGTTTAGATACTCAGATGATGATGAAGTGGATGTTGTTCTCATTATTCCTGCCTCAGGATGTGGTGGTCCACCATCTGCATATGCCGTGTAAGTGATCATCTTGGCACTGACCCATACGCCACCTTTGTAGTCATGAGTATTCCATCTGAGAGGTGCCATCTGGTTTTCACACAAGCGGGTGGAAAAGTGGGGGTCTGTGTTTCACGCAGAGATGCATGTTCAGAGAAAAAAAAAACTGAACATTTTCCACTCTCGCTAGGGACAAAGTATCAGCTGTTTTGTTCTTTATATCAAATTTCCTCCTGGCTTCCACCTTCAGTGGTACAGCTCTGTTTCCCCAGACATATTAAAGAGTCTTCTGCACTCTACCAGGTAAGGCTGGGCTGAGGCTGGGCAGAAGGAGGAGAGGAGGGCAATGCACCAACTACAGAGCTAAAGATGTCTCAGGATGTAGCCCAATGTACTGATCACGACTGCTGGATTTTCAGATGCAAGATTCTTCACAGTTACTGCCTTCATTTGT
This sequence comes from Rhizomys pruinosus, assembly GCA_009823505.1. Lineage (NCBI taxonomy): Eukaryota > Metazoa > Chordata > Mammalia > Rodentia > Spalacidae > Rhizomys > Rhizomys pruinosus. The sequence goes on from VZQC01001366.1 coordinate 2,102,844, forward strand.
TAAGGCTTTATTCAGAAGTCATTTCAAACTACAGAATTGTATGAATATCAATATACCTGTCAACTAGCTTCATTAATGGCTAAACTTTTAGTGCATTTGTTTTATATATTTTCATCCTGAACAATTTGGATGATAATTTTTAGAAATTGTGCTTCATGTACCTATAAATGAATCCATGCAAATTTCATAAGATCAAGATATTCTTTTACATACCATAATTATCAAGTTCAGGAGATGTAGGATCGATATAATACTATAATCTCAATAGGATTTATAATTTATGCCTGAAAGCAAATGCTGCTGACGTTATAAAACTCTGTCATGTCATCTTTTATTTGTACAGCTTCTCTTGTCAGGTGTTCTGTTCTAAGAGAACTCGGTAAGTTTGATGCTCCATGCACTTAGAGCAGTTTATTACATAGAGTAATGAGAAAGCACAGAAGAAAATGGAACATCGCACTGTATACTTGACTCCTTCCTTTTTTTCTACCTAATGTTTCTCGGATTTGGATACATCCATTTTATGTATATGTGTGTTTTGTCTGCATGTATGTAAATGAACCAAGTGTGTGTAGTGTCCACAGAGACTGAAAGGAGGCATTGGATCTCCTGCAACTGGAGTTAGAGATGGTAATGAGCCAGCACATAGGTTATGGGAGTTGAACTCAGATCTTCTGCTAGAGCAGCTAGTACTTTTGACCATCTCTTCAGCCCAGAAAGGCATCTTCTACTATCATCTTTTCTATTATCAATCACAAAGAAGGGAGCTAGCATATGTAAAGATCTGGCAATGAAAACACTGGAGAAGCTTCCTCTGAGGGGTGCATATATGTTCTCACCTCTTCCTGTTTCCTTGTGAGTGTCAGTTTCTTAATGCATTCAGCTTCATAACTTCTGGTCTATTTGCACCATTGATTTTTTTTTTTCTTGCTTACTAATTTCTAAAAAGGTTTTGAAATTACAAAACATAATGATTCACCCTGAATATTATTTTTCATGTTTGTTTTGTCCTGACAATAACTAGTCTCATATTTGTAAAGGATGTTTTCCTCTAAAATACATTTTTTAATGGTAAAACACTGAGATTGAAGACCCCAATTGGCAGAGTAATTAGTTGGTCAACTGTTTTTTTTTTTAATCACACAAATTGCTTTTCTGTCAAGTGACAACAAATGTAATTTGAACTGAGATTAATTACATAATAATTATGCTTAGCATAATTGGTTAAATAGAGGAATTTCTTATGAAATTGTAGATTCTTAAATTTATACAAATAAGACCAGATGGTGAACAGTTAGTTTTAATTAAATTAGGTTTGATAATTATAGATGATTAATTTTAGATTTGACTCAGATTAGGAAGAATATATTAAGGGAATTATTCCTAGTTTTCTAAGACAAGAACATATTATGATACTTATAAGCCCTGATACCTGGGATAACATTAATAATCTCTTAATTTTACTTTAATAAATAAGATGTTAGAAATGTTACTAAGAAAAAAGCTAGGTGACTTTCCTTAGACATCTTTAAAATTCAACCAGATACTATGTGCATAAAGGTTAGTTGATTTGCTTTATAGAGGTGGGGTCTTGGTGGGGAGGAGGGTGAACCAAATGACTTCTTAAAGGGGTTTCTAATTTTAAAGGGGTGACTAAGCTGTCTTCATGGAATTAGCATGTTCTATGTATCAGAAAGTAGAAATGATTTCAGAAAATTACATCAATTCACAAAAGCAAACACTGTAGAGGTAGGATTTTTCATTTTCTTTTTGTTGAGAGATATTTTCACACGACTTATATGAACTTGGGTGCAGGAGTCTGTGAATTGCTTCCAATCACAGGAGCCATTCACCACTCACCTGTGAAAAATTCTGAATCTAAAAGTTAGGGAAAAGAAGAGCTTGGGCCCTGGAGGGACTGCCTCACACCAGGTAAGAATCATTTTCCCTCTGCATTTGGTTTTTGATTGTTCGTTGTTTTATTCATTTACTTACTTATCAAATATTTATCATGTGCTTAGCTCCATATTCGAGATGCAGCTTATTAGGAATCTGCTTTCAAAGTAAGACTGCAAAAAGAGCTCAATTGCTGTAATTTGACTGTCTCTAGATGAGCCCAGCAGCATCTCTCTGCATTTTCTATTCCTCTAGCAGGCTCACAAAGCTTAGGTCTATCCCCAGATTGACCCCATGATTAAGTGGTTTGAATCTTCAATGGCTCAAACAGAAGAACATTGGTTGAAGCACAATTTCCAGATGAAAATCCATTCTCAAAGCCATATGCATGTGATCTATGTGTGGAGAGACTGGGTGGGGTGGGAGGCTGTTTGGGGACGAGCTCACCATGGAGGATGGGGAACTAGACCCTGGCCAGGGACCTTGGCTGCTGCCATAATTCAGCTTGAACACTATACTAGTAGTCTCTCTCTCTCTCTCTCTCTCTCTCTCTCTCTCTCTCTCTCTCTCTCTGTGTGTGTTTGTGTGCATGTATATTTGATGTGGTTGAACTCAGGGCCGTGCAATGCTAGGGAAATGCTATGCCACTGAGATACATCCTCAGCCATGTAATCATTTTTGACTTGGATGAGATGAGATGCCCGAAAACAGTTAGCTTTCCATTTGGGGTGTAGATTTACTAAACCCACCACATTACACACCAGAGTAATACTACATGAACCTGAATTTTGAACAAAAGGGTTGGATTTCTTTCTTTGGAATAAAAATTTATTTAATTTTTAATTTTATGTATATGAATGCTTTTCTTATGTGTATAAAAGTGAATCCGTATTGTGCAAGCCTGTGGAGGCCAGAAAGAGGATGTCAGTTTCCTGAGAACTGAAGTTACAGATGGTTATTAGCTAGCACATGGGTGCTGGGAACTGAACCTGAGTCTTCTGAAAGAGCAGCCAGTCTTCTTAGCTGCTGAACCATCTTTCCAGACCTGAGAGTTGTGTTTTTCTCTTTCTTTCTTTCTTTCTTTCTTTCTTTCTTTCTTTCTTTCTTTCTTTCTTTCTTTCTTTCTTTCTTTCTTTCTTTCTTTCTTTCTTTCTTTTCTTTCTTTCTTTCCCTTCCTTCCTTTTCTTTCTTTCTTTCTTTCTTTCTTTCTTTCTTTCTTTCTTTCTTTCTTTCTTTTTTCTTTCTTTTATTTTTGGTTGTCTTAAAAGATAGAGTCTCCCTGTAGGTGTAGCTGGTCTGCTCACTGTGTATACTAGGCTGGCCTTGACCTCACAGAAACCTACTTGGCTCTGTCTCCAGAGTGCTGGGATCAAAGGCATATACCACTATACCCAGCTAAAAAAAGTTGGATTTTTTTTTTAATTACTTCTTTCTTTTTTTCATTTTTTAACAATACGTAATAATTTATGAGTACAAGCATCCTTCATGTACAAACCACATTTTTTGCAAGCAGTTGTGCCCAAAACCCACACAGCCCATGGGTTCCCACCATCCAGCTGGGGGGGCTTTTATGTTCAAGCAAGTTGATCAGATGTGTGTCCAGACTATATTGCTAAGTTTCACCATTCACCCCAAGCGTTCAGCCTTTACATTCTACCGTGCCCCCGCTTCTGCAGATTGTTCCGATAGGTTAGAAAAGGGGCACAGGTGGATGAGGAACAAAAAAATTTAATTTTCATTTCGAGTATATGAATGCTTGTCTTATGTATATGAAAGTGAACCCATATTGTGCAAAGCCTGTGGAGGCAAAAAGAGGATGCCAGTTTCCCTGGGAACTGGAGCTAAAGATGGTTATTAGATAAAACCATGGGTGCTGGAAACTGAACCTGAGTACTCTCTAAAAACAGACAGTGCTCTTAGCTCGGAAACCATATTGCAAGAAGGAGAGGGGGAGATGTAACTGGAGGGAGTGATGTAGGGTAGGGAGGGACTGGAGGGAGTGAGGGCGGTGTCGTGGGGCGGGCGGGCTTTCGTGAGTTGAGGATGGATGTTGGTGTGGGATGGGAGGGAGGGATGGAGGTGCGGAGGTATTCGGGATTTATTGATGGCTGGATGGAGGGCGGTCGTTTCGGGATGTCTGCAGCACTTCCTGATCTTCACTCGGTCCTCCCTCCCTCCCTCCCTCCCTCCCTCCCTTCCTTCCTTCCTTCCTTCCTTCTCTTTCTCTTTCTTCTCTCTCTCTCTCCTATGTAACTAAGGCTGATCTTGAACTTGCAATCCTCTTGACTCACCCTCATGAATGGTGCTATTATAGGCTTTGTGACACTTGGTTTGTGCACACTATTTTGTAACCATATTTTTTCTCCTTGGATCAAATCTTGTGTTTGTCCCTCTGTGTCAGTTTGTGTGCTTTACAACAGTCACTCTTATGGAAAGAGGCATAGATGATCTTTGCTTTATTTATTCAGTTCCATATTTTTCATATTAGAAACCGTATTTTAATTTATTTAGCCTCATAAGCTCCACTTGTCCATTGCTGGTAAATTTCTGCCCAGAGAACAAGTTTTTGATCTGCCCCTCCCTCTAGGTAGTGTTCATGAAAAGAGTAGATCTGAATTCTGATGCTTCTCTCTTGACTTCATCTCTTCTTGTATATGTTTAGTTGAAAAACAGGGTACATTTTAAGTGTTCCCTATTGATGACATAAAATATATCTTAATTTAATCAGTAAGTTATATGAAAAGTCACAGAGAGTAATAATACTGAAATTTTGTTTTAGTATGTGTTTGAAAATCCTAATGGTTCAAAATCCCAACTAACTGTTACAACTTCTAAAAATTTGATCTCCCAGGGATTACCCTAATTCATTCAGCACAGAATCTCTAGGTAAAGGTAAAAATACCTCTGACAGGTATTGTCAAACTTACCAAGTAATTACCATGTACAGACACATTTGGAGAACAGCTGCTTCTATATTGGGTCTTCCTTTTTACTCTGAACTTTAAAAAATTTCATTGATTCTTTGAGAATTTCATATAATGTTTTTAACTTTTTAGTTATTCTTATTTCATGTCTATTAGTGTTTTGCATGCATCTATGTAAGTGCCATGCAATGCCCCTGAAGGTCAGAAGAAGGTGTTGGATCTCTGACCTGGAGTTACACGATGGTTATTAGCCACCATGTGTTTGTTGGGAACTGAACCATGGTCCTTTGCGAGAGTAGTCAGTGCTCTTAACTGCTGAGCCACCTTTATAGCACCCTCACACACTGTGTTTGACCATATTCAGTATCCTTTCAATCCCCCCTTTCTTTACTACCTCCACACAGACTGAGTGCCCTCACTTATTATTTTTATTTTTCTTAAAAGCTTATGAGGCTAGTTTGTATTCTCCAATGCACTTGGTATAGGTTCTTCCCTTGGAGTTTGGTCAACCTACCAGGTGTTGCACCCTTAAAGAAAATTGACCCCCTTCTCCTAGCAGCTGCCAATTGCCAACACAGGTTCAGCTAGGGTTGGGGTTTCTGTACAGCAAAGGACACCATCATTAGAGTGAAAGGCAGCTTACAGAATGGGAAAAAATCTTTACTAGTTATACATGTGACAGAGGGTTAGAATCTAGACAGAGTTCTCAAAAGATGGAATTCAAATGTCTGACAAATATTTAAAATCATGTTCAACATCTTTAGCCATCAGGGAAATACAAATTAAAATTACTTTGAGACTTCATCTTACCCCAGTCAGAATGGCTAAGATTAAAAAAAAACAAATGATGACAACGGCTGGAGAGGAAGACTGAATCAATGCTGCTGGGAATGCAGACTGGTACAGCCACTACGGAAATCTGTGTGAGAGTCCTCAAGAAGCTAAGAAATGGACCTACACCACATATTCCAATCCTATACAAATGCCTCTATATCCTGTTACAGAGATAGCTCTTCATCTATACTCGTTGCTGCTTTATTCACAATGGCCACCAAATGGAAACAAACTAGATGTCCATGGATGAATGGATAAAAAGTGCATTTATACAATGGAATAAAACAAAATTATGAATTTCACAGGTAGGTGGACAGAGCTAGAAACAGTTGTCTTCAGTGAAGTAACCCAGACCCAGAGCGACAAAATTCCCATGTTGTCTCTCATAAGTGGGTGCTAGTTTTGAATAGGTGTGTTTCAATTGGAAAATCCATAGAGGTCAGGAGACTAATAATGGGCCATGGGGATGTGTTATGGGAGGGGATAAAGAATTCAGTGATCTTTTCTGAACTTTTAAATATTACAATGATCTGAATAACAGTTATCAGATAGAAAGGGAATCCATCAAGGATGCAGTCTCTTCTCCTGAAGCCAAAAATGAGGATTCAGGTGGCTCTGAGATCCAGGAGATAAAGCTTTGCCTTGCAGAAGGAGCAAGCTGCATTTCTGATGTGACAATAGTGACAGTGGTTGGGTCCCATGGTCAGGGAGTCACTGAATGCCACATCTCTGGAAGACACACACTGTGGTTGTTCCAGGCAGAGTCACAAGGGAAAAACTCACATCTGGAATGTGACCTCTTAGTGGCGGTCCAGCACAGCCTCCTAATGCTGTGAACCCCCAGGGAGAAGTTATTAGTGTCTGTGTGCTTCAGTATATGTAAAATGCAGATAATACCACACACCTCCCTTTAGGTAGGGAAGAATAGAGCATGAAATTGTAAGTCAAATGTCTTTGAAGAAAGAACCTAGCACTCTTCAAAATAAAATGACAGTGATCCTCAATCAGTGATTGGGACTGAAGACACCTCTCCCAGGGATATGTGGTCTGTCTGAAGACACTGGGGCCATTAACCTGACACTGGAAGGGGTGAAACTAACATCTAACATGTAGAGAGCAGGGATGGTACTAAGTACCCTCCGGTGCAAAGACAGCTTCTGCTACACAGAATGACAGTATTTGCCTTCTCTGTCAATAGTATTGAGGTCAAGATATCCCACAGTGAATGTTTGCTACTTAACAATTCAGATGTGAAGAAATTGAACTGTTTACTAAGGCACGCAGCTGGTGGGACTAAGGACTTGAACTCAAGTTGGAAAATGCAGAGTTGTGCTTCTGATGCTGTAAGGACACAGCTAAAATGGCACCGTAGCTTCATTTTATAACTGACGGTCACTTTAAGACTTTAAGATGAGATATGGGCATATGGCTTGTGTGTGTGTGTGTGTGTGTGTGTGTGTGTGTGTGTGTGTGTGTGGAGAGAGAGAGAGAGGGAGAGAAAGAGAGAAAGAGAGAGAGAGATACACTTGGGAATGTTGACTGTCTTTATCAACATCGATTGTCCTAGCCTCTTATTCTTTTACCTTTATCAAGAAGAAAGTAAACGGCAAACTGAATGACAGCAATGTAAAGGGTGGCATGAAGGCATGAATACCCTTAGGGTCTTTTTGAGATTGTCAGAAATAAGCAGGTGGGTGGACATGTACATTCAAAAACAGAACGGGAGGCAGTCAGGCACCCTTTCCTAGAATCATCTGCAACCTACATATGTATAACAAGCATGGATTTCAATCTCAAGGATATTTCATTTGTTCTCCAGCAACCATGAGCAGACAAGAGCTGAAAGGAACAGGCTAATATGTTGCAGTGGACTCCACAGTTCAGACAATTTAAGAACCAGAGACATTAATAAAAGGTACATTGAAGTGTGTTTTTTGATTTGTTAGAGGAATGGAAATTGCATAACACCTAGTGCAGAGACTATAATAGGATGGCACTCAGTGACAGGTTTCTTTGCAAGTTTATGATCACCTCTGAGTGCCCATTACAGAACTGAATGAAATCCTCATAAAGTGCGTTTCCACTAGACGCTGTTCCTTGTGGCTCTCAGGCTGGGATGCAGGCGGACAGGTAGTCCTGTCCTTGCTGCAGACCTCCTCCCTTTTGTTTGGCTCTCACTTAGAAGAGCTCATTCTCCATTAGACATCTCCTAATTCAAATTTAATTCTTCACCTGCCTTTTTGTGTGCTTTCCCCAGGCCCATTTTTCAACCATATCAGCTATGTAAATCAGTACATCTTCTTGGATTGATTTTCTTTGTGAGCCAGGAACCATTTGTGGTGTTTCTGCCTGGGAGTGTAATTTGAGCTGTTTCATTGTTGAGCTTTTCAGAAACTACTTTAATTTCCATATAGTAGGTATTCTTTCTTTCTCTCATCCCAGATCTCAATCTGTTTCTATAGAGAATTGATTTTGTATTTGATAATAGCCTCACTTACAGAACACCATGCATTTGCAGGTGCCGAGCATAGTAAGTATGAATCGTGTGTACGACAACAGCCGTTCCCAGCACTTAGGAAAGGGATGTAGCACTCTAACAGGAACAGAATTACCTATGTGGTAACTAAAAATCGAGAACACAATGATCATCACCTTTTCATAATAAAAACTTGAAAAAGCAGACCACAGCAATGATACCACATCCCAAATATGTGTCTCATAAATGTGAAAGGAAAATCACACAATAACTAAAATAGCACATTTCATGGCATATCATCCTTCTAGAACATTGAAAATTATGTAGCAGTTAAAATATTAAGATAATATTTTAAGAAATGTGAAATAAATTTATTGAGATCACTATAATCCTTCTGAAAATTTTCAATAAACATAAAAACATAGTTTGCTAGAAAATTGCAAGTAGCCTTATTTTTGTTAACTTATGTGTCACACAGTAGAGAAAAACATTACAAAGATATGTTTCTAGAGTCTACAAATTTTTATTTGCTTAATAATGGTTCAAAATTTATTGCCTTATGTAGTCAAATTTATTTAAATGTATTTGTTTATATTACACTTAAAATCAGTTTGTACTTGAACACCTTACATCATGCTCATTTACTCCATGTTTGGAAACAGAAAGATTGAAAATGTCGTTTGTTGGAAAGTAAACTTATCTAAGTATTAAAAATAACTATGAATTTTTAATAGCTTTACCCAATTAATTGAAAAGAATCCAACCCACAACCTTTGAAGTGTCTCATAAAAGTAATGGAATATGCAAGACTAGAAATTTAAATTAAAAATAATTATGTGAGTTGTGAGCAAAAGTGGTGAGTTTTTACATATAATTATGAATGTTAATTTGAAAACTCAAAAAATTCTAGTCTTTAAAAAATAGTTACACAATTGCGTACTGACACCATCCTTACTCAAAATGTAGAAAAGATGTTAAATACATTTTAAAAATTAAGTCTATTTTTTGATTGACATATTTTTTAATTTTTTTAATATATATTTTTGTACAAGATTATCAAATCTAGACCCGTGTTCCCCACCCTATGCCCCCACCCCACCAGAGCTCATGCATTCTGCCAAACATGCTTTTCATCTCCTTCTCAGTCTTTCTCATTATTCTCCATGTGAATATTTGGGCAGAAGTTCACTATTTCAGTCAGTTCTTTGATGCAGTCCTTTCTGTTGTTGCTGTTGTTTCCAATATGCATCACTCCCAACTGCTTGGACAAAAGTTCAAGGGGCCATGCACAAGAAATACTTACAACTAGGTAATTGACACTAGCATCCACAGATGAGGGATACCATTCATGGTTTGTTTTTCTGGGACTGTGTTACTTCACTCAGCATGATGTCTTCTAGCTCCAGCCATTTTCCTGCAAAGCTCATGATGTCATCTTTCTTTACCACTACATAGAACTCCAGTGTGTATATGTACCACATTTTCTCTATCCACTCATCAGTTGAGGGGCATTTGGGTTGGTTCCAGCTCCTTGCTATTGTGAAGAGCGTTGTGTTTGAGGTGGTCTTGAGAGATATCCCCAAAATTTTAAACCCTTAAAGAAAGAGATTGAAGAAGACATCAGAAGATGGAAAAACCTCCCATGCTCATGGATTGGGAAAATTAATATAGTGAAAATGTCCATTCTATCCAAACTCTTGTATAGATTTAATGTGAATTTAATGGCATCTCTCAGACATATAATCTCTTTGTGTGATTAGTTGTAGAACTCTGTAATAGTCTCTGTCTATTGGAAAAGGAAACATCTTTGATGAGTGGTGTATGGAATACTTGTCTGTAAATATAAGGCTAAAATAATAAGTAAATTTGTAATTAAAAAGATCAGTCATAACAAACTACACATACAGGGTAAATATTTCCAATAACAATTTGGTTAAGTTTCCTTTTTTGAATATTTGTTATAATTATTATTATTGTCATTGTTATTGTTGTTTCTATTTTTACTATTTTTAATTATGTATGTATGTCACCTAACTTGCCTGTTAATCAAAGCTATTTATGAAAAATAAACAAAATTCTTTTTCTTTTTACAGTGCTTGTGTATTAGCCACTTTTCTGTTGCTGTGATAAACTACCATGACCAAGGGAACTTATAAAAGGGAGAGTTTATTTGAGCTTACATTTGATGGTTCCAGGGAGTTAGAGTCCATTGTGGTGGGAGGCATGGTGGCCAGGGCTGGAGCAACAAGCTGAGGGTCACAACTTGCAATGAACACAGGAAGGAGAGAGAGAGAGAGAGAGAGAGAGAGAGAGAGAGAGAGACTGGAAACCGCAAGGCTTGTTAAACTCACTAAGCCCGTCCCAGTGACATACTTCCTCCAGCATGGCTACACCTTCTAAGACCTTCCAGAACAGTGCCACCAACTGGGGACAAAAAATCTGAATACTTAAAGCCTATGGGGGGCATTCTCATTCAAACCACCACATTCCACTCCTTTCAAACCCATGCAGACATAATGTCCATTGGATCTTAAGTCCAATGCCCTAACCACCCCACTTCTGGTACCAAATAACTGTATTAGTCACTTTTCTGTTGCTGTGGTAAAACCACCATGACCAAGGGAATTTATAAAAGGAAGAGCTTACTATTGAAGGTTTCAGGGAATCAGAGTCCATTGTGATGGGAGGCATGGTGGCCAGGGCTGGAGCAACAAGCTGAGGTTCACATCTTGCAATGAACACCATCAAGACTGCAAGGCTTGTTAAACTCACTAAGCCTGCTCCCGGTGACGTACTTCCTCCAGCATGGCCACACCTTCTAAGACTTCCAAGAACAGTGACACCAGCTGGAGACAAAATGTCTGAATACTTAAAGCCTATGGGGGACACTATCATTCAAACCACCACATTCCACTTCCTGGCTCCCATAGCCTCCTTACCATATAAAATGCAAAATGCATTTAGTCCAAACTTAAAAGTCCCCATAGTCTTACCAGTTTCAATTCTATTCAAAAGTCTATAGTCCAAAATCTCTTCTGAGACACAGGCCAATCTCTTAAGGGTAAGCTCCTGTAAAATCAAAAGGCAAATTACATACTCCCAACATACAGTGGAACTGAATACACATTCCATATAAAATTGGATCAGACTGAATTTATCAATACGAACCCACTGAGTAGAGATTCTAGGTTTAACATGGAAGCTCAAGCAGTTAAAAAAGGTGTTAAAAGTTTATTTGAATGGTTGGCTGACCATTAAAACATGGTCTACTAGCAGCAAGTTAGACATGAAAGGAAATCAACATTGGATTTCAGCAGTAGCGAATCCCATCCAGTTAACCAGTTTCCAGACTTGAGACAGTTCACAGACCCAGAACCCCTTGAATGAAGGAGTGGCTGGGTTCTGATGAGGAAGGACCTTGTCACAATACCAAAGAGTTATGCTGTTTGCCTTCCTCCTGTCCTTCCCCAGAGGGACCCGAGGCCTTTTACTAGGGTAACTGTACACTGGGGAAAAGGAAATAATCAGACTTTTCAAGGCCTATTGGATACTGGTTCTGAGTTGACACTGATCCCAGGAGACCCTAAAAAGCATTGTGGCCCTCTGGTTAAAGTAGGGGCCTATGGAGGTCAGGCGATAAATGGAGTTTTGGCTGAAGTCCGACTCACGGTGGGACCAGTAGTTCCCAGAACTCATCCTGTGGTTATTTTCCCAGTCTCAGAATGTATAATTGGAATAGATATAATTAGAAATAGTCAGAATCCCCATATTGGTTCCCTGACCTGTGGAGTGAGGGCTATTATGGTTGAAAAGGCCAAATGGAAACCACTGGTGTTGCCTCTACCAGGGAAAATAGTGAACCAAAACCAGTATCATATCCCTGGAGGGATTGCAGAGATTAGTGCCACCATCAAGGATTTGAAAGATGCAGGGGAGGTGATTCCTACCACATCTCCATTTAACTCTCTAATTTGGCCTGTGCAAAGACAGATGGATCATGGAGAATGACGGTTGACTAACGAAAACTCAACCAAATAGTGACACCAATTGCAGCTGCTGTACCAGATGTGGTGTCCTTACTTGAGCAGATTAATATGTCTCCTGGTACTTGGTATGCAGCTATTGATCTGGCCAATGCTTTCTTCTCAATACCAGTTCATAAGGACCACCAGAAGCAATTTGCTTTCAGATGGCAAGGCCAACAGTATACATTTACTATCTTACCTCAAGGGTATGTTAACTCTCCAGCCTTGTGCCATAACATAGTTAGAAAGGATCTTGATTCACAATAGCAAGGAGCTGAAACCAACCCAAATGCCCCTCAACTGATGAGTGGATAGAGAAAATGTGGTATATCTACACACTGGAGTTCTATGCAGCAGTAAAGAAAGATGACATCATGAGCTTTGCAGGAAAATGGCTGGAGCTAGAGGACATCATGCTGAGTGAAGAAACACAGTCCCAGAAAAACAAATGATGAATGGTATCCCTCATCTGTGGATGCTAGTGCCAATTACCTAGTTGCAAGCATTTCTTGTGCATGGCCCCTTGAGCTTTTGTCCAGAGTAATTAAAAAAAGAATTTCTGATTGGGGGATGAAAAAGTTTAGGAAACAGTGGTAATGGTTGCACAGCACAGATTGTTAAATTGCAAGCCTTATGTTAACAATAAATAAAAGAACATAAAAAACACATTACTGCTGTCATAAAGAAAAAGTATATCACAGCTTTACAAAAAAAAGGGGGGTGGGAATCTTGATTGCCTGAATCTTCCACAAAATATAACACTGGTCCAGTATATTGATGATGTTATGCTGATTGGACCCAGTGAACAGGAGGTAGCAGCTAGTCTAGACTTGTTGGTAAAGCATATGTGCATGAGAGGATGGGAAATAAACCAAACTAAAATTCAAGAGCCATCTACTTCAGTGAAGTTTCTAGGAGTTCAGTGGTGTGGAACATGCAGAGATATTCCTTCTAAGGTAAAGAATAAGTTGTTGCACCTGGCCCCTCCCTCCACCAAGAAAGAAGCACAATGTTTAGTGGGCCTTTTTGGATTCTGGAGGCAGCACATTCCTCATCTGGGTGTGTTACTATGACCCATATATCAGGTGACTCAGAAGGCAGCAAACTTTGAGTGGGGCTTGGAACAGGAAAAGGCTCTTCAACAGGTCCAGGCTGCAGTGCAGGCTGCTCTGCCCCTAGGGCCATATGATCCAGCAGACCCAATGGTCATTCAGAGAGCTCTATCCATACACTTCTTCCCCAAATGTCTTACTCACCAATTTTCCAGTCATAATCCTTCCAAGTCCCTGACTGTATGTGCACCCGTCATTACTTCCTCCTGGGGGCTTGGGTTAGTGCCGTCCGGAATTTGCAGATGCGGGGGGTGTTCTACCCAGGCCAAACCCCTGGCGTACAAAGCCCCATGGAATTCAGGTTTAATGGGTAATTCGATTCTTTTTATCTTGTGGCCTAAGATCGCACAGAGATGGAATCTGTCCAGGCCCATTTGGGCGTATGATCTTCGGTTTGCCTTTCCAGCCGCACACCCAAATTCGGCCACAACATAAGATGGAGACCTAACAATTCAACCATGTGCACTGCCCGAAGTTCCGCCCACTGTGAAGAATTTCCTTCACCAGTGGTTCCTTTAAGGTTTTTTCATGAAATTAGGCTGTAATGCTGCAGCTTCCACATTCTGGGTGTGCTGCATAGCTAATGCAGACATCAGTAAATCAGGTCCTAGTCTTCTCTTCCTCGTTAAACTGATCATAGGGCAAACCGTATGAAGCCATAGGTGCATGCCTTAAGCACAGGAGGCATTGTTAACAGGAGTGGGAACCATAAACATTTGGGCAACTTCTTTCATGTAGCTTGCTTGTGCCATCAGGGCATGCCTGGGCCCTGTCATGTATGTACCATCTCCCAATTGATAATGACTGTTTGTGCAGTCCACTTATGGTCTGGGTTGGGTCAGATAAACCCACTAGATGGGCATGTGGGCTCAGGTTGCATGGTGATTTGGTGGCCCTTTGTCAAACGTTCAGTTTCCGTTAAGGCCCAATAGCAGGCTAAAAAGCTGTCTCTCAAAAAGGAGAATAGTTGTTTACAAATGAAGGTAAAGCCTTACTCCAAAATCCCAAGGCCCTCCACTGTGATTCCCCTAAGGGAGCCTGCCACAGACTCCAGACGGCACCGTCTATCTGCCACTGATACCGTCGAAGCGCCATGTTGGTCTTNTTTTTTTTTTTTTTTACCAAAATATGTCATGCTTTCCCCAAGGAAGTGCTTGAAGGTTCCTACTTAGCAAACCCGAACAACCATCAATCCTAACCCTGTGCTCCACACTGGGGTCCCTCCCCACCATGGTCACCCAAATGAGGTCCAGCAAGTGTGTGTTCTGTCTTGATCTTCCTGTACTGGCCTCCATGACATAGCCTGGGTAGTCCAACAACATCAGTCTACACTCTAAAGAGGCTGAAATCCCAGTAGCCACTCAGTCCAGAAGCTGGATATCTTAGTAGTCCCCATCTGGCATTGAAGGCTTGGAGGATTCTCAAGTTTTATATCTGAAGTACAATTTCTCAGATCTTAGTGATTATTTATTTCTGGTTATACTTTCCTTTTGGATGCTTAAGGTCACACAGTCAGCCCAGATTAACCAAGGTTTTTATTTTCCCAAGGTCAGTTGAGGATCTGGTCCTCAAGGGCCACTCGGGGTTCTTTTTTTGGGGGGGAGCTCCTGGCTCCTTTTGGGTTTTCAACCACCACTTCCATCCACTTGAGGACACAGTTATGTCTTGCTAGACCAGGATTCTCTTTCTGAAGCATGAGCAGACTTTCCTCTTTATAGGCTGGACACTGGCTCAAGTCCCATTTGTGGATCTCCAAGACCTCCCTGCACAGGAAGACTCGTGACTCACATTTGCAGGATATTTCAAGAGATGCCCCCATGCATATTCCCCTGAGACTTAGTTGACCTCTGGGGGCAAGGAATAAAGTTATCCCTTAGGTCCCTCGGCCAAATTGGTATGAGTATTAAGTATGGTCATTAAGCACCAAGAAAGGCTAAGTTACACCAGCCTGATACATCACACTCATACTGAAATTTTATCTTCTGAAAACAAACTGTGTGTTATTTCCATATCATATTTCTTGATTCACATTATTCCATTTTAACTTTATGTTACTCTAAAATATGTATACATATCTACCATCATATACTAAAAATCCATCGTCTGAAAATAAATGTTAGGTTAGTTCTAGGACCTGTCTAAGAGTTCAGATTGTGAGGAATATAGCATTGACATTGCTCAATTTGCCTTACAACTAAGTACTTGGTGCTAGTATCCACAAATGAGGGATACCATTTGTCTTTTATTTTTCTGGGACTGTGTTACTTCACTTAACATAATATCTTCTAGTTCCATCCATTTACCTGCAAATTTCATGATATCATCTTTCTTTTGTTTTTTTTTTTTTTTTTTTTTTTTTTTTTTTTTTTTTTTTTTTTTTTTTTTTTTTTTTTTTTTTTTTTTTTTTTTTTTTTTTTTTTTTTTTTTAATTTTATTTTATCATCTTTCTTTTGTTTTTTTTTTTTTTTTGTTTGTTTGTTTTGTTTAGCTTTGTTTTTTCGAGACAGCATCTCCCTGTAGCCCCAGCTGTCCTGGAATTCACTCTGTAGACCAGGCTGGCCTTGAACTTACAAAGATCCTCCTGCCTCTGCCTCCAGAGTGCTAGGATTAAAGGCGCATGCCACCATGACTGGCGATATCATCTTTCTTTACTGTTGCATAGAACTCCATTGTGTAGATGTGCCACATGTTCTCTATCCATTTGTTGGTTGAGGGGCACTTGGGTTGGTTCCAGCTCTTCGCTATTGTGAAGAGAGCTGCAATAAACATGGCTGTACATGTATCTTTTCAGTAGGATGAGTCTTGTGTGTATATACCCATCAGTGGTATGGCTAGGTCAGGTAGTAGGCTCATTTTGAGTCTTTTAAGGGTTCTCCACACTGCCTCCCATAATGGTTGTATGAGTTTGCATTCCCACCAGCAGTGGGAATCCCCACAACCTCTCCAGCATTTGGTATCATTTGTTTTCCTGATCCTACCCTGCCTTATCAGAGTGAGATAATATCTTAAGGTGGTTTTGATTTGCATTTCCTTAATTGTTAGTGATGTTGAACACTTTTTAAGATGTTTCTCTGCCATCTCTATTTCCTCACTTGTGAAGTCTCTGTTCAGCTCTTTACTCCAACTTTTGAGTGAGTCATTTGTTTTCTTACTTGGAAAAAATAAACCAAATTCTTTAAACCAACTGCAACTTAATTTAAACACAAGTACTTAAATATTGGGATAATGAAGTACACATTTTATTAGCACCACATTGTAACCAACTGAGATAAGTAGCCACATATAAAATGAACATTTTAAAATTAATTTATTTCCTTTAGAATTATCTCCTGATTCTTCCTTCCTGATACTAAAGAGTGATTTTTCCTGTTTTAATTAATTTTTTGATCTTTTTGAGACAGGGTCTCCCAGTAGCCCTGGCTGTCCTGGAACTCACTTTGTAGACCATGCTGTCCTTGAACTCACAGAGATCCATCTGCCTCTACCTCAGGAGTGCTGGGATTAAAAGTGTGCACTACCACACCCAGCTTTTTTTTAAGTTCTTTTTTATTGACATTTTGTATATTTAACACACAATTTTTCAGCCCAATTTGGATAGATTCCCCTCTACCACCCCAGTTTATACATTCTGCCATACATGTCTTATATCTTTCTCTCAGTGTTTCCAAGGATTTTTTCTGCAGAGGCTTGTTGTTTTGGGTAGAATTTAACTGTGGCAGTCAGTTCTTTGACCCAGTCCTTATGTTGTTGCTGTTCCTTCCCCTTTGTATTACTCCAAATTATGCCTATTTAAACAACACATATGTATCAAAATTATGACCTCTGGGAATAAACTGTATGTTAATTCCAAAATATGTTTTGGGGTTGACATTTTCCCTTTAATTTTATATTACTCAAGAATATATATACATATCTTCCGCCCATATATGTTAATTACAATGTCTGAATATAAGTGTTAGGTCAATTCTAGAGCCCATTAAGAGATTCACATTATAACAGCACAGTTGCTTTCAGACACAAAGAAATAAAATAATAAAGTTGCTCAGCTTGCCTGCCAACTGAAGATTTGGGGTTAGCAGCAAGAAATGAGGGAAACCATTCACCTTTTCTTCTCTGGGACTGTGTTACTTCACTTAGCATAATGGCTTCAAGTACCATCCATTTACCTGCAAAGTTTATGATATCATCTTTCTTTATCACTGCATAGAACTCCATTGTGTAGATGTACCACATTTTTGTTATCCAGTCATCAGTTGAAGGCCATTTGGGTTGGTTCCAGCTCTTCACTATTATGAAGAGAGCTGCAAGAACCATAACTGTGCATGTATCTTTGTGGTAGGATGCATCTTGTGGTTATATACCCAGGAGTGGTATGACTGTGTCAGGTGGTAGGCTCATTTTGAGTATTTTAAGGATTCTTCATACTGCTTTCCACAGAGGTTGTATGAGTTTACATTCCCACCAGGAGTGAATGAGTGTTCCCTTTTCCCTACAACCTCTCCAGCATTTGGTGTCTTTTGTTTTCTTGATCTTGGCCAACCTTATTGGAGTGAGGTAATACTTTAGAGTAGTTTTAATTTGCACTTCCTTAATTATTAATGATGTTGAACACTTTTTTTGTTTTTTCGAGACAGTGTCTCCCTGTAGTCCCAGCTGTCCTGGAACTTACTCTGTAGACCAGGCTGGCCTTGAACTCACAAAGATCCGCCTGCCTCTGCCTCCCAAGTGCTAGGATTAAAGGTGTGCACCACCACGAACACTTTTTAAGATGTTTCTCTCTCTCTCTCTCTTTTTTTTTTTTTTTTTTTTTTATTTTGGTCTTTTCGAGACAGGGTCTCTCTGTATTCCCAGCTGTCCTGGAACTCTCTCTGTAGACAAGGCTGGCCTTGAACTCACAAAGATCTGCCTGCCTCTGCCTCCTGAGTGCTAAGATTAAAGGTGTGAGCCTCAGCCATCTTTACTTCCTTACTGGTGAAGTCTCTGTTCAGCTCTTTTATTTTTCTTTTTTTTAAATTTTTATTTATTTTGTATGTGTATGAATGTACTGTCTGCATGCAGGTTTGTGCACCCATGTTGTACAATGCTGTGGAGGTCAGAAGTGGGTGTCGGATTCCCCTGGAACTGTAGTTAAAGACAGTTCTCAGCCGCCATGTGGGTGCTGGGGATCGAACCCTGGTCCTCTGCATGAGCAGTCAGAGCTCTTAACTGCTAGGCCATCTCTCCAGCCCCTGTTCAGCTCCATCGTTTGAGTAGGTCATTTGTTTTCTTACTTCTTTGTTTCTTAAGTAGTCTATATAGTCTAGATATTAATGCTCTGTCAGATGTATCAATGGTGAAGGTTTCCTCCCACTCTGTGGGCTTTCTCTTCACGTCCTTGATTGTTTCTTTAGCTGTACAGAAGCTTTTGAGTTTGATGAGGTCCCACTTGTCAGCTATTGACATTATTTTGGGGGGGTTATCTTTGTATAATTGGAATGAATGTGTAGATCTTTCATATCTTTCCATATCTTGATATGTTGTTGAGCCATAGCCCAAGTATTTTAGGAAATGTCAAATTTTTTCCAATGTGAATGTATCAGTTTACACTTCCACCAATATGAAAATGTTTATATTTCTACCAATATGAAAAAATTATTATTATTTCATATTTGCACAAACACTGCAGTCCACTGAACTTTTTTTTTAATTAATTTTTTATTTAGTTCTGTATGTGTATGAATGTACTGCCTGCATGCAAGTCTGTGCACCCGTGTCGTGCAATGCCGCGGAGGTCAGAAGAGGGTCTCGGATACCCCTGGAGCTGGAGTTCTCCTGGAATTGGAGTTTCAGACGGCTCTCGGCCACCATGTGGGTGCTGGGGATCGAACCTGGGTCCACTGTAAGAGCAGTCGGTGCTCTTAACCGCTAGGCCATCTCTCCAGCCCATCCACTGAACTTTTTAAGTTGACATTACATCCAAGATTTGAACAACTGACCCAACTCTTTTTAAAAACCAATATGGCAGCTGAGAAGTAGGATTTTATTATTGTTTATTACTTTCATTTCATGATTCTTAGCAAGTTGTTTTTTTTCTACATTAATATGGTGTTTTGTGTTACTTCCGCATAAAATGCTTAGGTCTTTTGCCCATTTTTAAATTTTATTTTTGAAACCTTTGTTTATGTATTTATAGGAATTCTTTATACATTCTGGATACTAGTCCTTTGTTATATGCAAAGATAATGAGATGTAATATATTAGTAAGTGTTGTAATAATTGTTTTAAAATATGTTTTATATTCTTTTATGTGTATGAGTGTATTGCCTACATGTATGTGAATGTACCATGTGCATGATATGCCCACAGAGGCCAGAAGAAGGTGTTGGAGCCCATAGCATTGTAGTTACAGATAGTTGTTAACTGTCATGTGGGTCCTGGGAATAGAACCCAGATCCTATGGAGGAACAGCAAGTGTTTTTAACTGCTGAGTCATCTCTTCAGCCTGGTAATACTTGTTTTCTAAGCAGTCAGGGCTGCCTCTCACACAAAGAGAAATTAAGAACTGAATCTTTAAAATGTGCTTTATTCTGAGAGTAATCTGAGAAGACAGTGGGTTAGCATCCTGAAGATCTGTCTTCTACCTAATCTTTATCCAGCAGATTATGTAGGAGGAGAATCAAAGGCAGGCAGTATGTCAAAGCTTAGCTTTGGCCTTCTGGTCAGGTATCTGAGATTTATGGTATTGGTGTTTTTCTCATCTCTCTGTAGCAGGGGGAGTTTCCCAAATACCAAGGCCACTGAAGCTTGCTTTCTTCCTGTGCCTCTCTAGAAGGCCAACTTGGAACAAAACAGCACTAGCAGCTTGTATGTAGATTCCTTCCTACAGAGTAAAGAAAGCACAAGTTTGCTCTTAGAATATAGACTTTCAGTGTCTTTTCAGTTTATTGATGCACCTATTCTGATGGACAGGGCTTATGTTATGCTTCCTATTAAATGTTTTAAGTTAGATCTTTGTTTATATGTGTTATAAATACTCCCAGTTAATGGTTTGTGTATCTGCTCTCTTTTTCAATGCACTGAAAAAAGAACAGTAGCTCTTAATTTTAATGAAGTCAGAGTTACAAATCTTTATATCTTATAAGAATTTTTATATAGCAAAGTCATAAAGAATCATATCCTGTATTTTCTCTTAAAAGCAATGAGAATAAGAGGTAGAACTTGGTTAGGAAGTGTAGGGTAAAGACTCCAAAAGAAAAGTGATCAGTTTCTTTCTCTGCTAAGAGCTGTTTATGTCCTTGGGTTTGCCAGTACTATTGTCCTTGCCTGTTGCCAGAGATGCCAGATCTAAGAACTATCTAATGCAAAGATGTCTGGTTCTGCCATAGCTCAGGATGTCAGTATGAAGATCTGTGTTTTTCCCTATCTCTTTTCCCCGAAATAATACCCTGTTCCTGGGAGCCATGCTGGGGACCTGAACACAACCTCAAGGGACCTGGACACTTGGAATTAAAATTGAACTGACCATCTCATCTTTCCCTCCCCTCCTCCTTCCACTACACCTTGTTAACTCCAAAGAAAGAGGTCAATGGAATCCTATTCTTAGGGACCCTTCCTGCTATCCAGGAGCTCTTTCTTCTTTTCTTTTCTTTTCTTTTCTTTTCTTTTCTTTTCTTTTCTTTTCTTTTTTCTTTTTCTTTTCTTTTCTTTTCTTTTCTTTTCTTTTCTTTTCTTTTCTTTCTCTCTCTCCTTCCTTTCTTCCTTCCTTTCTTTCTTTCTTTCTTTCTTTCTTTCTTTCTTTCTTTCTTTCTTTCTTTCTTTCTTTCTTTCTTCCTTCCTTCCTTCCTTCCTTCCTTCCTTCCTTTCTTTCTTTCTTTCTTTCTTTCTTTCTTTCTTTCTTTCTTTCTTTCTTTCTTTCTTTCTTTCTTTCTTTCTTTCTTTCTTTCTTCATTCTCCTAAGCTCCCAATAGTTATCTACAAATACTTCTTTCTAAAACTCATCCTCTGTGGTCTTTGAATTTCATTTGTTTTTAATTCATAAGACAAGAACTCAAAAGTCTCTGACTTGAGGTAGCTTTGGTGGCTGTTGTGATTCTGGTACCCTAGACTCTTAAGCTAAGCATAAGAGTGCCCAGAAAGGGTTCATCAATCTCAAAGACACCTCCATATTCCCATATCAAAAAGTTTTATTTTTGTCACATGGACATTGATGTCTTTGGTACATTTGAAATAAACTTCTGGTGCATTGTGAGTTGAATCTTCAGCTTATTTCATGAGTTACTGGATTTCCTCAGCTCCTTCCTCCAAGGCTTTCAGTGTGAATGGCCCCAGACTCTTCTCCTCAGACTAGCCCTTGTTCCCCCAGGGGTCAGAAAGTCTCTGATCACTGACTCTGTCTTTCCCAGTTGATGTTGCTGTCCTCTTTCCTGCTTCTTTCCATTGATTCATCCCCATTTCCACCCTAATTCTCTTCTAGCCCTATTTCTTTTGTGTTGAATCTTATGTAAAGATTCACATTTTAGAGACATTAGCCACTGGTCAGTAGGTTGCTATGTAGAATTTAAACTATACTACCTAGGTCTTTGAATCTTGAATGTCATGTTTTGATGCTCACTCAGGCATTTTATTTGCCTTTCTCCATCCCTCCTGACAGCTCCAGAAAGTGGTGGTTTTATCACAATCACATTTAAGATGAGAAGGAGAGACTTAATTCATAGTTATGCAGTGGTTTCTTCATAAAGGAAAGCAGAACAAACCTACTGAAAGCTTGCTTGGGGAGCCCTCCTACACTTCAATGCCCCTAGAAAGCTGTGATCAAAAGGATTAGTTTCAATTCTCCAGGAAATGATTAAAATGGAAAAATTGTTTAGTCTCACCATCTACACTTCAGGGCTTACCCAGAGCACATACTTAGTGATATTACAAACCCAGTTGATTTCTCATGTATTTATTCAATATTGAAAGGCATCATCTCCATGCTAAACACTGTGCTAGAATCTGAGAAAGAGGATACACCCTGGTATGAGAAATGAGAACAGAAAGCTCTCCTCATGCTAACCATTTAGAGTGTGTGCAGGTTCTTAAAACAACAAAGGCAATTTTTATGTGACAAGACACTCAGAGCCACAGAAACACTTATGAAGTAGAAAAATCTATTCTCCGTGGGCTACTTTTTGTGAAAGGTTGTTAGGCCAGCTTTATAAAACTCAAAGCTTCACAGAAAAGGATATCACAGGGTCACAAATTCATTTTTTAAAATGCTAAGGTGAATGATAGACCAGTGAATTATACAAACTCATCTCCTATTATGCATAACCTCACAAAGAAGACAGTCTCCTTGCTAAGCCCTTGAAAGGCTTGCAAAGTATAGGTAGCAGCTCTGCACAGGTAACTAGGTCACATCTTTAGAGAAGACTGACAGCAAGCTTCCCAGGGTGCAATGAAGTGTTCCTCCTCTCCCACCACAGTATGTTTTTTAGTTCCCTGATCCTTTCCCTGCCTTTAAAAAAAATCGACCCTTTAATTTTGTTCAGGAAAAAGTATTCTTCATGTGTAAGACATGACATGAATGACCCTGCTTTTTCATGATAAAGTGCTTGTCTATTTGAATATGTTTAGTTTGGAATGCACGCCATTCAATATTCAGCTTGGAATTAATAAGTGTTGGGGCACGGTGTCCATGACTGTCCATTTGCATAATGGATATTATATCCTTTGGCCCAGCAATCATCTATAAATTAATATTAAACAAAAATTCCAGGCTGCTGAGCACATGGTGAAAGTCCATCCTTCATATTCTGGCTTAATATCCTCCTAGCTTTTTTCTACCCTTGAGGCCTAGTAATATGCCTCATGGGACAATGAAGAAACCTCAGGAATTGACATGGTGCATCGAGGAGACAAATATTCACTGAGTAATTGTGTAGCTCATGTATATTGGCAGAACCAGAAACTTGCCTTATTGTTATGGTTTCTTTCAAACAATTGAAACAGCACCCCTAAACACTTCCCTATGCTATTCTATTACATTATTATTGCTGGTCTTATAGGATGCTGACATTCTTGTGAAACTAATAACTAAATAGGTTTTTTGAAATGTGTAAAATAAATTGCTTTCAGAATACATTGTCACAAATGGAAAAAGTAGAAAAATGGGTTAATTCAATAGCCAATATTAATAAACACCTTGAAAATGAAGGCTGCTACACAGAGCAGAGGGTGTTGGTTTCTTCCTTTAGCCTGTAGTGATTCTTTAGGGGGAGGGTTAGCTATGTATGCAGGATTAATAGTCTTATGAATAGTCTATAAGCTCCTTTTTAATTCCATCATTCTTTTAAATAAAAAGGTTTATGCAAAACCCTTCTTATCCAGTAAATCAGTAACTTTAAGGCTTCTGTTTTAAAAGTCTATTGTCTATGATGTGATCAGGCCTCTAGTTTCTGCAGGATCAGAAAGCATTGCACAAACAGGTCTTCTGCCCTTGGACATTCAGAAAACACCTTGGGACTAGATCCCAGCTCTGGAGGGATCTAGGATCACTGTGGGACCAGGCCACTGGCTTTAGTGGACTTAGAGGTTAGTGCAGCTTCAGCTCCAGTGTGCCCATGGTCCCCTACACGACTGGGCCTTTTGTTTCAGTGGTCTCTAAGGCCATTACAGGTGTGGAGTTTTGACTTTTGAGGGTCTAGTGGTCACTGCAGAACTAGGAGTCTATACTGCTGTGGTCCCAGAAGTACTTATGGCCTTGGCTCTAACCACAGTGGATTCGTAGAGCCCAAGTGGTAATCAAGGTTTTGATTACACCTAATTGCCTTGGGGCATGGTGTGGCCCCACTCTTGGTCCCATTTGCACATGGCCAGGAAGAGATCAACTGGGCAACTCCATTTGAGGGTCAATGCCAAGTTTCACTAGTTCCAGTGGCTGAGATTCTTGCAGATATCCTGCTAGGAAGAATCATAGTAACCAAAACATCCAAATAGACTCAGAAGAAGGGGAAGTCAAGATGAAAGATAAACTCACTCTAATGCGTACACAAAACACAACAAAGAAACAAAGACTATCCGTGACTCTCATCCCCAACTGAGCAGCTCCTCTACAAGGGAGTTTAAAACTGTAGAGACAGCTTAAATGTCTGAGAAAGAACTCGGTGCCTACTTTTTAGAAGAAATAATGGTCATATAGAAGAATCAAACAGATGTGTGAGTTACAGGAATATATCCAAGACCTTGACAATATAGTGTCCGATGAATGAAACAGTAAATTGGAAGCTAACATCCTAAATATGGAGAAAAAGTTCATCAAGAAGACTGAAATACTGAAAAAGAACAAAACAAGAATACTTGAAATGAAGGAGGTGGTCAATCAAATAAAAATCACAACAGATATTATCAACAGATATTATTATCAGACTATGCAGAACAATCCATATCAGGGATGGAGGACAAAGTTAAGACAGTAATACAAGTAGACATATATAAGGAAAACATTAGGAGCATGAACGAAATTTCCAAGAAGTCTGGGATATATTCAAGAAACCAAACCTGAGAATTCATGATGTAGAAGAAGGAGCAGAGATAAAATCAAATGGAATAGACAGACTACTCAATAAAATTATAGCAGAAAAGTTCCCAAACCTAAAAAAAGTAGATACCCGAACACTAGTACTATATAGAACTCTGAATAGACATGAGCAGAGAAGAAACTCCAAATTTGGTTTCAGTGGTCTCTAAGGACATTATAGGTGTGGAGTTTTGAGTCTTGAGGGTCCAGTAGTCATTGCAGAACTGAGAGTCTATATTGCTGTGGTCCCAGAAGTACTTATGGCCTGTAGCTCCATACATAGTTAGAGTGCCAAAAATACAAAGTAGGGCTGGGTGTAGTGATAAACTACAGTACTTAGGAAGCAGAGGCAGGTAGATCTCTCTGAGTTTGGGGCTATCCATAAAGAATTCCAGGGCAGTTAGGGTTACATAATAAAGCCATGTTTCAAAACAACAACAAAGCCAGGTGTGATGGCGCACACCTTTAATCCTAGCACTTGGGAGGCAGCAGATGCAGGTGGATCTTTTTTTTTTTTTTCCAGGTATCCCTTTGCCTTTATTTTTTTAATTTTTTAAATAATAAGTAATAAGTAATGAATACACACATCCTTCATGTAAAACAAATTTGCAAGCAGCTATGCCCAAACTTATACAGCCCAGGCCACCATTGTCCAGCTGGAGGGGCTTGTATGTACAAGCATGTTGATCAAATAAGAGTCTAGTCGATATTGCTGTAGTTTCTCAATTCACCCCAATCACAGCCCTTACATTCTACCACGCTCCCTCTTCCACAGATTATTACCTAGGCTTTAGAAAAGTAGCACAAGTGGGTGACAAGCAAAACAGTCTACTTTCTCTGGAGATGTCGTTTTGGACTCTGATCAGTTCAGGCTGTTTCCTTTCATGGGCTGGCAGTTTATCCAGGAATAACCTTTTAATCCTACTAATGAAGCACAAGCAATTAGATACAGGCATTTAAACAATACTAATTATTATGGTAGGTTACATTGGTATAGACACAGATGTTTGGATGGTATACTAATCCATGAACTATAGTTTTTCTGTAAAAAATGACAAGGTCTTACTGTGGCTTATAACAACTCCTAGCCACTAGAGGATGTAAGCTTGTGGCCTCAGCCATGAATTATTCCTCCAAGGAGAGAGCTAATAGCCAATTAGATTTGGGATATACAGACATATGGCTGCCACTGCTGCACAGTATTTCCAGGCAGGTGAGGTGTAGCTGATGCTGATGGAGGAGTCTTGCTTGACCCAAGGAGACCAATATTTGCTTTATTGATTTAGTGGACTTTGGTAACACTCTCTGGCATTCGAGACTAACTGTACACTTGTAAGTGCGGGCTCACTCAATACATCTTTCCCTGCTTGCATCAGGTCTTCGACAGCAGGGCCTTACCACCTCTCTTCTTGCAGATATTCCAGTTTACAGGCAAAGAGCCTTTACTTTTTGGGGGGCTTGGATTCCCTAGCCAACATCTCCTTTGCAGAATAATCCATTGCTGATATCAGAGCTCTCCTGTATTAATATATTTTGCTTAATTACTCAGCTTATAAAGACTTTAGTATTATATTTGGCTCTGAATAGAGAATTATCCTTTCACAGTTCCTATGCCTATCAGTCAATTAAAGAAAGAAGTTATACAAGTTTTATAAGAGATTACCTCTATAACAGTTGGCTCTAATTTACAGTTAGGGAATGACTTCATTACCATTATGTTTTTCTTTGTTCTATGAAAAGGAGGTATGGAAGTCTCTCCTATTAAAACTTTGTGGCACCTGGAAGGTAAAGTTCATTAGGACACATTATAAACAGTTGTTATAAATAGAATCCACAGAGATGTTTTATGCAGATGGATCTTTGTGAGTTCAAGGTCAGCCTGGTCTACAGAGCTAGTTCCAGGACAGAGAGACCCATCTTGAAAAGACAAAAAAAAATCAAACAACTCACATAAACAACAATAGCAAAATACAAAATAATACTAAAAGTAGTGTGATACAAAATGTCAACTCACATACAAAGGAAAAAATATCCAAATTACCAAACTTTTCATAAAAGCAGCCATATAAGCCAGAAAAGCATGGAACAAAAGATTTCAAGCTCTGAAAATGAATAATTGCAAACCAAGAATACTATATCCTACAATGTTATCTTTCAAAATAATGGATAAGAATATTACAAGACAAATACAAATTAAAGCAATTCATGACAACAAAGCCAGAACTGCAGAGGATTCTTAATAGAACACTTTACAGGGAGAAAGAAGAAAGATGACCTCCTCCACATGAATGTGTGAAAGTGGACACTCCATGCAAAGAACAGATAAAATAGACCAGGGGAAGAAACAATGTACACTACAGTAACACAACCAACTCACAAAACTGATATGAGAGAAGGAAGGGCAATACCAATGGTTCAGCAAAACAGAACAGCACCAAACAAATTTATAGGAAATAGCAATCCTCTTTGTATAATAACCTTAAATGTAAATTGCCTCAACTTACCATGAAAAATATGTATGTAGACTAAAAAAGGAAGTAAATACATGTTGTCTCTAAGAAACTTGCCTAGCCAGCAAAGCTATCAAAGGATGGAAAGCAAACTACCAAGCACATGGAAATGATAATCAAGTAGGTATAGTTATTCTTATATCAGATAAGGTATACTCCAAAGAAAAACTAATAAGAAGGGAGCAAAAAGGACACTACATTTTATTTTATTTTTTTAATTTTTTATTAATTTTATTTATTTATGTATGTGTATGAATGTACTGTCTGCATGCAAGTTTGTGCACCCGTGTCGTGCTATGCCACGGAGGTCAGAAGAGGATGACGGATTCCCCTGGAACTGGAGTTCTCCTGAAATTGGAGTTTCAGTCGGTTCTCAGCCGCCATGTGGGTGCTGGGGATTGAACCCGGGTCCTCTGTAAGAGTGATCAGTGCTCTTAACCGCTAGGCCATCTCTCCATCCCCCAGGACACTACATTTTAATAAAGGGAACAATTCATCAAGAAGATTTAACAATTACAATAATTTATGCACTAAATATCAGAGCTTCTAATTTCATAAAACAAATACTGAAAAGCATAAAATGCCACATAGAGCCTAACACTGTAAGAGTGGGGGACTTCAATATCTGCTTTTCTGTTTAGGTAGGTCTTCCAAACCACTACTGATCAATTGGACTTAACAGATATCTACAGAATATTCCACCCAATAGTTAGGGAATACAATTTTTTCTCAGAAGTACATGAAAGCTTCTCCAAAACTGATCATATTGTAAGACACAATCAAGTCTCAACAAATTCAAAGAATGTTGAGATAATTCCTTGCATCCTATAAGACCACATGGAATTAAAGTGGAAATTAACTAGAGAAACTACAGAAGCAATAAAATGCTTAGAGAGTAAACAATACATTTTTGAATGAACAGTGGGTCATCCAAGAAATCAGAAAGGACATTCAAAAGTTCTTAGAGATAAATGATAATGATAAAAAACAAATTATCAAAACCTTTGGGAAAAAGCCAAGTTCTAAGAGCAAAGTTTACAAGGGTAAGTGCTCACATTAAAATTTGGGAGGGCCCCACACCAACACCCTGGTCCTCTTCTAGCTTGGGCACAGGCCAGCTCTTTTGCTTAGCATCCCAGATCTCTGGACTACCCTCCTAGTATAGACTGTCCATTGTATCCTGATCCCCTGCACTCAGACCAGCTCAAATTTCCAGTCTAGCTAGTTAGACCCATCACAAGTGCTTTCCACCCCCTCTTGCATTCAGATTCCTGAGAGGAGCATTCTATCCTGGCTCTTCCTACAAGAACATTGCCTTAGATTCCCAGGACCAGCCTTCTTCTCTGGTAAGTCTGACCTTGCCCACTGCACCTTGACTCCCCTACAGCCTAATAAACTGTAATTTCCCCAACACCACACTATGTTGCATTCTAACCTTTGGCATAGGCCCATTTTTTCTCTTAGTACTCCATATCTCTGGACTACACACTTAGCTCCCTGTAGCAGCCAGCTCTCCAATCCCACCATGCCTATCTGCCTACACTGGGACCATCTGCAGCCCCTCCCAGTGCTGCAGGGCTAGGCTCTCTGCCTTTTAGAAGGGCTCAGAACTTTGCAGAATGCCTGGGAATTCATGAATTCAGCTTCTGCCTAGCAGGCTTCCCAAATTCTGCTGTACCTGCTGACTAGTAGGGGCCCAGACCTTAGGAGGAAGCCTGAGAGTATCTACTTGGCACGGGACTTGGGCCTCTGCATGAACTCCTGAGTAGTTGGACTAGAGCCAAATGGTCTCTCCAATATAAAATCAAGGAGAAAACCTGAAGCCTAAACCAATTAGCTTTTCATACCCCATAAAAAAAAAAAAAAACAAACAAACAAACAAAAAAACACGAGTCATCAAGTATACAGACTTCGAATTAGACTTCAGGTCAACAAAGGAAGGTTTGAATTTCACACCAGAATCACAAGCAACAAAAGAAATCATGTCAAAATCACAACAACAAAATAATAATATGAAAATTCCAAAATAATATGTCCCACCAAATGCCACAAGTCCTATAGAAGAGTTTGTCAATGAGAATCCCTAGAGATAACCCATGACACATAATTTAAAAGAACAATCATAAACGTGATCAAAGAGTTCAATAAATTTAAAGAACAAATGAATCAAAGAACTAAAAGAAGATAGGGATGAATTTCTGAATGAATTCACAAAAGAGATAAAAAATATTGAAGGTGTGATGTGGGCATAGTCAGCCGCACTCCACATAGCACAAGACCAGTGTGTACCCCGTTGGGTGAGTGAACTTCACCCATGTCCTGCAGAACGCCAACCTGCAAAAGACCAGGTGAGGCCTGCCTTCCTGGGGGCTTTGGGGATCTCCATGCCCCGTACAGGCCTGGTATCACCCAGGACCTTCCAAACTTCCAGTCCCAGTGTGCGACATGGGCGGAGTTAGCTGTGCTCCACACAGCACAAGACCAATGTGCACCCTGCTGGGCGAGCAGACTTTACCTGTGTCCTGCAGAACACCAACCTGCAAAAGACTAGCCTAGGGAAGTGGTGGTGCAGAGGATCTAGCTGTGCAGCCAACACTGAGGCACCAGAACCCAAAGAAACAAATAAACATATCCACATGCCAAAGACACACACACACACAAAACCAACATGGGAAAAACTCATAATAAATCCACACCAAGTTCTACCAACCCTACAGAAGACTCCTACAATGAGATCTCCCTGGAAGGAAACCAAGACATGGACTTTAGAAAAACAATTGTGGACATATCCAAAGAAATTAGAGAACTAAGGGAAGAGAATGAAAAACTAAGAAGGACCTAGAGGGAGATAATGACAAACGTTGGAAAGAACTAAAAGGGGAAAATAACAAACTCCAGAAGGAAGTGGAAACACTGAAAAGATCCCAGGCTGAAAGGAAAAAAGAAAATGACCAATGAAGCAAGGACTTACAAGATGAGAATGACAGGCTCCAGAAGGTAGTGGAAATCACAGGATGAAATGAAAAAGAAATTGAACATTTGTCCAATCAACAGGAAAGGATGGGAAAAGCTTCAGAAACAGAATGGAAGTAGCAGAAAAAAGAATATCAGACTTGCAGGATAACATGGTCCAACTAGAACGCTCAAGTAAACATTATGAAAAATTTTAAAAAGCACAAGAGTGGAACAACCAGGAAATATGGGACACTATGAAAAAACCAAACCTCCACATCATAGGGATAGAGTAAGAAGAATCCCAAACAACACTATTGACCAGATCTTCAACAGGATAATAGAAGAAAATTTCCCCAAACTGAAAAAAGATAAACCTATATAAATGCAAGAAGCACATAGAACACTAAACAGACTAGACCAGAGAAGAAATTCCGCATGCCATAAAATTGTGAAAACACTAGATGCTCAAAACAAAGACAAAATACTGAAAGCCACAAGAGAAAAGCAACAAGTTGCATATAAGGGGAAACCCATCAGAATTACACCTGACTTCTCAGTGCAAACTATGAAAACTAGAAGAATGTGGACCAAAGTATTACCAGTACTAAATGAATTTAGATGCCAACCCAGACTACTATACCCAGCAAAAATGTCAATCATAGTTGAAGGAGAAAGAAGAATCTCTAACGATATGAACAAGATGAAAGAATACATGTCTAAGAAACCAACACTTCAGAAAATCCTCAAAGCAATCCAAAGAACAGAGGAAAGAAGCAACTATCCCTAAGTGATTAAAGAGAGAAAGCAACAAAATCATAGCAGTAAATATAAACCTAGACCAAGAATGCAAACAAAAAATAAGGTAAAAAGAAGCAACACACCTCTCTCACTAATAACCTTAAATACTAATGGTCTAAACTTCCCAATCAAAAGACACAGACAAAATGAAAGAACACATGTCAAAAAAACCAACACTTCAGAAAATACTCGAAGCAATTCAAAGAAAAGAGGTAAGGAGCAACTATCCTTAAGCAACCCAAAAGAGAAATTACCAAAAGAATAACAAAGTAAATAAATACCTAGATCAAGAATGCAAACAAAAAATAAGTTGAAAGGAAACAACACACACCTCTCAATAATAACCTTAAATATTAATATTCTAAACTCCCTAATCAAAAGACATAGACTGGGAGAATGGATTAGAAAACAGAATCCATCTTTATGCTGCCTCCAAGAAACGCATCTCACCCTCAAGGACAGACACCACCTTAGAGTGAAAAGATGGAAAAAATATTCCAAGCAAATGGTACCAAGAAACAAGCTGGAATGGCTATTCTAATATCAGACAAAATAGATCTCAAAGTAAAATTAATCAGAAGAGACAAAGAGGGCCATTACATCCTTGCCAAAGAAACAATGAACAATGAAGACTTCACAATCCTAAATGTCTATGCACCAAACTCTGGTGCACCTAACTTTATAAACACAATGCTGCAGAACCTCAAGACACAGATTAATCCTAAGAAACTAATAGTGGGAGACTTCAACACCCCACTGAGCTCCTTGGATAGATCAACAGGACAAAAAAAAATGAACAGAGAGACATCAGAATTGAACAATACAATACACCAAATGGACCTCACAGACATCTACAGAATATTCCACCCAAATACCAAAGAATATACTTTCTACTCAGCACCTCACAGAACATTCTCCAAAATTGACAACATGCTGGAGCACAAAACGAACCTCAATAAATACAAAAGGATAGAAATTATTCCATGCATTCTATCAGAACACAGTGCAATAAAGCTCAATATGAACCCCAGAATAAGTCCAGCTACATACAAGAACACATGGAGACTAAACAACACAATCCTAAACAATGAATGGGTCAGGGAAAAGATAAAGAGTGAAATAAAAGTATTCATGGAACTGAAAGAAAAATAGACAATACAACACAACAAAACATGTGGGATAGTTTAAAGGCAGTCTTGAGAGGGAAATTTATAACCCTAAGTGCCCACATTAAAAAAAAAAACAACAGAAAGGGAACAAATAAATGACCTAACACTACAGCTAAAAACACTTGAGAGACAACAAGAAATGAACCCTAAAACCAACAGACAAGAAGAAATAACAAAAATCAGAGCAGAAATCAATGAAATATAAACAAAGAAAACAATACATAAAATGAAGGAATCCAAAAGCTGTTTTCTTGAAAAAATAAACAAAATTGACAGACCTTTAGCCCAGTTAACAAAACAAAACAAAACAAAACAAAAAAACAAACAAACGAGAGAGCAACTACAAATCAATAGTATTCATGATGAAAGGGGAAACATCACAACAGACAAAGAAAAGATCCAGACAATCATATGGGAATACTTCAAAAATTTATGCTCCACTAAATTTGAAAACCTAAGAGAAATGGATGAATATCTGAAATCCTGGGAGCCAACAAAGCTTAATATTTGAGGAAATTGAAGATGTAATTAAAAACCTCCCAACTAGGGGCTGGAGAGATGGCCTAGCGGTTAAGAGCGCCGACCGCTCTTGCAGAGGACCCGGGTTCAATCCCCAGCACCCACATGGCGGCCGAGAACTGTCTGAAACTCCAATTCCAGGAGAACTCCAGTTCCAGGGGAATCCGACACCCTCTTCTGACCTCCGCGGCATTGTACGACACGGGTGCACAAACTTGCATGCAGACAGTACATTTATACACATACAAAAACAAAAACAAAAACAAAAAAACCTCCCAACTAAAAAAAAAAAGCCCCAGTCCAGATGGTTTCACAGCAGAATTCTATAAAACATTTAAAGAGGTCCTACAACCATTGTTACTTAAACTATTTAGAAGGATACAAACAGAGGGAATTCTTCCAAACTCCTTCTATGAAGCCAGCATCACTCTAATACCAAAGCCAGGCAAAGATGCAAGCAAAAAAGAAAGCTATAGACCCATCTCATTAATGAACATAGATGATAAATTCTCAACAAAATACTT